>JAPDVR010000001.1:44000870-44550870 GCA_026230005.1 Gila orcuttii
CCTCTGCTAATTAGTTTAATTATTTTTTTCTTATTTACCCTTTGTTTGATATAATTAGATACTGTTATGTCATTGTAGTAAAAGAACTGAAACGTTCACACATTTAAAAGTAGTAGGACGTGAGTTTTGTTCTCCTTCCTATGTGAATGAGCCCATATGCTGAGAGTGTAGTTATTACAATGCACACGCAAGCCATGGCACCTCGCATGCATATGTATGTGATCTATACCCAATTGGTCTCAGTTTTAAATGAGATTAAGCAGAGAAGGTTATTCTGTGTGAATAGGCGGCACACACACTTTATCATCTCTGTTTGTCTTTCATTATTTTGCTTATTAGCACGAGCAAACATCTTTGTCTTCATTCTGCAAGGAAATTGTTTTTTGTCAGGCGATTTAGCATGCGGAAGGGGGAAAGAGAAAGAGAGCAGTGAAAATGGAAATTGATTGTATTGTTTTTGCATTAAATCCCCTCTGTGGCAACCACTCCGACAAGTGGTGAGATAAACGGGAGGGATTGGAGGAAAAGATGGCATGGGGCAAAAGTAAAGGAGTGAGGGAAAGAGGGAATGAAGGAGGAACTGGGCAGAGAGACAAGAACGGAGGGATTACAGAGGGAGGTGAAGACAGCAGTGACTGTTGAGGGATGAAGAAAACACAAAGGAGCATCAAGATGGAGAGAAGGAGACAGAGAGAGAGAGAGAGAGATGAAAAAGGTACGTTGGTGGGTAGCTCGGTTCATGTTCAGTGAAGTGGAGTATTTAATTTAACAAGATGAACGAGCTGGCCAGGACGCTGGTTCCCCCCCCCCCCCCCCCTTCCCGTCTTGGAGAGGATGAAGTGTGCTGCCCTTTTCTCCTCTGAGGTCAGGCAATGATGTTTCCCCAAGGTAATGAAAGCCAACCTAACAGGCAAGCCCAAATCACGTGATACCACTACAGTTTAGTGCTACATCGATTTTTGATTTCCTTACTTAAACTATTTGCTCCAAAACACAGAACACAAAAAGACAAAACTCATTGGTGCTGGAATGGCACTTTGCGGGGTCTCCGATGGCTAACATTTAAAGTTTAAAAGGACAATTAGAAGATGTCTGAGGAAATTCTAGAATTTCAGCTTGAGCTCCCAATGAGGCTGTATGATACGGTGGTCCAAAAATATGGTAACACTTTATTTTGATGTCCCTTTTGAACATTTTGTAAACTACAACTAACTTTTTTTTAACAATATGTCAACTAACTCTCATTTGAGTTTTAGTAGATTGTCTGCTTAAAATCTGCTAAATCTTTATTGTGATGCTCCCCCAATACTGACTGTAAGTATAACTTTTCAAGTATGTCAACTTATTCTAACACTAAGCCTACCAGTCATTCTCATGAGAGTTAATTGACATGTAGGTGCAACGTTACTTAGTTAACAGAATGTATTAAATGGGCCATCAAAATAAAGTGAAACCAAAAATATGTTTTGTTGAAAAGTATGTTAGCGTAGGGGTTTACAACTTTCTGTTATGCTTCTTTTAGAAGGTTTGCCATTATATGTTTATTAGAGATGCATTCATTTGGTCAGGTTTCAGGAAGGGATGAGGCGAGAAAGCAGATGCAGGGAACAATGGGCTTTTTATTTAATAAAACAAAACAAACAAAAACTACCCCGTAGGGGAAAAAGAGACCGGCAATGGGCAAGGGAGGGCTGGACAAGACAAGTCTGGTATGGCAGGACACAATAGATACATTTGACATGAACTGGCATAGGACTAAAAACACAAGGAGAATAAATAGGAATTATTAAGAATAAATTAAGGAGGTTAATGAGAGACCGCAGGTGGAGCAAATATAATCAGGTAACTGAGAGGGCGGGGTTAAAGGTGGGTTCATGCCATATCGTAATTACGTGATTTCAACTTGCGTTTCCATCCACGTAGAGCTCGTATTGATAGGCTTGTTCAACTTCATGCAGCGCTGCGCAAACTGATCAGCGGCTGACTTGAAGCTGTGCGTGCCGGTTAGAAATTTTGTCCGACTTGAGACAGCGCCGAAACCACATGACTGTGACGTATGCCATCAAAGTACCGCAAGAACGATTTGAGAGCAGCCGCAGGACTCAGCCAGCCCAGCTTCTTCAGAGCGGCTGCACGAGCTCTGATGACGACACAGCTGTTCCACGATTGGCCGAATCCACCACATGACAACAATCACGTGCGTTTCGTGTTTATTCTCACACCTTCAGTTTTACTAATGTCCACAAATCTGTTTTTTATAACAGTAACATCTTTTTTCATGCTGTCGTAATGTTATATTGTGTCATGTTTATCAAAATAAAACTGATAAAAAAAGTAGACCCCACTTCATTAATAGTATAGGCTTATGCTGAACTTTATTCTTGTACAAACAGATGATGTATATAAAGCATTGAATGAAAATGTCTGTGTATTTGACAAATATTGCATTTATTTCACTTTGGCTGTGGTAAAGTACCATTTTCAAACGCAGCGTGAGCGTCACTATGGGAAGCAGGAAGTGTCTGACTTCGTCTCCGTTTGCAGCTCCTGCCCGCCTGCACGCGGCAACTCTCGCTGATCAGTTACATGCAGCCGCAGCTGATGTCGAACACACCTTACAGCTTGTAAGATGGGAATTGTCTGAGAGCTCCTACTTATACCACATGACCACTGTACCACCTGATCGCTGCAGATTAATTTAGGAGTTGATAGTGGTGCCATAGAAATGCATAATTCCCAGTCCGAGGGCGTGAACATCTCCAAATGTAACATCACGCTGTCATCATGTCATCATGAGACTACGATAATTACGACAAGGTGTGAATGCAGCATAAGACAATAGACAGGAGAGCACATGGCTTGTAATGTTCGTTTCTATGTGCCATGTGCTCTCCTGTCTATTGGCTTATGCTGCATTCACACCATGTCGTAATTATCGTAGTCCTGTGATGACAGCATGTGATGTTACATTCTCACACCAAACATGACAAAAATAAGAGCACATGACCAGTGAACACAATCACAAGCCCCACAAAACCGACTGCGTGTCCACACTAAACATGACAACATGAAATGCGACCAATAAAAAATACAAGCCATATTCTACACAGAACAAGACAACACAAGAACTCCTGGCTAATGAAAACATGAAGCATGTGCTCTACAAAACACACAGGATGAGAGCGCACTCACAACAAGAGACAAAACATGGAGCATGAATGCCTGAACCTCGACACTGAACCGAAACCGAACCAGACAGAAGTGTCGGGATCTAAACACCATGCTCAGCACATACAACGTATCACGCGGATGAAAGAGCGCATGGTCCAAGCGAACTCGGAACTGCACGCTTGCAATGACAAGACCGTAGGAGTGTCAGGGCCCTGTCATTTGCATTTAATCTAATTTCATTTTACTGAAATGGAGAGTACACTGTGGATGAAAGTTGAAATTTGACAAATGATTTCACACATATCTGTAATCAAATCATTTGTGCTATAAGCACTGAGGTGGCTTTACTAGCTGGCCTAAAAATAGTTTTTTAACAAACAAAAAAAAGATTAAGAAGCTGTTCAATCAGGCAATGTTCCGTCTGAGCGTTTTAAAAAAAAAAATGGTTTTATCTTTGGTCATTACATTGAGTCTTGCTGTTTGAGTGTTAACTATTCAGCTCTCGACACAAGTGCTGCAATTTTAATGCACCGCATCAAGTTTAAAGTAGTTCAGCTTTGACAATAACATCTCAAGAACCCTGTTCTTTGTTCCGTTTTGCTATGCTGTTTTTAAACCAGGGCCATACAACATTCAGAATGCATGTACTGGAACAAAGAAAAGTTGGAGCACATACACGCATAATGGATTGACCAACAAACTGTCAATCATTTGTTTTCTTTTTTGAATCTAGGGTGATAAAACTCTGTTCTGGCCAATGTAACCCCTGTAACCACATGCAATCCACTCTATTTGTGAAAAGTTTTAGAAACCTTCTTTTGGCCAAATTCTAAGACCTCATTACATGTATCCTTGACAGAAAAGGCAATCCTGTTACAATGAGCTCAGTGGAAAAAATGTATCCGACAGACAAAAGTGAAATGTCTCATACAAAATAAACATAATGTGTCTTAACCAATTTTATCTGTACTTTTTCAGTATTTTAATTTAATCAAAATGTACTATTAAAATGCTAAACTATTCAAATGAGCAAGGCATCTCACTAGGTTTATAACAGAGTCTTAGGGTTCTGAAATAAAAGACTGGGGGCTGTTTTTATGTTGCAGACAAGAAAAAGCAAGAAACGTCAAAAATAAGTAATAAGTATAAAATAAGTAAACCGAAAAGAAAGACCTTGCAGTGTATTATGAGTAATGTGTCAGTAATAGAGTGCCGAAGTTATGACGTCACTTTGTAGGCCAAAACGCGGAAGTGAGTTAGCATTTTAGCACTTCCGGTTCCCTCGGCCTAAAGTCTATGGGTTTTTTGAATGGGTTTTTGCTAAATCGCCTGAAATAAGGTCTGTGGGTAACAAAGCCTCTAAATATTTTCACGTTTTGATCTATGACATAAAACACACCAGTTATAACCTGCTTGTGTTTTTTTAAACTTTATTGTGTCTGCTTGTGGTTTTTTAAACTTTATATAGGCTTCAAAATTTTGGATTAACTTGTAAAGATTATCTTGATAGACAAAACGTGTAAGGGTCACAACTCTTTGTTGAACACAGATCTTATTTTTTGCGATTTTCCAAAAGTCTATGGGGAAAATGCATAGCTTTTCGATCGAGGGAACCCATGCGCCGCTAACTTCCGAGTTGTCCTACAAAGTGACGTCATAACTTCGGCACTCTGTTAATAGCATTCGTGATATCATTCTCTGGTCATGACCTCACTGTGGTTGTGTCAGTATTACTCTCTTTCTCTTTGCCTCTAACTTTACTCATACCTGTTCACACCAGACTCTCTATTTCTAGATTAGGCATGTGTCACTACTTTTGAGTCTCTCTGAGGGAGTTTTCCCTTTTAATTACATGTGAGATGACTCAACTCATGATGCAGTCAGAAGCTCATTCATTTCTATAAGACATATTTCAGAAATTCTCAATTCTTAAGGCCACCAAGGACGAGAACTATAACCATAACGTTTTAAATCACACCAACGATGTCAATGTGATCACTTTCAGAATGTTATTTTTTCCAGCTGATCAATCATGAAAACATTGACAGTCAATCAGAATCCATCAACTTAATTTAGGTATTGTGGACACTAATATAGTTATCTTTCTTGGTGTGAACGGGTCTTTACTTTGAAAAAAAAAATCATCCTCCTGTTGAACCCCCTCAGATTCTTTAGCCAGGTGGATCATGAATGCATCTTCTAAAAAAAATATCTTTGATCATCATCCCTTTGATGATCAATTAGCATAATTTTTGTGAGTAAAAATGTGTGTCTTTTAAATGCTGTGGAATCACATATTAACGACTACATTTGGGGAGTCCAATCGAGTTCACCTTTCACAGATCATTTGCTTTATAGTTGAAATTGTGTCATCAACTGGCATTCATGACACTCAAAACACAAAATAAGTCATTATCAAAATCCTAAATGCTGATCTCTTCCACTCAGCTGCCAAGTTGCAATTTGCAATTTTGGCATGGTTCACTTAAAATGGTCCCCTGCAAAACCCCAAAGAAAACTAGACTAACATGTCTTAAGTCCTGATCACACCAAGAGCAATAAAGATAACTAATGATAACTATATTAGCATCCACATCAACAAACGTTAACGCTCTGTGCTTGCTGCAGGTTTGTCATCTGCTGCTTTCAATGGTTGAGCTCTTTAAAGCAGGATGGATTCTGATAGCTGATGCTGATTGACTGTCAGTGTTTTTATCATTCATCAGCTGGAAAAAATTGCTCAAGTGATTCCAACGATATTGTTTCTCTGTGCCATTATCATTATAGTTGTGATGTGGACTTTTATCATTAGAATCAGAATAATTAGAATTTTTAGAACTATATCTTTAGCATTATTGCTATCATTATCATCTTGGTGTAAATGAGCCTTAAATCTTATAAATTAAATAAGTTTATTAAAAAAAAAATCTTTTTTGGTCGTCTTGAAGTTGCCCAGGACTTAAACAATAACTGGACTGAAGAAATCAAATCAAATCAAATCAAATCAAAATTGCTACCCACACTTCACTCTGGTATAAGTAATGTCTTGAGAGGGTCGATGCAGTTGCCTTAGACTGTTGTCATCTCCTTTCTTCTTGTCCCCTTGAGATCTTTATACTGCTGTTGTCTTTGAAGTATTCGGTAAAGTCTGTAAATAAAGTTGGTTGTGTATTTACTGCTTGTTCTTGTGTGAAATAAACTTTGTCATTCATTCAGACGCTGATCAATGAATCAGGTATTCACCCTCCAGTGAATATCCTCCTGTCTGTTCTGTGCTCTCCTTGACCCTTCTCACACAACAGTTTCCTTGCATTTCATACTTGGCTTCAGCCCGTGAATATGTTGGATTGTTCATATGCAGTGACTTATCTGCTTCATTTGCACTTCTATGTTCATTTCTTTATTTTTGTTCCTGATGATATATGTGGATATGAAAAATGTAGTGTTTTATTAAGATCTAATTTTGATATTATGCTGGTTGTTCACAGGATTTTAATGCAAGGCTGGCCATCACTGCAGTGGACCTGACGGCTGCGTGTGTGAAACCGGTTGAGAGGAAAGGATTTGAGATCACTACACCTTTCAAATCCTTCTGGTAAACTACTAAGTTATTATAAACTGTATTAGCATAAGGCCTGAGAGTGAGAAAATATCTTATCAAAATAAAATATTAGCATAAATTGAACAGTAGATGGTTTTAAACAGATTGCAGATGACCTTCAAACAGAGTTAAGCCTTTACCTGGACTTCCTTAATATCACTTTATGCTAAAAAAAAAAGTAACATCAAAGCTTCACTCAAGGTTAGACTTGGAGGATTGTGTCCTTAGTGTAAATATAAATTTATTTACACAAATGCCTTCAGATTATGAGTTCAAAGATGGTCTTAATTTCAAAAACAGTTTCTGATTACATAATCTTTTCATATTTCATATTCTTTCATAATTTGCAGAATGGTTATTTGGAAAATAAACTCTTAGAGAAATTACACAAAAACATTGCATAGTTGCATGTGCTGTATCATACACTTGTTTAAATTTTGTGCATATCACTGTTGTTTTTTTATTTCTTTTTTCATAGTGAGACATTAGCATAGCAATGTTCATGTCAGATGATGTTGGAATCAACCAAGAACATTAGTTGAATCTCTTGAGCGTGTTTTGATGAGTATAGCTATTTTTGAATGAACGTTAACAGAGTTTCCCATGTAGTCATTATACAGCAAGGCAACTCACTATTGTTGTATAGGGGTAGGCAGGCAGGGGTAGGCACGCATGCCAACACTGGCACGCGGAGTGTTAATCGCTGGCACGCAAGCAAGTGCGAGAGGGGTGTATGTATTTCATTCAGATAAAATAGCCTACCTCCCACATATATACAGATCTACATATTGATGTAATAATTCCTTGTAGTAACAGCTTGTTTTATTAAGTTAGGAGTTATTAATATTATTAAAGTGTGAGTATTAAACTGCACAAGTCAATGAAAGCGTGCAGCTCTAACAAACCATTGGTCAGAGTGGTCGCGCTGACCACTGCGCATCAGCGCAAACAAGTTATCCAACTGACACCTTAAAGCTCGTTCCGCTGTAAATAGTTAATGCTATAAATTTCAACCAAGTGTATAGAGTCCTTATTAAACATTCCATACATATTAAAATGACTGCGATGCATGTGGAAACTCCGTCCATGCGTACAGTGGCACAGTGATGAACTCTGAAACTTAAAAATGGCACTTTATGACAAATAGGTTGCCGACTCCTGGTTTAAAGCATAGTCATGTTGTACCAACTGTTTAAGTGTGGGATTGATTTATCCTACAATTTAAAAACTTGTGTTGATCTGCTCTTCACAACTATTTGTGTTGAAGTGCACTATGGGTGGATCAAAAGAGATTTCAGTGAAACCTAGAAAAAGAGTTGTTGAAGCACATAAGTCTTGGAGGAATTATGAAAGGATGTTTTGAGTCCCCATAGTCCAGAGTCAGGCAGTTTACTCTTGGACGAAACTCTCACCATGTCTACATTACCTTAGATTGGGCATCCTTCAATCCTAAGTTCAAGAACATGCAGAAGAGTCCTCAAACAACATAGAAAGAATATTAAGGGACAGATTTACTAAACAGGGCAAATTAGCATGAGAGCGCAATTCCATAAAAGCGCTGATGGGAGAGGAAAGTTCTGCATGTGATCTACTGACGACGAGCAAATTAATGAACACAGATGCAGCGGATCATTTCCATAATGACCAACACTACCAAGAGCAGCACAAATTAGCCTCTGGTTTAACACATGCTTTTTTTGGCAGTTAACTGCTTTTTTTGAACTACTATGAGCTACGAGGTTGTTAATGATATTTGCTTCTGTTGAAGCAATCAGCCCACATTATTTTAACTTATTTTTTTTGTGGTAAAAAACCCCAAAACATTACCATTATGCTGTACAAAATATTCCACCAATTAGAGTCGAAACTGGCTAAATGCGAAGAGCTCACTAGCTCACTCGCCCACTCCCATGAAACACCTCAAATAACGTAATCGAGTTTGCTTCCCTTCGCTCTCAAAATACTTACGTATGTGTGTTTTTGCAATACATTTAAAATATATTTTTTATATATAATCAACTTTTTTGAATGAGTAGTTTCATATTTGTAGTTGTTTCCTCTCACTAAAGCTGTTAAGTATACAGTCTTGTAGCTTTCTATTTTTGCCCGATTTTAAAAAATACGTTTGGCTTCAAATCAAAGTTTGTAATGTTATGATTCACCTTGTAGCGGGTTGGTTTGGTTTCTTTTTTAGACTTTTTTAAAATACCTATGGGAGAAGTGAATGGAAAAATACTTCTGGAACCAACGCTGCTAAAAAAGGGGATGGGCACTAATGCACTCTAGCAAACCACACTGATCTAATCAATTCTTGATGGACAAAATCAAGTCCCAGCCTTCTTTGAAAGAAGCTTTTTCACTTGGATATATGTCACAGTAGGTAAGAAAAGAGACTTATCACAACTTCCGTTTCATGCCAACTTTAATTTACTGTTAGAATATTGATTTACTTTTCAAATCACGTAAATTTTTTTAAGTGAGAAATATCTATGGCTTATTTATCATATTAATCTTATCACAAAAACAAAGATGAAAATACATTTGTACGTTATAGAAAATAGAAAATCCTCACAACTGGATCTGGAACTGTATTGTTTTGTTCCTGAATTGTTTTAGCTAAACCCACAGAAACCTTTTGTAATCACTATTATAGTTCTCTTACATATCTTCTCCCAATATCTAGTTTGTAAATAAATTCCATGAGAGGTGAAACTTTTGCCTTGATTCATTAGAACATTCTTACTTAGTATTAGTGATTGCACCAACCAAAATAAAATATGGATTAAACCGTTGGATTAAGTTTGCGAAAAGATTAGTGTCAAACCGTTGAAACTTTTTTGCCTGTGTATAATGTAATTGAGTGCTTGCATAGGTGGACAGTGTGAGATTTATTAAAGGCAGAGGAAACTCCGTTGATTTCTCCTTTTTGAGCCTTTTTAGTATAATTTTTTTTTAGAGTTTGTTGCCTGCTGTGTTATTTTCTAGCAGCCATTCTCTCATTATGGCTGTCCTGCCGCTCTGATACTATCCATCTGAAGCACACTCATTATTGATCTGTTTTTTCTTCCTCTCTTGTTCTTTTTTTTCTTAATAAACATCAGCTCTGTTATAACAGCTGTACAGTACAGGCATCGCTCACCTGTGACCCCACGCAAGCTGATGTTTCCAACAAAGCAGCCATTTGCGGAGGCCTAATCGATGAGATGTTTTCGTGTTTGTTTTTTAATGATCCTTTTATGGCTGATGCAGTTCCCTGGCTTAGAAAAAAGACACAACAAACAATGAAAAGCCATCGCTCTCTTTCTTCGGCTGGTGCGCACTGTTAAAGATTTTTGCTCTTTATCTTTTATCTTTGTTTTTGTGGACAGGACAGGATATTGATCTGTTTGTAGTTGCGTTCTAAACGTTGAGCGATGTGAGGCTGGCTGACTATTTAGTATTAGTTGTTGGCAAAATAATTGGAATTTTTTCTCAGAAATGACATATCAAGGTCTCTGTGCTCATTTAAAATAATGGGTGCAGAGGGGGTCATAACGGAAATGGAAAGCAGATTCAGAGCTATTACTGGTTTGTACAATTAGGCTGCACTGTCTCATCACTGCCAATCATAATGCAATAATGAACGTTTAAAAAGGGGTGTTCGCCATTGTTAATTGTCTACTACTTGACCTGAGTTGGATTTTAAGTCAGGATGAAATTTAACTAGTATAACTTTGGATTTGTGTCTAGTTTTTTTTGTTTGTTTTTTAATAATAAAACTATAATAAAAATAATTATAATAAATACTCTGTATTGTGTATATATCCTAACATATTTTGTTTACACATACACAGACTCCCCCATATTTGAGTCAGTGCTTAGAGAGCTGTTTGTTAGGGAGTTCAGGCCCCATCTTAAAATTTGACAATACCAGATTAAAAGTATAGTTTACCCAGCAATGTGGATTATATCATTCATTTACTCATCCAAACCTTAAGGTCTTTCTTGCTTCTGTAGAACAAAAAGAAATGTGAAATGTGCTAATCTCTCTTTTTCATGTAATCACAATGAATGGGGACTGCAGCTTTCAAGCTTATATGCTTAAATGGTCTATTTAAATGGTCTATATAACTTTAATCCAACTCTTCTGAAGTCATGATTCTCTTCAGTGAGATGTAAACATTGCAGAACTGGACCAGTTTGACTTATGAAGTTTGAATTTTTTTTTGTATGGACTATATTTATGATACTTTTATAAAAAGCTTTAGTCTCCATTCAAAAGAGTGACCAAGAGCAATAGTCTTTAGAATTTCTCCTCTTGTGTTCCACAGAAGAAAATCAGTCATACAGGTTGCTGTACCTTTAATGTCCATGAACAAAAGCTCAATCGTCTCTTTGTCAATAGTGTAGCAATGCATGAAGCACTGCTCAAATTGAAGTCACTTTCAAACCAAGCAGCTTTCAGTTGGTAGCAGCAAACTGAGCAGCAAATTTGTATGACCAACTGAACCCCATTCAAAATCTGTGTAGAATATTTGTATGTAGAATATTGGGAGTGATGTTAAAAAAAATAAAATAAAAAAAAAATCCGGTATGATTGTTCAGACTGAGGTTGCATTGCAAAACATCCTGACCTGTATCTGAGGCTATGTTCAGACTGCAGGTAAATGTGGCCCAAATCTGATTTTTTTGTGACTCAGATCTGTTTCATGACAATGTGTACAGCACACAAACCAAATGGAATCTGATCTTTTCAATTCCAATTTGTGCAACTACCATATGTTGTACTAAATCCGATACAGGTCAGGTGTTTTGCAATGCGACCTCAGTCTGAACAGTCATTTCAGAATTCATGCAACTTTTACGTCACTCTAGAGCAACGTTTGTCACATTTCTACGCTCATGGGAGTCACTTTAAAGGTTTTACATACCCAACGTTATCAAGACAGTTGCGAAGGGTAGTCAGTGGAACGACAGTGATGTGTCAGAACTCATAAGTATTACAGTGACAGCTCTATATACAAGCAAACCATGAGGGCTTGTATCATACATGTTTAAAAACTCTTTCTTTTTGTTGTATCCTTGTCTTTGTTTTTTATATTGCCTGGCAGATCACACTATAAATAAACGCGTAATCACTTACTTTAATGTCCTCCGTGTTTGCTTCCGTATGACAGCGTGCTGTGTGAAGTCTTTTTATTGTTTTTTTGCGCATACGGGTCTGTCCAGGACCATGATCTGTTCACACTGGAATCTGATATTGGGCCCATTTAAAAGAACAATGTGAACAGCTATACAAAAAAAATTCTGATCTGAGTAATAAATCGGAATTGAGGCTCGCAGTGTGAACGTAGCCTAATTTAGGATCACTTCAGAATCGAAAAGATCAGATTCCATGTGGTTTGTGGTATTCACATTGTCCTAAAAAATCGGAGCTGATTCACAAAAATTTGATTTGGGCCACTTTTGCCTGCAGTGTGAATGTAGCCATATACTGTTTGCATTTTTTAAAGTCCTCATGTAGTCAATAATTTCTTCATGCCTTAAAATAGCTTGAATGTAACTCTACACCCTTGCTTCATTTAGTATATGCGGATCCGTGAATATGCATATCAGTCCCTGCCTCCAGTCACTCACACCAGCTCAGAATACCTGATCCACTCGGTCAACTTTACTGTAGTAAACGGTACATGATGGCAAGTGGAAATACTGGTTTGATTCAACCATATGTGTTAAAACCAGAAACTGATTCAGAATAAGTAGAAGAGTGTATCAGAATGGTAACTTGTTTTTATGTATTGCTTTCTTCGTCGGACACATAATGGTAATTGATATGACTATCACTTGGCTTGTCTACGTTATCAAACAGCTAATAATGTAACTGCTAATGTTAATAATTGCTAATGTTACACAAACTATGTTCCCATTCACCATCTCAGAGTCAGACAGCTGCCTTCTAAAAATCTGTATTTTTAGAATCGCTTTGAAAAACTTAGAACATCATTGGAAAAAGTCATATAGTTAATCATAACGTCGTAATATACATCATATACATAATTCACCCGCAATATTGCTAAATGTACCCGATTTTTCAAACCAATAGGAAAATATACCAGGATAACTTGGCTTCTCTTGAGACTCCCCTGTTTCGCATTATAGTAATGATGATATGCTAAAGCCCGCCCACAAATTGACAGGATTGGTTACAACATATTTGTGACATAGAGAACAGTGGTGATTTCAAACAGCGTTTTTGAGACGGTCTTTGGTAAACTGCAGTTTTAAGGAGAAAATACTCAGCATGAATTTGCACATGGCTTGTCTTAAAGCATATTAAAAACACTACATAGACATATAAAGAGCATTAAAAACTTGATTTTCACCACAGGGGGACTTTACATCATGTACTGTAATCCTGAATGTGTAATCAACCTGATAAAGTATATGTGAGAATTTTGTATCATTTGTGTCAGTTTCACAGTGGAGTCGGAGCGTGAGCGAGAGGAATGGATAGAGGCATTTCAGGAGTCCATCGTAGAAACGTTGTGCAATTACGAGGTGCTGGAGAAGGTTTGGTTCAACAAGTCCAACAGGAAGTGTGCCGATTGTCAGGCCCCTGAGCCGGAATGGGCCTCCATCAACCTGTGTGTGGTCATCTGCAAGAATTGTGCTGGTGAGAAGCAATTATGAACACAAAGAAAAGATCAAGAACAAACACAAGAACAATGGAACATGAAACACACACTGCATTAAACACCACACACACACACACGCACGCACGTTTCAAATTTTAATGAATTTATTTTGTTTGACATTTATATTCACAGTTCCCCAAAACAAAAAAAAATTATTGAGCGCCAATCAGTATATCAGAATGATTTCTGAAGGATCATGTGATACTGAAGACTGGAGTAATGATGCTGAACATTTGATAACAGGAATAAATTACATTTTATAATATATTAAAAAAGAAGAGTTACGTTATTTTAAATTGTAATAATATTTCACAATATTATGTTTTTATGTATATTTTACTCTATTTGTAGCATAAGAGATTTTTGAACGGTAGTTTAACTGGACAGTAAATATTAAATATCTTCTCACTGGTTGTGACCATACAAATTGCTTGTCACTGTAAACTTGTCACAAGGTCACTAGGAAATAGTGTTACATCATAGAAAATTACTTAAATATTTATATCCGCCCCTTAGTTGTACTTTACAGGCACAGACTAAATGCTCTTCATAGCATTTTTTTGCACTTTTTTTTTTTTTTAGTATAGTAAGGTACCACATACGCACACATATTTATACAGTATGCCACTGCTTCTTGCCTTATCCACTGAATATATTTAATCTCAATCTTACTCCATCTCTCCTCTGTTCCTCTGCTCCTCTGCTCTTTTTCCTGATATAATTGCCATTGCTTAGATTATTCTGACCACCCTCTGACACCATACATTAAATGACTGCATATCTGAAATAATGAGTTAATGTTGCATTAGGTCACGATATTGGAGGAAACACTGGCTGAACGTGTGCAAATGGCTGCTAAATAAGCCATCAAGTGGGGAGACACTTTCCCTAAATGTGCACCACAGCCTTCATGGAATCTATGGCACAGACACTTTAATTAGCTGAGCTTCTGCCGCCGACAATTAGGCGAGCGAAAGTGCAATACTGGGAATATAACGAACGGCTAACGATTAAATGAGAGCAAATTGTCTTCGGTCGGAAACAGAGAGTGTGAAAGAGAGAGACAGGTGAAGTGATTTCTCTTTCTCATGATCCATCTTCACATTTATAATACTTATCTAACGTTCCCGCCACTTTCAGTTTCTTTTTTTCTTTCTTCTTTTTTTACCCCATCTCTCATCCTCTAACACACTGATATCAATCAACATCTCTGGCTGTGTGACATTTATTCAGGTTTGTCTGTGCCTTTACACGTGTAATTGCAATAAGCTCTTAAAATCGAACTCTGATTGGAGACATTCCACAAGTTAGACTGTGGTTACCATAGAAACTCTCGGTATGCACATTTTTCACTCTTCCTTTCTTTTTAATAGTTTCAAATAAAGTAACAGAGAAATTTCTCCACCTTTCTGATGTTTTTTATTCTCCTTTGATGCTTTTAATAAGATTTTGTCGACGCAAAGGTTTCATGTCTTAGAACTTTTCTTAGACGGCACTATAAAACCCTTAGCGAGTGTCCTTAATATACACACACACACATACACAAAGCATCTTTAGTCCCGTCGGCTCTCAGGCGGCTCTAATGATCTTTGATGGCAAACTGGTACTCTAAAATGTTGCTAATTATGCTGGAAAATCACACACTCCATATTCAAATATGTGTTTCTCCCTGCCATGTTTAATTCATCTGTTTCTTGCATAAACAACAACTACGACAGTGCCTGGAGTTCAGCGAAATATATGCGCAGAGCAGACCAACAAACACAATTAATTACTTATGATTCATTAGCAATTAATGGCTTTTTCGCGCCTTTCATTTGCAATTATAGCTGTGGCAGGCTGGAGAAAAGAGTGCCTGGAACGGATACGATGAAATTTATAATGAGTGTGACTCTCTGTATTTGTGTCATACGAGTCGTTGCTTCATACCATTTAGTGTGAAATCTTACTTATTTTTTAAGGTTAAGTTAAAACAGTAAAGTTTTAGCATCTGTATATGTTAATTTTACATACTGTAATTGACCACTTAATTAAGGGGCTATGAAATGCACTTTCAGATCTTTATATTATGTTTCTGGAGGTTTGCTTATGAAGTTAGCTAACAAAAAAGTTAAATATTTGTAAAGATTTTCACTCTCCCTTACAAACACTTCTTTTCAAGGGACGAAACACGAGTTAACGGCCACTGCTGCGATTGGCAAACTTCATCACACCATATCCTCACACTCCTCCACAGCATGTGGGACGTGTGTTTTGATGCCTGTATATTCTTGAGCCCCGAGTCAAATTAAAATGAAACAATGCAGCCACGACGATTGCCTCTGAGGACAAAATACTTGGCACTGTCATTTCTTTCAATACAAGATATTTAGACAAACCAGCGTTGAACGTAGTTGAACGTTGAACGTAGTTAAGACAAGTCTCCTTTGTGAAATGAGACAAACAAACAAAACAAACAAACAAACAAACAAACAAAAACATTCTCATTCAATCTCTCAGGCAAGTCTTTAAAAAAAAACTTCAGCTATGCTTTTCCAATAGTTTGATTGTTTCCAATAACCTGACTCAACAGCAGTATTGCTTGTGTGATTGATGAAAAGACATGAGTTGTTCAGAGCACACCACCTTGATGTACATATGTATGCTGAGGGGCACTTCAATGGTCACGGTGTCACGAATTGGCAGATTATGAATTATGGCAGTTCAGAAGCGTGGAAAACAACAACTCATATTTTAAACGGGAGTATGTATTAGTGTAGAGTAACCTCTTATACTGTATCTGTAAATATTAAGGAGATTTTGATCATCCATTTCATGACCCCTTTAACATAGTCTGTTTTAAATGTGAATAGTTCAGATCCATGTCTGTTTCCAGGTCAGCATCGATTCCTGGGTCCTGGCATCTCGAAGGTCCGCAGTATGAAGCTAGACAGCAGCATATGGACCAACGAGCTCATTGAGGTACAGATCTTTCATGGCAGTTTTTTGTATAATTTTTTTACCGTGCAATATATTTTCCTTATTTTCTGTTCGTCTCTTTAGCTGTTTTTAGAGGTTGGGAATGAAAATTCGAACAGCTTCTGGGCAGCAAATATTCCCCCAGAGAATGAGCTTTGCAAGGAGTCATCGACGGAGCAGCGCACATCCTTTATTAGCAGGAAGTACAAAAAGAGGAAGTACAAGAAAGTTCTGGAAGGTCTAAACAGTCAGGAGGAACTCAACAAGGTTTGTGTGAGAGAGTTGTGTGTGCGCTAACATCGGCCCTTTGACTTGGTGTTATTTTTTTCTACCTCATTAAAAGGCCCATTAGGCCTCGAGATGCTGGTGGTTTTGTGCGTGCGTGTGTGTGTGTGTGTGTGTACATCTGTTGTTGCTCTGGCTCACCTGGTAGCTCAGGTGTAAATTAAGGTTACCATGGTAACTGGCTCTCACCAATCTTCAGAACAGGTTGCCAGGGATATGTTAACCATGATAAGATTCTACTTTGAATATTTTCGCTTAGCACAAAATACTGCAAATGCAATGCAAGTTCTTTAAAATTACAGTCGGAAAACAAACATTTTTGACAACAGGACGTTAAAGAAATTGTACAGATGATAATGGATGTGTTATGAGTTAACAGGATTTCCTGTGCATAATTCATTATAATGTGGTGTGTGTGTGTTTATTGTTCCCACTGAGTTTGTCCGCATTACTCTTTCCTAAGCCAAAAGATGCTGTTTTTCCTCACCGTCAGCAGTAACACAGATCAAGCCTGCTTTTGTTTCCCGGAGAGGGGGGCAAAAGAGAGGAAACGAGAAGGGGAGAGAGGATTGGAGCTGTGGATTAGGCTTGTGTGAGATGAGAGCAGCACTGGGGAGTTTTCTGGGGTTCTTCTGAAAAAGTTATATGATTGCGTGTGTGTCAGAGAGAGACAAAGAGAGGGAGATAAAGAATATAGTGAAGGTACATACAGAGGTGAGATTAGATTATAAATGGAAGGGTACGTCTGGGACAGACACAAACAAAATGTTCCAGAAAAATCCTCCCTGTTCTCAAAAGTTTTTGTTTAAGCCCTGATGTGATATATGTCTTTTAAGTTTTTATTTTAGTTATTTTCTGATACTTTTGTTCTGCCTGAAGTTTTAAGCAGTAGAGTCATCCTGACAGGCAGTGGTTTTGAGTTCATGAGATATATAGTAACAATTCCAAAAAAGTTCTTTGTGGGTTGGGTTTTAAAAAATCTGAATCACCACATTGTTGGTACCAGCCAAAGTTAAATGTCTTAATAAGCATACTAATTAAGATGGTAATACATATGTTATATGCAGAACGGTTTGTGTGAAGGTCAGATTTAGCAGATGGAAAATATAGTTTATTCAGTATGATAGAAAACTAAAAAATGAATGTTGAAAATGAATGAAAACAGAAAAATGGATGTTTATGTGTGCACACGTGCAACTGTAAGCTTTTATACAGCATATATATATATATATATATATATATATATATATATATTTGTTTATAGTCCACAACACCAATTAGAATCAGTGACCTCCAGAGAAAGTATCTTGAGCAAATGTGACCTAGAGAACATGTAAGGGACTTCAGTTAATCTTTTCACTCAAATTGTTATGCTTATAACATACTCTACTGATGGCAAAGCTGAATTTTCAGCAGCCATTTCTCCTATATTCAGTGTCACATGATCCTTCGGAAATAATTCTAATATGCTGATTTGCTGCTCAAGAAACATTTCTTATTACTGCTGCAGGTATCCGCGTTGGAGCACATATGTGTGTGTGTGTGTATGTGTGTGGTTTACTGTCTCAGTGTCCTTGTTCTCCAGCGGATCTAGCTTGTTTGAGGGGGATCGATAGCTTGGCTAGATCGTACTGTTTTAGATGAAAGCAGGGTTCGACTGAATTACTCCTGCCAACTCTCTCTCTCTTACTCTCTCAGAGACACACATTATTGTATTTATTGACTCTTTCCCCCTCCATCTCTTTTTAATTGGACTGACTGCATTCTTTCTTTGGATGCCCTGTTTCCTGTCAATGTTATTCCATACCAGGATTCCAAGTAAAACCGCACGCAACAAATGTTCCTTTCTCATAGCCGCAAAGGAGCGGTACTTTTGACGATGTTGTTAGTTAATTCATCATATGCTGTCAGTTTCAGTGTAGTCTTTGTGTGGCTGAAAGTGCTGCTGTGCTCTTCCTATCACTGATGCTCAGTTGTGATTTGTTCCGCTCCCCTGTGTGTGTGTGTGAAGGCCCTGTGTGCTGCAGTGGTTCACCCTGATGTCCTGCAGACCATGGCCCTTGTTTTCAGTGGGGCGGATGTGATGTGTGCGACGGGCGACCCTGAGCACTCCACTCCATATCTACTGGCTCAAAAAGCAAGCCAGAGGCTGCAGATGGAGTTCCTCTACCACAACAAGCTCTCAGGTGCGTGTTTGTGTGTCACTTCATCATGACCTGAAAGAAATTAATAATTCATTCAGCAAGGAAATTAAATTGACCAAAAACAACAATTGACAAAAAAAATTTTTTAACTTCTTTTTTTTTTTTTTACGTTGATAATATGAAATGTTTCTTGAGCAGCAAATCAGCATATTAGAATGATTTCTGAATGATCATGTGACACTGCATACTCTAGTAATGATGCTGAAAATTCAGCTTTGTCATCACAGGAATAAATTACATTTGAATATATTCAAATAGAAAATGGTTATTTTAAATTGTAATAATATTTCACAGTATTACAGTTTTTACTGTAATTTAGTAGAAATAGTCAAACACAAATTAATAAAAAACGAATCAGTATTTCAATTTTTTTATGTTTTTTCTTTTTTTTTTACCTGACTACATCGCATGGACATTATCTCGCAAAGTTAACTGTTAGGGTTTTTTTCACAAAGACGTTTAGATGGAAAAGGGGCTGAAGTTATAAAAGCGTTGAACATCTTATCAAATATGCATGAAACCTTTATTTAATGCAGATATTGAAGTTTTTTAAAGATTTTTTGAAATGCTTTTTATGCTCAAAAAACCTTTCATGTCATTATCAGTGTAGAAATCGGTTGTGCTGCTAAATATTTTTGTGGAAACTGATTTTTTCTTTTTTCAGGATTCCTTAATGAATAGAAAGTGAAAAACAAAAACAGCACTTATTTTTGTAACAATAATGTCTTTATTTGTTACTTTAATTCAATGCATCCTTGCTGAATAAAAGTATTATTTGAATTGAATTAAAATCTTACTGACCCGATACTTTTGAACGGTAGTGTAGATCATAAATAATAATGTACTTTAAAGCAAAGTTTTATTGGTTTCCTGCTTTGCATTTAATCACACACCATCTGTACTGACTGGTGAATTCTAACTCGTACTCGCAGTCAAACACACACACACACACACACACACACACACACACACACACACACACACACACACACACACACACACACACACACACCTACTTCAAGACGACATTGCCCCTGAACTTGTCTATAATTAGCTGTAGATTGTGTGTGTGTATGTCATTACATTGCTCATTTGGGGCTTTTACAGGAAGTGTGCCAACGATCCTAATTAAGCAATCCTCCAATCAGCACAGCCACAAATGTTTTACAGTGTTCTGCCAATGTTTTGTTAAGCTTACTAACATCGTAACAACAGCAGGACAACATTTGTGTAACCTTTAAATCTGTGCGGAGATGTGGCCTCATTAACTTAATGGCTTGTAAATGTGATTCTCAGTCGGATAATTCAAATCATCATCTTGCACACATGCACACACATTCAACTTGCAACAAGTTCTTTTGTTTCTCTCAGACTATTACAGTCCAATGGAAAAATACACATTCACATACATTTGAATATAATACTTATGCAGGTTTTCATTTTGCATGTTTGAGGCATGTGTGCAGAGACTTTCCTCAATCTCATTACCACTTTTAATCCTCGTTCGAACAGAGAAGTATCAGTAGCTGGAGGGAAGAGATGGATGGATAGAAAGAGCTCTCAATTAAAAGGCTTTTCAATTAAAGTTATTTGAACTTTTTCCATGTTGGCGACTGGAAGTACATGATTAAAATCTTGTCGGTACTGCCGGCCTTCCCGAAGAAAATTGAACCTGAGAATAGTGGCTAATTGAATCAGAACGTGATAAAGTAATATGCAGAAAAAGGAGTAAAAAGTGAAGGCGGCAAATAGGGAGAGCAGATGAAGAGGTAGAGTGGCAAAAGGGGAGCAGAGTCAAATCGTCTAACCTTGAGCTTCAATGTTTGGATGGAAGTTTTACAAGCCTTAAACAAATAACCTTGGAAAATGAGAAAGAAATATATTAAAATGGATGAAATTTAGCTGTTAAAAGCCATTTCACACCTTGGATGAAGACTGTCTGGTTATCAAGATGCTTCTGACAGAAATAGTTTTTAAAAACTTTGAATTTCACTTGAAAGCAGCAGGAATAGCGAGCTGGGTTTGCATATAATGCGACTGATCTCCATTTAAACAGCATTTCTCGTCCTCACCACATTATAGGATTATTCCTAATCAGCTGTTCTTCTTTTTACTTTTTAATCTCTCTGTTTTTTCCCCCTCCTTTCCCCCTCCTTTCTCTCTCTGTATAGATTTTCCTAAGCTGGAAGCAGTACTTGACAGCAGTTTTCCGGCTGATGTTCCTTCTTTTATGGATGGATTTCTGTTCTGCTCTATGAATGCCGGCAAGGCCACTCTGGATAGGAAAGGAAGACCCGGTGAGTTCGTCTGTCCTTGCTTTCATCCATTCAAATGCCCACCTTCTCATTTATTCATTCATCCAAATAATTAGATATGAATATTCATCTACACTTTCTGTTTATCCTCACCCATTGCTGGAAATGTTTGCACCGTATTTGTGCAATAGTATTATTCCCCCTACACTTGAGTACACCATCCTTCTTTTTCCTCGCTAAATCCCCCCCAAAGATGTTGTTCTTTCAAGTATGTTTCCCCATCGTCTCTCTGGCACCCATTGTGTCACTTTGTTCTCCAAACATCTGGAGAGGGCCGCTGGTGGTTAGACAGGAGTTCTCTCTAGGGACGGGGCCGGTAAAGGGCCCTACATTAAGCTGGACTCTTGGTAGAGGAACACAAGCATCTGGAGCACATGTTCCACTGTAGGAGCTTGTTTTTTCAACCTCCTCTTCTTTCTTTTTTAGCTCGTCTCTATCTTGTATCCCGAGGGACATCTGTCTCAAGCTGTGGTAGCCCGCTTTGGTCCTCTGCCTGTTTTCCACGATACCAGTGTGTGTGTGTGTGTGTGTGTGTGTGTGTGTGTGTGTGTTTGTGTGTGAGTGAGCACTGGAAATAACCAAGCTGTGTTTTAGAATTAGACTCTGATAGTTGAAAATGTTTTAATGCAGTTCTAAGTATCTTAAAAGTAAATGTGATGACTGTTTGAAAGTTTAAAGAACGTCTGTTATGATAATAAACAGATGCCTCATTACTCTTTGCACAAAAGAAACTTTAGCAAAGTGAATGAGAATCTGAAAACTTTTCTGAACTGCCAGTAGTGCAGTGAAAAATCACAATTTTTTTTGGAGGAACTTCTTATATAAACCACAGTAGCTGAAGATGTATAGATAAAATACATCCCCTTGTGAAAAAATAATAAAATGTTTTTTTTTAAATCGTACTTGCAGATAATATAATATTAATGAATTGAAGTTTAAATTGATTCAATTTGTTTTACCATAAATTCTTGTCAGTACTTTCAGCAGCAACCATACTTTAACCATATTTAAAAGACAATAGAAGAAATTATGAAATTACATAAAAGTCCTACTTAAGAGGGACAAAAAAGCACTCTTAAGTTCCGCCAAATGTAATTGTAATTGTAACGCCTAAACAAACAATTTTGTGAATATTTGCTGTCTGTTTTGTGTGTTTGCTGAAAAAAGTGTTTGTACATAGTCGTTGCTGTGTAAATAGGAGAAAAAACAAATTGGAGCGATTCATGGAGCGCCTTTTAATATAAATTGAAACTATTTTACATTTTCAATTAATTGCAATTGACATACTGTTAAGTGTCTGAAAACATTACATACAGTTTGCACTTAAGTATATGATTTCCGTAATAAGTACTCTTTTTAAAAGTGTACTTTTTCACAAGGGTGTTTATAAATGAAAACGTTTTTTTTTTTTTTTTAAGTCAAGAACCACTACTGTTGCTCAAACTTAGAGTTTAGGATTTGAGCTACTCAAATCTTCTATCCTTTTAGTATTTAACTTTTAGCAAGTAATTTATCCTGCATGTTGAATGACTCCTCAAATCATGCAGCTTGTTGAGCAGAGGTGTGATATTACTTTTCAAAGTGATTAAACATACATTTTCACCTGGTAGTGATAAAGCAAAAATCTTGTAGCATTGGAATAGGGACATGAACCATGCCAGACACCAGAATATCATTGTGATGTGAGACTGACCAGTAATCTACCACTTAGTACCTCCCTAACAACCACATCGCAACATTCTAGAAAACACTGGCAACTCACAACACACTAGCATAGTGGCAGTGACTTTTGCACTGGCAAGCATTGCTCTTCAGACTCTTCAGAAAAACATCTCACTTCTCTTCCCCAAAAATATACAAACCTTTTGATTCTGGTCTGCTTAGAAACAGTGGGGTGCAGATAGTCAACATTTGTTTTTGTCTGATTTCTGCTGATTTGGAGAATCATTGGTTTGCTGGTTTCCTTAAGAGAGCAAAACCAGTAAACAAATATAGCTGGAGGCACCTTTTATTGTTTAGTGGTTTTGCTTTCTTAAGGCAACATTGTACAAAATAGTCTTACATGCCTCTATAAAGTGTGGTTTCATAATGATAGAGTCTCTTGTGAAATACTACTCAGTAGTACTGCACTTAAACAGTGCATTTAAACTTGTTTAATCAACGAGAAAATGTTGCTTGTGCCACTCTAAAAAAAGGACTATTTAAAAAGAAAATGCTATGTCACTGAGGTTGCCTTAAAACCTTTCACACTAATGGTCTAAAACGCTCTATATAAAACCTAATGTCAATAATTGATGGTTTCGTCCTGGGGATTTTAATAAAAGCATGGTCTGCTAGATTCGCTGCAGTCCGGTTGTTGCACTGACTTCACTTAAATCGTAGCAACATTTTTGTGTGCGCTTTTATTATAACAGAAGCAGACACTACTCGCTAACTAATAGCTAACTATGCAATTATTTGTATCTATAATTTAATCTGAGCCTTATTTTTCTGCCACACTGAGAAACTGTGACGCTATAAAAAAAAATGTAGTTGAGTTAGTAGCGTCGCTGCTTTTAGTTCCCTAAAACTGAATGTAAGGCATGATCAGAAAACACACATATCGGAACTTCTGATTTTGGATTAAAATGTTGTTTCAATGTTTCCATGCTTCAATGTTTCACAATTCATTGTGTTCATCTCTCTCCTCTGTTTCTGTTCAAAGTAGTGTACTGTTTATGTTCTTGTGTACTTACACAGGTATATACAATATATAATTCGTCATTGACCAATCTAGAGGATTTGTGATATATTGTTAACTTGTAAAGCCTCTTCTGTATTATCAACACAAGGAAGACACAAGTATAATAAGATAAATGTTATTATCAAAAAACAAAAAAAACAAGAGTAAATCAACACAACTAGCTGTGGCAGTTAGGTTTATATGTTGTTTCTTTGAAACTAATAAGGTGAAGAACCTTGTATGCATCTCTGGTAAGAGGTTTGGTTAAGTGATATTTATGTTTCACGTGGTCGAGTGAGCAGTCCGATGGCGATGATGTCTTCAACTGGTTGTGCTGAAAATGTAGTGGGTAAGGAGCTGGAATCTGTTTCAAGAGCCTTGAACATGAAGCTCTGTGGGATGTTGATCTCCTGGGGCCGGTTGCACCAAGTTACAAATTAGCCTAGTTTTGATGTAAATGGGCACTAAGATACAACTTACGCACTTCTAAATATTTTTGCATTGCACCATTAAACTTAGTTGAAGCTTAACTCTAGGTATAAACTAAATATTTACGGAAGCCTCCGATCAGGAGTAGCGGTTGGACTAAAATAGCAGGCAGACTGAACTGCATCAATAAGCTCTTCTTTTACCTGACAGACTTCAATTCTTTAGACATATGTGAATGAGTGATGTGAATGTATTTGAATGTGAATGTATTTGTCACCAGTGTCAAAGATAAATTTCCGCTCTGTGACAAACAGAATGGACAATAAAGTTTAACTCAACTCATGATAATGCTGACATTTAAACTCACATTTTAAAAGAGAGAACATTATGTGAATAGATTACTTTGTTAGCGGCTTATCAACACGAACCCTTCCTACAGCGCGCCGCTGTGTGCATCAGTCCCATCGGTCCGTGTTGTGCATGTCACATAAAATGAGTCATAATCAATAAATGTTCTTTCTTATGTTTTTTTTTGTATCATTACTTATATATCCTTATTAATTCTTTTCAAATACAGTTTTTGAATGTAAGTCACATATAAAAACACTTATGTTATTCATTATTAAGTGTCGTATTTAATGAAAACATATTTTTACTGTTAGTTAAGTGAGGCAAAAGAAGTTAGAATGAAGGATAAACTGAAATTCATAGCTTACGACCTACTAGCTACGTTCTGCCTTACGAACAAATGGTACAACGGAATAAAGTACGGACTTAGTTACAAGTTACTACTTAGTTACTAAGCCTCTCGTGTGGACTTTACGTTCCAATTTAAGAAAGAACTTATGAACGGCTGGTGCAACCCTACCCTGGAGCAGAGGTGGAAAGAGTAGTAAAATATTCTACTCAAGTAAAAGTACTACTACTTCAATGAAATTTTACTTAAGTACAAGTAAAATTACTGGTCTAAAAATCTACTCAAGTAAAAGTAAAAAGTAGCTCATTTAGAATTTACTCAAGTAAAAGTTACTGAGTTAGTTTTTTAACAGCGGGGGGTGGTTGAACAGTGGGTGGGGTGGGGTGGGGGGACTCTACCGTGTAGGGTTGCAATGGTATGAGATTTTTACAGTATGATAACGTCTCAGAAAATATCACGGTTTACAGTATTAATCAATTATTAAATAAACGGTATTATTAAATTATGGTTATTATTATTATTATTATCATCAGTTAAAATGACAGTTAAATTAAAGAAAACTGTTTTTTTTGGGGTTGAACAAATGCTTTTATTATAACAAACTTGAAACCATTTGTTTGTTTTGTTTATTAAAATTTCAATAGAACATGTCTAATCAATTAAATTCAATAATTGATAATGAATTAGATTAACAACTCATTTTTAACATTAATAATTTATTACATTTTTTAAGAATAAAATAGTCCTATGAAATGTATTTTATTCAGAAAATTAATGTTTCTTTTTATGATTTAATCCAAATCAAAAACGGTGGCAATCAAATGAAAATTTAAACTTGTGTCCTTTTATTTTTTGGGGAAGAGCTGCAAAAAACAGATTTACTAAATTAAACCATGGACAAAAAATATATGCCTTAATTAATGTTTAAATAAATGGTATTATTATTGTTGTTGTTATTATTATTATTTTGAGAAGTACGTTCTATTGTATGCCTACAACAGTAATGTATTTCTGTCATAATTTCTCCTAGTTAAACCAAACTTTTATTTTGACGGGTTGTAGTGAAGACCTGTTTCAAAGTGTAAGGCTATTTGACTCATTAGGCGTTCTCTCAGAGCAGCTCTGAATAAATGTTCATGTATTCATCATGTACTCAAATTGTTTGTGAGACGCTGAAAACACCACGCGTACTTGAGTATGTAGTACACAAAGCGGAGCAGCTCATTCACACCGCTTCACAGAAACGCAGAACAAGCAGGTTATATATTTACATAGCAGTATTTTTGCGCTTAAATATTCACAGACCATGTCGCGATTGGATTTATTGCACAGTTCTACTTTCCATGTATTCATCCATCCATCATTTTGCGTGTTTCACGTGACATCTTCTGCGTTATGTAAATTCCATTTTCATGACTGGATTCCGGGATTCCCTCTGCATCACGTAAATCATTCGGCCTTACGTTATAATCGGGACATACCTTTATCTGCAGGAGGGATGGTGTCCTATGTATCCTCCTTTTGCAGCCACTTTGTGTCCACATTTTTTTGCAAATTGGATATCTATCCTCGAGGACAACCACACTTTTTTACATCCAAAGTATTTCCATACTGGCCATAATTCGCTTCATAAAAATTCGAGGGCGCTTCGCTTTCAGCTTCAGCTGGGTCTGCGTCACCTTTTTTGCGCGTTTGTTCTCCCGCCCTTCAATCAATGCAGTAGTTTCCGGAGTGTGATTTTTATTATTTCTTCTTATTTATTATTATTTTTTACTCCGTAACAGATATGATTTCAAATGTAGCGAAGTACAATACTTCAAACAAAACGTACTTAAGTAAAAGTAAAATGACAGATTTTAAAAACTACTTAAAAAAGTAGAAGTACACAAAAAAACGACTCAATTACGTAACGCGAGTAAATGTAATTCGTTACTTTCCACCTCTGCCCTGGAGCACCAAAGGGTCCTAAAATATGGAACATGCAGATGAAGCCCTGACGTGGGTGCAGAAGGTACTTAACAATCTGGAACACGCAGACGAAAGTACCTTGGAATGAAACTTGCCGGAGCTTAACCTTGTTGCAAAAGTGTCTGTATGTCTTCTTCTATGGGTCAGAGAACTTGGTCAGTCTGCTTTTGTCTCTCTGGCATGGAGACTCAGGATGTGCTGTTGTTACTGTCTCGCTGGATGAAGACTCTGAAAGTAGTGTTTGTTAATGTCTCTTTCCCCCAGACTGGAGGCTCAGAATGTGGTCGTATCTGTTGCTGCATCACAAGCTGTAGACTCAGAGCATGGAATCTGTTTCTGTCTCTCCCTTCACAGGCCGGAGACTCAGAACGTTGTATCTGTTACAGTCTCTCTAGATGGGAGACTCAGAACCTGTTGATCTGTTTCTGTCTCTCCCCTTACAGGACTGAGACTCAAACATTAGTGTATCTGTTAATGTCTCACTGGATGATCCGGAGACTCAGAACAAAGAGTGTCTGTTGAAAGGGTGCATTTATCCCTTTCTGAAGAAGAGGAGATTGCAATTTGGCGCTTCTCAATCCGAGTGCTGTAATTGGCTGCTGGCATCAGAGGGGGGCACACAGTGTGGTTCACCCTTCTTTCCCCTGTGGAATTTATTTGCAGAAAGCACACAGTTTGAAGTCTTTAAAGCGTCTTTACATTTTTGCCAATGCATTTCTCACTTTACAAACCACCACCAGAATACCTTCGGCAATGTTCTAAACAAATAGTGCCAACAAGAGGGGAAAAGATTGAACTGTCAAGCATGCATTCATTTGTACATTAACAGCTGAATTTGTTAAAATGTTGCACTGCAAAAAGCTTTCACTGAGAATGCTTATTTCTCTAATAAGTATGAAATTAATGCGTGTAGTTTACATCCCTTTTAAGGTTTCCAAATATAACTATGCTTCCAAAAAGTCCTAATGAATTGTTATGGCGGTCGGCTTAAACCTTAGGGATTAGTCTTAGATTAGGTGCAGTGAGGTGTCCTGTCCTTCCTGCGCTTGAGGTGACTGTCAGTTGTCCTAGCATCCTTATCTAATGGTGTTGGACATTTGTTTGTGCTAGTCCACCCAGATCCACTTGAAATGTAGCAAACTGTTCTCCACTGTTGCAGTAAGAGTGAAGCCCTGCCATAAAACTGGGCCCTGGAATGTGATGTTCCCTACATGCTTTCCATGAAATATCCATAAACATGTTTTTATAAAATCAACATATGTTGTATGTCCAGAAACATTACATTATTTATGTAATCAAAGTTGGAAATGCTACTTATAATTTTTTTTATTTAATGGATATAATTCACTATATTTTAATTAATTAACTTGAATTTTATGGACAATGGTGGGAGATTTATGTTTATGCTCTTAACTTACAGTTTTTTTTTTCTCTCTCCCAAAATGGAGCTGAAAAACATGAATTATGCTTGAAACCTTAAACAGAACTCCTGATTTATCTGTTCTTGTTGTGTTGGATGAAATTTGAATTTCAGTTCAGTAAATTCCTCTTCCTGTCATTTCAGTTTCAGTTCCACATCCTATTGGATGTCGCCAATTCAATTAAAATTCACACTCTGAAAGCACATTTGTAAATTCTGAATTTTTCCCAACCTTAATGTGTGTGCGCATGTTGTGCGAGAGAGTGTTTTTCTGTGTCTTCACTGAGTTTCCGCTGACACCCACAGAGGAAGCGTGCTTTTAGGGGAAGAGGAGAAAACAACCACATCTGCCCCTTTATAAATCATGCATCGGTATTTCTCCGTGTGTGTGTGTACTTGTGAAACGCCCCATCCTCTAAGGCTATAATGCATCTAAAACAAGCTCCCATTGCCTGTCACTGCTGGTAGCTGTGTGTCTCAGAGCCGGGGCAACTTCTCAATCGAGGCTTATTCATTTCTTTCATCTGGATCAATGTTGCAGCCCTTTCATTGCAAACAACGTCCATCCGCAAATGAAAGAAGTACCCCGTGAGGTTTCTGCCTGTGTAAATGATAAAACAAGATTATTTTGAGGCACGTCTATTGATGACTAATCATCTGAACTGTGCTATAATGGGTCCAGACACCAAACTCGCATGAGTCACTTTACTCACACATTATAAATAAATGATTTGACCTTTAGATTTTCTTTTCTGATAAATCTCAACAGTTTTACACAAAGCTTTTTCACACCGCACTTGAAAGCAGCGCACAATTGTTGTGTTATTGTGGTGGTTTGAAATAGGCCTAATTTTATATTGTTGGTTAGTTTCGTTTTTATTTAGTGTCTAATTATTCTGTAATTCGACTTTTCATAGTAATAGCAATTCATAGATAACAAACATGGTATATGTGAGGTTACATTAACTAGTGGTTCTATCATAAAGCATGCATAAGACAGTATACAATACAAAAGACATTATACAAGACAGCAATAATCATACACACAATGTCCTGGTAATATGCATGTTCATTCATAGACGGTCTGCCTATGAATTATGGAAAGAAGTCCTTTTTTATTGGCCTTATGTGTCTTTTCTATGGCTTCTGCCTTCCACATTTTTTCTTATCTTGCTGGCGTGCCTTTGCTGCAATGGCAACCAGGGGCCTGTTCTATCTTTTTGGGTGGTTGTCACAGACACCTTGGAACCTTGTTTTGTGGTTGGGTGAGGGGGTTTGCTGGATTACTCATTAAATATAATGAATAATTGTGTGTCTGATTGGTCCAGCTGCTACAGATTACACTTCTGAGCCCACCACGGATAAAGAGCCGAAGCACCACGAGGTGATGAAGCCAGAGCTAAGGAAAGCCCAGTCTAACCAGGTGTGAGAGCTGGCCATCAATTCCTTAAAGAGCATACCCCTGAGGCCATGTTAATCCAGGAGAGGAGTCTGACCAGGTGTGCGAGCCAGTCCGTGTGTCTATTCCTGTGGCGGTTCTTATAGAGTATTAGAGCATGGATTGAAGTCCAGCCCAAAGTACCAGGGCTGATGTCAGTGTGCTGACTCCAAACCCCAATATTAATAATGACGAGTATGACAGATTAGCACTATGCCTGTTTCGTCGACCAATTCCCTCCCTCCCTCCCACTCCCACCTCCTGTGCCTATCCCGTGTCGGCCAAGGAGGCCATTTTTGAACTCCAGAAGGCTGTTTTTGTACTCTCTGCCTGTCCCTTATCAGCCAAAGAGGCCATTTTGGAGCCCTCTGCCTCATTTATTCACTACACTTCAAAAGTCTGGGGTTGGTATTTTTTTTTTTTTTTAAAGAGGTCTCTTTTGCTCATTAATATTACTGTTTTGATTTTTTTCGATCAAAAATAGTTAAAACAGTAATGTTGTGAAAGAGTAATTTTATTTAAATGGATTTACAATTATTTATTTGAAATTATTTTTGTGCTAAATAAAAGTATACATTTCTTTAAAGGTGCCATGTGTAAGAATTGAGGTAAAAATATCAAAAAAAATTAGCTACACGCATCAAAAGAATGAGAAGAAATAAGGGCGATGATGTCATTATAAAAATGACAAGTTATAGTGCTGCAGAGATATCAACCTGAATTAGCATGCTAAATTACTAGCCACGGCCCGACAGGTGTCATAATACCAGTTTCGGCCATGGGAGGCGGTATGCGGGCAACATAACCACCAGCCAAACTGCAATAAACGAATAACTTGCACGGCTTGTCGGCGTACTTGAACCTGATGTGTTTGATAGTTAGCTCTACCCACAGATCCGATCCGGTTTTCACCTGTTATCTACCAGAGCCCGTCTCTACCAAGCTGATGATAAAATGTAACATTAGCTAATTATATTATGTTTATTAAATTGCTTTCCTGAGGTAAATCTGACATATTTGTTCTCCAGCTATGTTATTGACCTCTGCACGCTGATTAAAAAAAATGATTGGTCGATATTATGTATGAGGAATACATTTTGGTAAGTTGTAGCCTACTGTATCTTTCAACAGTGTTCGTGTTTTTTTACTATTAGCTAGTAGAGATGATCGGTTCACGTGCGCTAGGGATCTGTCGTGTAACATTTGCAAGCGCCAAAACGGTATTTATTGTTTGAATTGCGTAATAAAATTGACAGAATCTGAGAGCTGAGATTTTTTTATATCATAACTAACCTGCTCTGTCTAGTCTGTCGGTCTCCGTGTCCTCTTTGCTTTGCGATTTTTCTGTGCGTTACAAAATTGATGTGTGGCGTGACTGAGAGCGTGTGAAAAGTGTCAATTGTGTGTGTCTCACGGTGATTTTGTGAGAGTTGGCTGCTCTGAATGGCGCTAGCTTGGTCAACATCAGCGAATGCTGTCTGTCAAATTAATGTAATTCAAACTAACAATAAAAATGTAATATGAACAAAACGAATATGAACATATTCACTGGTAAAGGTGAAGGGGAGTAGCTTGAAGATGTCATATTTAAAAATCACTTGACATCAACCAACGTTCCTCTGGAGTCAAAACGTCCTCTATTAGGAGTTGGCTCGGCTTCGGCTATGGCTCTAGGGTCGTTGTGAAGGTAGGGGCGGAGCATAGAGACTATGCCGTTTCTCGTTTGTTACTCTAGAGTAGACCAACTCACTTTCTGGAGGTATACTGCCCCCATCTGGTATGGAATGTGGAGTATGAATTGATTTTTTGGCGGACATGACACAAGGCACCTTTAAAAAAACCAAACTGACTCCATACTATATTGGTGATATTTTTTTCTTATGCACAGACAACACAAAACAAGATGTATTTGAATTATAATGATAATGGCAAGCAGCTCTGATGTGCCGTGTAATACATACAGCTTCTTTTTTTTATGCTGTCTGTATCTCCGTCTCTGTATCTCATTCTATTACATAAAATACTAAAGGTAAAAAAAATGGTAACACTTTCTATGAAGCCTGAATTTATAATTCATTAAGAATACCCTTATAATGCATTATAAAAACAGGCTCTATAGAAAGTGTTACCAATAGAATGATTATCTTAAGAGCACATCCATCTCCCAGGTCTCTCTAGCCATGTACAGTAACATTGGATGATCACTGGTAAATTCCACCATGGCATGGATGTATACAAATCTGAAGAAAATTAACTTGACATAACTGGAATAAAGGAGATTTGCACACTTTTCATTGGTTCTTCAAGCCTCCTCAAGATTCAAGCACATGTTAAATGTTTGTAGAGTTTCTAAATGTGCAACTTGCTTGTGAAAAGCCTATCAAATCTCCTTTTTATCATCTTGAATTGTAAGAGGCTTGACCTCAGCAATCCCACCAGAAGCTTGTATTGAAATGAAATTTTATAAATGATTTCAGTTCACATAAAGACATTGATGAAGTTGAAGCTGACAAAGACCCCCGCCAACATGCAAATTCAAATATAAAAAATGACAAATGAAAGGACACCTCTCTCCATGGTTCCTGGGAGCCACTGCTTCATAGATAATATATCCATAGCCTTGTAAACAAGAAAATGAAAAGACAGTGACAAGAGGGTTTTCACACACTTATTGTGGTGGCATTTGAGCTGGAGAGGTTCAAACAGATGGGGTGAAGAGGTTTGAGGGAAATAAATACCAGCAATTTATTGTATTACACAACACTCGATACTGAGAGACAGCCGCATTGGATGGTTATTGATAGTAAATGCCAGCTGCCTGTGGACCCGTGTGCATATATGTATACTCCAATTCAGTGTGCTGTGATATTGCCAAACGGTCACCAAATACCATCTCTGTCACCTGAAGTTTGTCACTGATCAACATTTTCTTTTGTACTTTCTCTTTAAAAGTTGAATATCACACTGCATGTCACATGGATAACCCCTCCTCGCCCATAATTCAGTGTCTCTTACCTGCTGATATTTCCGACAGAACAGTTTGTTCCCCCACAAACCCTAGCTAACTGGATAAAAGAAGTGTCAGTATTATAGATGAATCAGGTGAGGCATTGTCAGGAAGAAAACATTGTGTCCCCGTAACACAAAGTTAAAGTTAAAATACTCTGCTCTGCCTAATAGCAACTTTCCAGAAACATTGCACAACCCTTTCCGCTCAGAAATAGACCATCAGTGTTTTCACAAGACAAATGACAGTTGTATTATATATATATATATATATATATATATATATATATATATATATAGGAATATGACTTATGCTGTGAATATTTTAGTGTTAACAAAGCTCCACAGTATTACTTAACTAACGTAATAGTTCGAAAAAGAGTGTAACATCTCAGTTAAATATTTATGAAGAATGTAAGGCCTCTCAGATTCATGAGAATCTCTTGGATTTTAGTACTTAGAGGCTTTTCAGTGAACAGATATCACAGTTGATACCCCATTACAGCCTTAACATGCCTTGATGTGTCTTTGATATTTTTAAACTGCAGTTTTCTGTGAAACATGGTTTTAAAATCTTTTTGATAGGATTCATGTTTTTGTTGAATCTTTAAACACCTCTTTAAAGGCATTCTTACACTCACAAAATGAAATCAGTGTTTCTGATATTTCTCGTAATGAAATATCAGTTTTGCTTTGTTAAATGTTTTTTTTAAATGGGAGGAAACGTGTTGCTTTGGTTTTAGTAAAAATGATCTCATCAGATTACTCTCAATGTTGAAAAAAGGCATATCGTTTTGTCCATCGACATGTACTGTACTTTACATTTAACATTTACATTTAATCATACTTTACATGTCACAACCTGTTTTGCACCCAGCATGTGAGCTGTGTGAGGTAAGAATGGTGTAGTGGGTAATACTTGGGGCTCATAATCAGAAAACTGTTGACTAGATGGACTGAACCCTAGGGATATAATTATCTGCTAAATTATGTATTACTTGAACACAACAATAATAAGCTAGATAAAAGTGATTTTAAATTAGTACATTACAATAGTGTATGGCATATACACCTGGGCATTTTTAATTTTAATTTATTTTATATCAAAGTCTTCATTAGATCCTTTACATTTTTTTTTCTTTTAAAAAAAATGTATCGTTTCTTTTTGGATTGTAGATGGTTTACATTTTTAAATATTCTTTAGTCATCATTTCAGCCATTAAAATAGCAGTAAAGTATTTATAACTTGTTGCAAAAAGTACTAATAACTGTGGGATAATCCTCTAAATAAGTGGCTGTGAATCTCCTTTGAATTGTTAAAGATCACCTGCCGTGAAATTGACATTTTGAATGTTGTTTATAAGTCTGTTGTTTTTAATGGGCTTTAAGAAAACCAGATCAAAGCAGATTTGATGTATATTACGATGTTAGGATGAACTATATGCCTTTCTTCACTGACGTTATAAGTTGTATATAGTTGTATATAAGTTCAGTGTTTCTAAGGATGCTGATTTTCAGAAGGCAGCTGTCTGACTCTGAGATGGTATGATGGAGTGATATACACGGAGTTGTAGAAAAACCTGTATAATTCGCTCTTCCTCTTCTGAATCACTTTCTGGTTCAAACACATATGGCTGAATTAAACCAATATTTCCACTTGGCATTATTTAGCGTTTACTACAGGAAAGTTGACAGAGTGGATCAGGTATTCTGAGCTGGTGTGAGTGAGTGGATGGACTTTAAGAACAGTGATACATATAGCTACTTAAGGAAGTTAGTCCAAACTTGTGCATCTTTCATACTTTATTGCCAGTGGCCAGATAGTTTTAAATCCCTTCCTCAGAAACTATTTTTGTTTTTTTAAGTGGCTCAGTTGTATTACACAAAGCAGATCCCAAGTGTACTGAGTGAACAGAGAGGCCACTATAAACATGTTCTGGTGGTTGGTAATGTGTTGCTATGCAGTTGCTAGGGTGTTCTGGGTGGTTATTAGGTGCTTGCTTACTGGTCCAAATCTGGTGTGTCTTATTTTCTGGTCTTTAGATATTGATTGCAATCCTCCTTTAAAGCAACTGTAAAAGTTGCGGCCACTTCAGCAGAATTTCAGTGAAATTTTGTGGGCATTGTCTCTAGTGTAGCGATGCATGAAGCACTGTTAACACAGAAGTCACTTTAAAAACGAGCAGCTTTCTGTTGGTGAGCATGCTGAACTTCCATTACAAACATGAACGAAATCTGTTTGGGGATTTTTTTTTTGTCATGCGAAACTCCAAATTGTGCGGTTTCCTATTGAAATGACTGGATTTCACCCATAAAATGTAGCCCATTAGACAAACTACATTGCTAAAGTTACATTACATGTATTGGTGAATAATACTACAAATAGATCTGTCATACCAAATTTCCATTGTACATTGGGTGGACACTTAGAAAAGGTGCACAATTTAAGGTATCATTCATGTTTTTAGCACAACAGTTGAAAATGTATCTGCCAAAGTTTGTAAAAATGAGCAGTAACAGCAAATACCACCAAGAATATGCCATTGAATCTAGTGCTCAATAGTTAAAGTTCATGTTTGTGTATTTGTATGAATGTTTCAGACATGGTCCGTCGTTGGTGTACGTTGGAAGGTGGATTTCTTAGTTACTATGACAACGAGAAGATCGCCACCCCCATAGGTCGGGTTGACGTCAGCAACGCAGTGAGCCTGGCCATCAGCAACATTGAGAACATCACCGAAACAGGGTACAGGTTTCTCTTTCTCTCACACCCTTGTTTGCGCTTGACCCCCTTTTGTGGGTTAGAGGTTACGGAAAGCATTTTTGATGTGACCTCACCTCAGACTTTCCATACACTAACAAACGTAAAGAAATGAGAGGAAACCAACATGCTGACTGACCTCTAACCCGATTAACCTGACTCTCTGGGAAATCCCCATTTTTCTGAGATTCTTTTGCTCTCGCTGCTATAACAAAAATATCCCCGTCCAAAAATGTGGGCCACAAGTCAGAGCTGTTAAAGCCATTAAGAGAGTGACCTTTCCCCCTGGATTAATCTCCTGTGTTCAGCTGTTTATTGTAAGAGCAAAAGACTAACAGAGATTAATCACCATCCTTTCTGTTTCACAGCTGTGTGCATGTGTGTGTTTCAGTCATTTTGTGTGTGTGTAGGTGTGCGCTAATTGCTGTTTCACACCTCCCTCAGGCCAGTGTTCACCTTTGAGTTGTACCTGCGCTCTCAGAGAGTGCTGGTGTTCGGAGCGGAGACCTCGGACACACACCAAGATTGGACACATGCCATCGCCAAGGTGACACTCATTCTCTAACACACAAGTCTTTGAAGATTTATCGCAACTTTACCTGGCAGGGATTTAGCATAAGTGTGCCGTTTCTGTGATTAAATATGAATTGCTATGTTAGCCGTACTCTATTGTATGCATGGACTCTTGAAGGTCATTTGATTGTGTCTTTGTCCCTGTTGTGTCGGAGTGCATTTGTGTTTTTCTTGTGCTAGTGGGTGTATGCTATTACTCCTTCAAACAGATCCATCTCACTTGCCTCTCATCCCTCATTCACACACACACACATTCCCATTTAAGTGAAGTGTGGAGGTGCTAGTGTCTAGGCTGAAGTGTTTGCGTAACTCCGAGAGCTCAGCTAGGGAATGTTCAAAGAATGTTTGTGTTTGTACTTCTATCTGTATATGCCGGTTTAATGCAACTCCAGGGTTAGTTGTAGTTTCTGTTTGGGAGAAAACACTAGAAACTTTTTTGTGTGATCTGCACAAGCCCCTGACTTTTAAATGTTTTCTCTCTGCCACTCACACGGTTGCTCTGTCTAATATTTTTCTCTTTTCTTTCTAGTGTTTTGTCCCTGCAAGGGCAGATGCTCTGCTGAGGCAGGACAGTGAGCTTATTGGCCGACTGCACTATAAAGAGGGTCATGAGCTTTATCATTGGCGAATGGGATGGTTTGCTCTGGTGGGCTCAGAACTCTACTTCTGTTCTGGAGATGAAGATGAAGAGGAGGGAGTTCTTCAACTCAAACGCCTACAGGAACTTAGTGAGGACAAATAAGCACACATACCAGTAGAATGAAAGATATTAAAGAAATAGTTCATCCATGTTTTTACAAACCCATATGACTTCTGTCGAACACAATAGGCATGTTTTTGAAGTTATCATGGCCTGTTATTGACACTGTTAATCTCTAAAATGACCAAAAAACCCACCATAGCAGTATAATGAAAGTGGTCCAAGAAACGTGTGCACTATATTTCAAGTCTTTAGGATCTATTCGATAGCTCTGTTTGAGGAATAATGCTATTTTATGATTATTTATATACTATAAAAATATTTTATATACTATTATAATATTTTAAATTAAAATTTAAATATTATAATATTTTTCTATTTTCAGGTTTTTGTCACTAGTTTTATTTAATTTTTCTATATAGCTTTAATTATTTTTATTTCAGTTTTAGTTTTAGTAATTTTAGTACTAGTTGCTTTGGCAACTAACTGTGAAGTTTTCCATTTAATAGTTATATATCTATATTTTAATTTCAGCATTATTGCGATTTCTAAAACTTTTTATTTTAGTTAACAATAACAACAATGGTGAGGAACAGAAAAAAATTGAATTTAATTAAAGTTAATTAAATTTCAGTTATTCACTGAACAACTTATCTGTCCTTGCTTGCTTCTCTTGGCATTCTTGAGCGTTCATTTTATAAGTTGCAATGTCCAAATCACAAACAAATGGTTTGAATGGTTTGTTCTCAAATTGGTCTGATTCGATATTCAGGGTCAGTTTTTTGATTCATTGATCTGATTGCAGCAGTTAACAGCTCACTGGAGAGGAAGATTAACAGTGGATAATGAATAACATTTCGTTCTGTTCGTCAAACAAAGAGTTGTACGAACCACTTTTATGATACTCTTATTGTAAAATTCCATCCTTTTTAAAACTTGTAACTGGATCCAGCACATTATTATTCTTTTGTGTTCCACAGAAGAAAGAAAGTCATACAGGTTTTTTTGTTTTTTGGGTGAACTAATCCTGAAATTGACCTCTGAATGTGTGTTTGTATGTGTGGTTCAATTCTAGCAATTCGTTCACACTTATTAGGTCCTCTTAATAGGCCTTTTTATGATTATCTGTTTGAAAAGATTGTCCATATCTCATATTCTTTCAATAAATTGCATTAGTGCTGTTTGAGGTGTAGTGTCACACTAATAGCTTGAGACAACTTGAGCCTCACGATCATTTTCTTGATATCTCATCTGAAAAATTAGCCCTAGTCTTCTGTGCCATCTCCTCTGTCTCCTGCTAGTATTTCCTCATTGGCATTCCCAGTGTGCTAATGTTTGACTCTGTTCCCACGTCTCTAAAAGACTCGTCTGGTCACACGTCTCGCCTGTCTCCAAGGGAGACCGCAGTTGCCGATGGCAATCGTGTTTGGGAGGGAGGTGGTTGACATGAGCTTGGCACCCATGGACCAGATTTGCAACATTTTCAATCAATTGCGCTAGAACGAGGCGAGAAAAATCAATGAATCTCTTTTTTCCCCCTAATCCGTTCAAGGCCAAAAAAGGATCAAATCCAGAAAGCCAACATACTCAGGGCAGGATTAAGAGGGTGATGCCTCAACAGTTTGCGAAGCCTTGAAATGTAGCGTGGCGTGGTAACGAAGCGTCTCCAGTGGTTTAAGATCTCTATAGCGACAGAACATATGGGCCTCAAAGGGCTGTAACTCTGTGAAATTAGATTAGGACACAGACATAGACAGACTAGCATTTCACTGTTTGCCCCAGCTCACCCTCTTTTACGTACTTCTGCCATAAAGAGAAGAGCAATGTCTCCTTTTAACAATGGAAAAGCTCTATGTAGAAAATGCATCTGAAAGTCATACATTATTTTGTCTACAAAGAGGCTTTTGAAAGCGATTCACATTCAAAGCACCTCAAAATAGTTTCTTTAGGGCATCCTGAATGACACTGTGACAATGTTGGGTGGATTCAGGTTGATTTGGACACTTCTTCCTAGTCATCTCATTGGCAAAAAGTGTCCCAATCAACCTGAATTCACCCTATTTGTGAATGCCTTCGCTGTCCATGGTCCTGAAATGTGACATGGACGTGCATGCAAGTCCTCCATTAGGATCTGATATTAGGATTGGTTGTTCTTGAAGATAGCAAAAGGTGCCTCATGTACAGTGGGGTCTGAAAGTGTGAGACCATGTTACAAATCTGGGATGAAACTCATTTAAATTCTGGTATTTTGAAAACAGAGACACATAATGGTAAAGAATAACTATTTCAGATTCTGCACATTTCTATTTCACCACTCACCAAACCAAACTCTTTATACAGACAGTCAGATTGAAGCTCAAGATGCTCTTTGAATCATCTCAGATCATGCTGGAGACCTTTTTTAAACAAACATGTTGAGTTCATGCAGCTCAAATGTTGCTGACATTAAACCAAGAGAGAGAGAAAACAAATACTAAGAGATTCTGAAAGGCATACCCATCTTTTAGTTCAACATTTCTTGTGCTGTTCTAATCAAGACTGTTTTCACTTGTGGTCTGAGACTTTAGGGGCACACTGTCCTTTGGGAACTTTAAGCATAATTACTTTGAGAATTGACTTCCCTTTCATCTGTCAACATCATCTAAACCCTCCTTAAATGGAAAGGAAGCTGGCTCGCCACCTTTAATCTAAAGTCATTCCTCCTTTGTAAATGATTTCTATATGTGTAAACAAGAAAAAGAGAGTCAAGAGAGGTGTTATTGGAATCTCAATGATAGCCCCAGCACAACAACGCTGTTAGTTTAATTCAGTTTTTGTATTGCTTAATAAAAGTTAAGGCCGTTAATGTTTAAGGGTGGTTAAAAGGCTGAAGTGAGTGCTGTTAGTTTTTATCAAACTGTGATAGTGAATGTTTGCCTCTTTTCAGTAATGGCTTTTAATAAAGCTTGTGTGTCCAATAGCACTCTTTTTCCTTTTTTTGTTTGTTTTTTAAATCATTTTCAATAACATTATTAAACAACATTTGCCAACCTTGATAATAGCTAAAGTGCAACAGTTAAAGTGCTTGTTTTTAGCACTTAAGTTATATGTTTTGGTTGATTTTGGCTGAGTATGGACTTGCAAAATAATTGAGCAATTTTGTTCTCACTTGACCGGTTTTGTTTTTGTTTTTATTACTCTGAAATGGATTAACCTCAGAATTAATGCACAAGTGATTGAGTTTAAAAATTCGATTATTTAATGAAACTTGCTACACAGATTGAAAGACAGTTTTGGTCATTGAATGTGATTTGAAATATTGATCTGGTACTGGTCTGGAAAGAGAGAGACAAGATGGAGTGTTGAAAAATGACACATGTGAGAAAGATTAGTTGAAGAGTCAGTGTCTCTGAAATGTGTATGTACAACTGTGCATGTCTGATGGGTTCGGTAGTTTTCTCATGTACGGCTGTAGAAATGAATGACCAGCAGCTTTCTGCTTCACTTACTCCAGCTGGAAAGTTTACAAAACACTAAAGCTCTCATCATTTGTTTCACTTCATGTTTCTCTTAATGCTTTTCATTTTAGTTTATCTGAGTGCTTTTATCTTTATGCCAAGGTTATCGTGTTATGGACAACTTCAGCAAAGGTGTTCCTGTGTTTTTTCCACAGCTGTGTCCACTCATATGGAGGGTGACGAGAAGATTCAGGTCTTACTCATGGTTGAGAGTGGAAGGTACAGTGAACTGGACACCTTACTCAATATCAGCAGTCTTTTATGTTGCATTATGAGGTTTTAGTCAACATGCTACACATTATTAAGATTTATTTTTTTATATAAATAGATTTAGATTTATTTATTCAGACATATTAAACTGATATAAATAGATTGACTGTAAATCTATTTAAAATGTTACACAAATTTCTATTTCAAATTAATGCTGCTCTTTTGAACTTTCTATTCATTAAAGAATCTTGAAATAAAATATGTCACGGTTTCCACAAGATATTAAGCAGCTCAACTGTTTTCAACATAGATGATTAGCACCAAATAATATTAGAATGATTTCTGAAAGATCATGTGACACTGAAGACTGGTTTAATGGCTGCTGAAAATCCAGCTTTGCATTACATGATTAAATTACATTTTAAAAATATATTCAAATAGAAAACAGCTATTTTAAATTGTAATACTATTTTAGAATATTACTGTGTATGTACTGTACAGTGAATGTCTTTTGAATTATATTTTAATTTGGAAATGTGTTGTTTTTTTGTTTTGTTTTTAAACACAGAACTGTGTACGTACATGGCATAACCAAGCAGGACTTTGCACTGTGGCACTCTTCCATTCAGATGGCAGCTAGGACGGACGGTATGGCTCTCTGCAACCAGCAAATGAATAAAAATGATGTTCCTATAATCGTGGATAGCTGCATTGCTTTTGTCACCCAGTATGGTAAGTCGTTTATATTTCTATGAGATCTAATCATTTGTATTTCATTTTCTAATTTTTGACACAAAATTCATAAAATTTTTTATACGGTGTTAGCTAAAAAACTAAAAAACAAGAACACTATCAATACTTGCAAATGAGTATTAAAATTTTATTAGCAACAATTAGGTCTCATGACCTTCATCAGGCATATACAACTATTCAAACTCAATCCCATTTAAAACAAATAATTATTGAGCATAAGAGTTCTATCAGAAGAAAAGATGTCAACTCTCCAGTTGCGGCTCATTTTCTATCTTCGTATCACAATGTTTCCTCCTTACATTTTTGTGGGATTGAAGTGTGTGTGCCACCTAGAGGGGGCGATATTGAATTGCTCTTACAGAGACGTGAGCTGATTTGGATTTTTACCCTTCGGACTTTGGGGTATCACCTAGGGGTATGAATGATGAAGCATTAATTAATGTGATGTTATAAAGTTCATATTATTATTATTATTTAAAAAAAAGATTCTCTATCTTTGATATTATGAAAAATTATGTTTGTAACCATTTATGATGATGTTGTGTTAATTATGTATTCAGTCTCATTGAGCTTAATTGGTTACAAATGGATCTTTACGGTGATTGGTCATGTGATCATTTTAAATGGGATTGAGTTTGAATAATTGTATATGCCTGATGACGGTCGTGAGACCGAAACGTTGCTAATAAAATTTGGATACTCATTTGCAAGTATTGATAGTGTGCGGGTGTTCCTTGTTTTTTTTAGATTTTTGACCTGCCCATTTGGTCTTTTTTCCCATGCACCTATCACCTGCAGGTGTGCGATGGTGATTGCCAATATACTGTGTTATCTCGCAAAGCTCTTACCTTTGATCATTCCCCTCAGGTTTGTGTTATGAGGGAATCTACCAGAAGAACGGTGACCCGGGGCGTGTGGCCCAACTCCTGCAGGAGTTTACCAAGGATGCTCGGGTTGTTAAGCTACGGGCTCAAGACCACCTGCTAGAGGATGTCACAGACACACTCAAGAGCTTCCTGTCTCACAGTGAAGATGCTTTATTGGCTAAAGAGCTGTACCCTTTTTGGATCTCTGCCCTTGGTAAGTGCTGCCAACCACTTAATCTGTTCCTGTGAATGAGCATTAATTTGTCTTTAATTATAGATAAAACTACTCTAAAATCCAATTGGCTGTTATAGAATGTGCATTCAGTCGTTCTTTAGCATTAACTTCGCTATTCTTCATGTACTTTACTGTAAGTACCGATACAACAATGAGAGTTTCATGTAAACTAAACTGATACTAGTGAGTTTTAGAATGCGGCCTACACAATAATTAATTCCATTTTTAGGAATCAACTTAGGAATCACTACTTAGGATTTTCTTCGTCATCAAATCTTTTCACCTTGTGTATGTCGCACCAATATTTACACTTGTTTTTTTGTCAGTCTTCTGGCTTTAGATATTTTCTGCTTCTTCAGCCATATATAGTGATTCTCCCATTGTCTCTGCTGGTAAAGGACAATAATAAATGTGTTCCATTGTGTAATTCTACACTACACTGCTAGTGTATCTACAGAGGCGGCAGCCAATGAACATGAGGATTCATGAGGATTCTCTGTAATTTCAACACAAAAAAAAAAAAAAACAGAGGTGGTGACCCGCATCATACATAATTAAAACAATTATAACTATAGAAAATTACCTTTGAGTGCAGTCTTCATCTCATGTGAGTGTACAACATTCAGATGATTGATCACAAAAACAATTTATTTCTTAATGTGTAATACTTCAATCAGCACCAAACTACTGAATGCACCTTTAAGGGTCTTGTCTAATAGTTTTTTTTTTTTTTTTTTTTTAGCATTTTTCAGGTTCTATTTTGCCATTTGTGTAAAATGCAAACCAAACTTTGTGTGGATACACCGTATATTTCTACATGTTGGTACTTTGGCAGGTTTAGGACTGTCGTGGACACCCAACTCCTATAGTTTTTGATATTCCTCATACTCTGTGTGGTGGTCAGTTCACAGCAGTGACAGAAATGATTTTTTCCATATATGTTTCAATTAGGGATGCACTGATGCTATTTTTTCAGAACCGATCCGATACCCAAAATTCTGAGTATGAATAATTTGATAAAATCTGAACATTTAGTGAAAAAAAAATTTTTTAGTGGGGAACGATTAAGAGACAATAAGTGTAGTTCTAAATCTGGCAAAACGTTACACATTGCTTTGTATTGTTGTATAATACATTCATGAAAAACAAGATAAAAAAATGTAGGCTACAGTATATATACTATAAAATTAAGACATTTTTTTTATTTATTCATTTATTTACAAAGCTGCATGTATCTTGAGGAAAGCAAAAGGCGGCCTGCCTGAAACTCATCTGACACATGAGGGAGCATATACTTAAAATAAAAGGCTTTTAGTGTAGCTACAGTCTTGGCACATAATTGCTCATTGTATGGGACTTGTAGCAGAACTTGCTGTGAAGGAACCCAGATGAGCAGCTTACAGGCCCTCAGCCCTGTACAGAACATGCCAAGCTGCACTTGCACATAGAAGCCCCGTGGACCATTTGGCTGCAGCTGAGGTGTCCCCTCCACCATCTTCACATCATACCTCTGACTTCTGAACAGGTCCTCTAGAGACGCATCAATTTTAAGGAGAGGGCATTTGATCTCCAGCAGTTCCTCTGAGTTCAAAACTCCATCGGGCTTGATGACAGCCAGGGCTCGCTTGCACACACGACTGTGCCTCTGCGGCTGACTGTATATCCACAATGCCTCGCTTTCTAAGCCATGGTGAGTGGCCGCATTCCCATGGAACCTGGGGTAGAGGTGCTCTCTGAGAAAGGTCTGAGGGTTGACTGATGGGGACCTTCTTTGCTGTGCTTGCAGTGATTCTAACTTTACGAGAGTCATGCCACAAGTGAGAGGAACTCTGTTCAAGAGTTACACTCTCCAATGCTGTTCATTTGTTGAGATCAATGGCCACGAAACTGTCATAAAACAACATGCACCTCTAGCAGATGTTGGTGCCATCATGGTCAGCATGTGGTGAGGATGCAGGCTGTTCTGGCTCCTGTGTCTGAGCAGCACTCAGACATTTGTGCAGAAGGCTTGACACAGGCAGTCGAAGATGCTTGAGACCCTCTCTCATCTCACCCTGGGTGCAAAATGAAGGAGTGGGAGGCAGAGGGACATTGTTGGGCTTTACCTCTGACGTCAGTACATCAGTTGCTCGGTGGTGGGAAAAGGTGATGTCCATTAACCGCTTTGGGCAGAGGTTCCTCTGGGTCCCCACATTCCTGTGCAGGCAATGCCAGTGAGCCCACTGGACACAGCATTTTCCACCTGAGACAAACATATGCACTGATGAGCTTGTATACTTCAAAGATATTTCAAATCTTTCACAGTTGTCTTATTTAAAAATCATTCATTATTATTACACTTAATGTTTACATACCTTATTCCTTATGTCAGGTGATGGCGTAATTAGACTTAATGTTACACTTAATGTAAGCCCACCAAATTGACCTTTACCTTACCTTTTGCATATTCAGTGTGTGCATGTTTTTTTCCTAGCATATTTTACCAATTCCAAACTACATAAATCTTAATTATTAGCATTCATTTTGTATTGAATTAATTATAAGTGATATATAATTGTTCATGAAGGCTGGAAGTGAAAACCGCCTTATATTCAGATGTGCATAAAGAAAACCTGCTTAATAATTATGCACACCTAAAATACACAATTAATAGTAGTTATTAAGATTGATGTGGTTTGGAATTGGTAAAATGTACTTGAAAAAAAACATTATCAGAAATTGCATATTAATTATGCATGCACTGTACTTACCTGGACTCCATTAACTTACCTTACTCCACTGTACAATTAAGAGATTTGACAAGATACTTAGCCTGCCGATGGTCATCAGCTGTGTATATGTCACAAACACATGTTAATATACTTAAATATATACATTTATAACGTACTTAAGTTAAAAACACGAACGTTGCAAGATGATATCATGAATAATAAATACTAATAAAGTGTGTGATAGACTTACCTTCCATAATATCGATGCTGCGTGGCTACACGACCTTCCCAAACCAGCGATACATGAACATCCAGTAGTCTCCACTGATCCCTGGTTACTAACTAGCACCCACGCAGAGTGGTTTTGACTGACTGGGGTGCACATTTGCTTTGTAAAAAGACGAAATCACCCTCACTGTGTAAGAGTACACGACCCACTTTTCCACTACGTAAATATTGATAGGCCTCAGTACTTTTATAGTTTTTCATTGCTGCTCCATCAACTCCTTCTGACAGGACGAAATAGTTAAATATGTCCCCATAGGTTACCTCTGGCCACTTTTTCATATCGTCTACCCATGTTAACAATGACGATGGATGGGACAATATGAGAACATCTGATCGGCGTACGAAGTTTTCTCCGTGCTCCCAATTTAAAACATTTACGGTATTAAAGTTATTTGTCATTTCGTTTAAGTTTAGGCTAGGTATAAACAATTTTCTAACTACTTAACTAGCTACCGGATGTGCCGTGTCAGTTTAGCGGAAGTCGGATGACAAAATGCGGAAGAGCGAAGTATTAAAAGTGGGCGGGGTGGAATAAGGTGATTAGCACAGCTGTTTAGTGAGGCAGCAACATATGATAGATAGGACAGAACAAGAAAGACTATTAATAATCGTTAATTGCGCAAAAATATTATAATGTGAAAGGCTCCAATAGAGTGCGGCACAAAGCAACATTGAGTTGCAGCGCGTCGAGTTCTTATGGAAAGGTTCAAAGCACAAAGGAAAGACATATTGATGCGTAGTGTATTATACAGTATCTATCTATGCAATAGATTATTCAGCCTTTTCTTTTACCAGTTTTACATTTCAGTTACTGTGCGCAAGAAGAACAATTATAGTGCTCTCTACTCCTGTGTTGTGATCTAACTGACACCCGGGAGAAAGTAACATGATTAAGGTACAGCAATACAGTCCAACAAGATAGGTAATTTTATGCTAAACCATATACCTTTATCTACAGATCAAGTATAATAATATTAACATTGAATCATCTTGGAGAGAGTTTCATCGTGTTGACTGTCGTAACCGAAAGTGACGTGCTGTTTGAATGCTGAATGGAGGATGACTGACAGCCACAGCGGAGGGAAGAGTTTACATGACTTGAATTTAATGACTTAAATATATATTTCTACCTCACATTAGACTATAGAATGGCTTCTGAACACTTATAATATAGTGCACGAAAACGTTATGGTGCTTTACAATGTATTTGGCCTTTTGTGGGGCTTAACAATAACACCTCTTCTATCGGCCTCTTCTAACCGATACCTGATCCGGCCAAGAATGGCAGTATCGGAGCCGATACCGTTACTGAGTATCGGATCAGTGCATCCTTAGTTTCAATTGATTTTTAATGTTATCCAAAGCATTCAATCGCAACAATGTCAGCTCTGGCATGAACACAAAACTCTTAACTGTGGTGCTCTTGTGACCACGCTTTGCAGATCAATATTGTCGTAAATAAACTGGTAAATTATTTTTTTGCGCAAACGAAGCACTCGTGTCGCTTCATAAAATTGAGGTTGAACCACTGGAGTCACATAGATTACTTTAATGATGTCCTTACTACCATTCTGGACCTTGAAAGATGTAGTTGCATTGGATCTCTATGGAGGGACAGAAACGAAAGTCTTACGGATGTGGAACGACACAAGGATGAGTAAATTATGATAGAATTAAAATTTTTGGGTGAACTAACGGTTTAATGAGTGTTTGTTGTCCGTGAATCCAGATGAACAGGACGAAAAGATCAGAGTGCAGAAATATTACTCCTACATTCAGAGTTTACCAAAGGTCAACAGGTCAACTCTTGGTGCCCTGCTGCAGCATTTGTACAGGTATTTTCTTCTTTTCGCAACAACAACAGTCGGCAATAACATCCTCTCAAGCCAGTTACATTTCCAGTTGGTATTTTGTTGATGTTTGAAGTCTGGTTAAATAGCTCACAGTAAACATGGCCACTCCAAACCCTCACTGGGTATGTCAGATTGCTCGAAATATTCCTGTAATGACTCTAATTGTTTGAAGAAGGCTTAATTGGCCCTTTTGGCATATTTGGAGTGTAGCCTAACATTTCCCCCATGATGTACAATAATCGTTTTGTTGTCTTCAGGTCTACACAGCATTTGCACCTGCCTGCTTTGTTTATGTTGCTTTTATATGCTTTCATTTAAATCTACTCCCTTCCTGTCATAGCTTTAATAAAACTACCTTAAAGTTGTGCACACAATAACACCATGCCAACAAAAGAGGGCTCATTCAGTGAATTCAGAAGTGTATATATGCATTTACTTGTATGGATGGTGTGTGTTTATTCATCTATGATTTATGTAGGTCTTTTTTCCACCAGTAGTCAAATATTTATGCACATATATTACGTCTGTACAGGATCCAGAGGTGCTCGCACATCAACCAAATGAGCACGCAGAAGCTGGCATGTGTTTTCTCCTCGCGTCTGTTTCAAACGGAGGGACACACGGCTCAGGAGACCTGCGTGGTGGAGGACCTCATCAACAATTACATCCAGCTCTTCTCTGTGAGTTAAACGTGTGTCCTCTCTCAGGATTCAGACCTAGCTGATCTCTGTCTATCGATTCCCGAGGGCCTGCTAAATGTGAGACTGCTCCAACATTCACTTCCCTCATATTCATAGCATCATATTCACGGTATGAGAGCCAAAATACATTTTCACAGCACTGTTCTTATGATTTCACAGGTGTGTGTTGTTAATTAATTATTTATACCGTTATAACCCTTTTGTTAGTACACGTGAGAGTTGATTTAGTTATTATGGTTCTGCTTCATTAGTAGTCTCTTACAGAAGAATCTGATCCTGGTGCAAGAAATAGTATCTTGTCAGATGTAATTGTTGCTCATGAAAATACATGACGGATGAACAACAGGCCTGTCTGTGTCGAACCCCTCATTTGAAGAGGGCGATATCATACTGGCAAGCTGTGGCTGTTTACCCATTACAGAGTATATGACAAAATCCATGGTGCTATGAACAGTGAAAGCATTTCCATTCAACACCACGAAATGCGCAGCTCTAGTATAAGTGTGTGAAGAAGGGGACGGTGTTGGTGTTGCACTTGGACGCTTGCCTCTGTAATGGGATTTACAGTTCTGCACTGTGCTAATTCCCCTCTCAGCACGCTCATACTTTCATAGTTCCCCTGGCTTCACACATACACACACTTGTACTTTTAGAGAGAAGGAAAGATGGAGAGCGTGTGAAATGGGAAGTTTAGTGTGACAAATAGCCATAATCTAGTGAAAAATATGGCAAATTCCACTGAAGTAACATGTAGCATAACATGACCTGCAGGTGAAAATTAAGTTTACTATACAAAATAACGTGTTTTGTTTTTGTTACAAATTGAGACATCTTTTTTTTTTGTCATTCTGCAAAGTAAATAACTCAATTTTATAAATACTTTAATAAAATATAACCATGAGTATATTACAGTTTTAAATATATTCTCATAGAAAACAGTTGTTCTTTTGTAATCATATTTCAAAATATGACTATTTTTACCAGATTTCTGATCAAATAAATGCAGCCTTGATACAGAATGAGAGACTTTGGTCATTTTTGCTTTACTTAAAGCCTTTTTGTTTGATGCATTATAAAGGTATTCATAATGTACGTTATAATGCATTATATTTTCATAAATAATTAACCAAAGTTAAAATGCATTACAATATTCACAGATTCCTTAATGCATTATACGTTCTAATGGTGTATTATAACTGTGATTACATGAGACCATTCAATACATAATAAGGTGCATACAAGCCATAATTAATGCATTAAAAATACTTGTATAATGCATTATACATAAAGGCTTTAAGTAAAGTGTTACAGAGACTTCTTTTTTTAAAAACCCCTAACTTTTGAACAGTAATTAAATAAAACATTTGATAAATGGAAATTTGCTTTGAGATGACATTTAACAGTGTTAGTAGTGTTTTAAAATATAGCTTTAAGTGAGCATTAGATGATGGCAAAGGTACTCTAAATGAAAAAATAGGGTACATGAACGTGTACAGTTAAATATCTACTTCAACTTTTAAGTTTTCTGATGTGACATCTTCAACAAGTCATCTTATGGGACGCATTTTGAGTAGTTGAAATGCCCTGACTTTGCTGTTGGGGATGTGAGCAGGTCTGTTTACTGCGCACAGGGGCTTTAATCTCTGTTTATCTGTGTGGGTCCATTAAAACAGGTCAATGAAGAGCAGGTTAGGCAAATGGAGAAAGAAAACGGCTTTATCACCAGGTGGAAGGATACCACAGTAAGTCACCCCTTTTAACCTCTCTGTTAAATAGGTGCTGGTTTGAGAGATTTTTATAGATCATGATGTTACAGTCCATAAATGTGTGTGTTTAGCTTTTAACCTGTTTGTGTTTGCATATATGTGTGTATGTTTTCACAGGTCACATAATCACTTTGACCTGTATTGGTATTGTTTTGAGCAAATTAAAGCAAACGGCAAGCTCTTTGTGCTACCTAACCTTTCCGTCTCCTGCTTTATACCTTTCTGGCACCACAAGGAACAATTTGTTCAGATAAGCTGAAAACAAATTAATCTTCCTTTGTTTGCTGCTGTCCAAGTTTAAAAAGTTTCTGTGTATATGTTCAAGTTGGGGCAAGGACAATGTTTGAACCGACCCGTGGAAAAATCTTGAAGCATTTGGAAATTCGATAACACTTTACAAAAAGGTTTCATTAGTTAACTACATTAGTTAATATGAACTAATAATGAACTGCACTTCTACAGCATTTATTAATCTTAGTTCATGTTAATTTCAACATTTACTAATTCATTATTAAAATCAACAGTTTTATTTGTAAACATTAGCTAATGCACTAAGTATCATGAACAATGAACGATTATATATATATTTTAAACTAATATTAACAAAGTTTAACAAATACATTTACAAATGTGTTGCTCATTGTTAGTTCATGTTAGTTAGGGTTAGGGTCAACATTAACTAATGTAAACAAATTAAACCATATTTTTATTTTAAATAGATTTTGTAATGTATTTTCCACAAATTGAATAGATCTGGACAGTACATGAATGTCATGTTATTGGCCCATTTATGTATGAAAAACTCTTCAAGCATTTAAGCAAAAGCCTTTAGATCAGTGGTTCTCAACCTTTTTGACTCAGTGGCCTCCCATTGTCCAACACATTATTCTAATATACAGTTAATACACATTATCCCTTCATATTGGCTAAGATATTTTCTCTAGTATTTACAGATAATACTTTTTTTAAATCATTTTGTTATTTATGAAGATTCAGGGTTCTTATTCTGTATTTTCTCCAATAAAAACAATAGTTATTGAGGAGGGGAAAAAATTAAATGCCGTTTTTGACATATTAATTAAGTTATCTTTTCATATTTAATTTAATCATTTTAAGCCCCTCGAAAGTTTGCTTAGGCCCCAGTGGAGCCGGGCCCCCTGGTTGGGAACCACTTCTTTAAATCAAATGGTCTGTGAGAAACATGTATTCGGGTGTGTCCAAACATTTGACTGGTACTGTACCTTGGGTGCAAAAATAACCATGTTTTGTTGTATGAAACAGAATATCTGAATAAGAGTGTTTATACACTGTTCTTATAGAATCTTACAGTAGCATATGTCATGTACGCTACATTTAAATACATTTTGCCAAAGCAGTTTAGAAAGGAAGCTTTAATCTCTGGTTTACATGAGCTAAGATGTTTGCCAGCTTTTGTTGTGTAATGCGACTAAATGATGTGTGGGACTCCAGCTGTGTGTCATTTAGTCAGACACACAGACGCTGGTCTGAACTGAATGGGCTGTTGATTGCTTTTGTGTTATATCCGTAAAGACTGCTGTATACTGTTTCTTAGAAAAGCTGTGTTCAATCTTTCTTTCTTTCTTTCTTTCTTTCTTTCTTTCTTTCTTTCTTTCTTTCTTTTTTTCTGTACATTTATATGAATTAAAGGGATAGTTTACCAAAAAATTCAAATTAGCCCATGATTTACTCACCCTGAAGTCAATCCTAGGTGTTTATGACATTCTTTTTTCAGACGAATACAATCTGAGTTATATTAAAAAATGTCCTAGCTCTTCTAAGCTTTATAATGGCAGTGAATTGCTGTTTCTGTTTTGAAGTCATAAAAGTGCATCTATCCACACAGCTCTGGGGGGTTAATAAAGACCTTCTGAAGCGAAGCGATGAGTTTGTGTAAGAAAAATATCCATATTTAAAACTTTATAAAGTAAAATAACTAGCTTCCGGCCAAACGAACATACGGATTGCACGCAAGTCTAAAGCTCAACTTATGCAAGTAATGCGACGTACTGCTGATATTTACGCTACGCCATTACACATGACGCCATGACATGACTGTGTATGGCCGTTTGGCGGGAAGCTTTGTAACGTGTTAAATATGATTTTTTTTCTTACACAAACTCATCGCTGCGCTTCAGAAGGTCTTTATTAACCCCTTGTAGCCGTGTGGAGCACTTTTATGATGGATAGATGCACTTTTATGGACTTCAAAACAGAAACAGCAATTCACTGCCATTATAAAGCTTGACTGAGTAAATCATGGGCTAATTTTCATTTTTGGGTGAACAATCCCTTTAAGTATGTATTTAAATCTTATGTGTTTTGTCTCTCTGTGTGTACCTGTGTTTGCAGTTCTCTCCTGCTGGTGACCTGATATTTGAAGTCTACTTGGAAAAAAAGGAGCCAGAGAAGTGCTGTTTAATCAAGGTTTGTTTCCCTCTCTCGCTCTCTGTGGTGTGTGTGTGTGTGTGTGTGTGTGTGTGTGTGAGTGTGTGTGAGAGAGAGACTGTCTGGCTGTCTGTGTGTCTGAACCTAGAGGGTATTCTGCCACAGACTAAATCAAACTGCAGTTAATCAAAGACATGTTTGATTTAATTGTGAGAGTAATTGTGTTTTATCAGTATTCAAGATAAACCTCAGTTAATAGAGGTTGTTTCAGAGTGTTTTTTTTCCTCTTGACACTTCTTTGATATCTTTTTTCCTATTTTCCTTTCAATTTTCCTCCGGCAAAAGTAGATAAATCCTTGTGAACAAGGAAATGAAGTCTTGAACATTAAAAAACACTGACAACAGATTGATACTGATGTCTGTCTCTATAAGGTGTCTCCCAGTATGAGGTCAGATGAGCTTGCCGTCTGTACTCTGGAGATGAAGGGGAAGGAGGTCAAAGCTCAAGATCTCTGGACCACTTTTGAGGTCATTGAGAATGGAGAGATGGGTAGGGTTACAATGCTGTTAAATCTTACAAATACACTAGAAACAATTGAAATCAAAATGTACATTTAACTTATGAATGAATTCTTTTTTTTAGCATATTATTAGAGCATTTGACGATGTTCCTCCTAAAGCCTACGCACACATTAAAATGCGAAAAGTGAATGAGCATGATTAGTACTATTATTATTTCATGGTGGTTATTATGAGAAACTATTAACAGATTGTGATGGCATTGGTGGGATGGGGAGACAGGTGGTGCAAGAGTGATTTTTGCCAATAGCAAGCATTGTGTTTTCCTTTTTACAAATTACAACTTGATAATGGATCTATTTTGCACTTGAGTGTGTTTTCTAATCATAGTCAGATTGGCTGGCGATAATTACAAATTTGCACTGTATAATTATGCTTGTGTGGAGGACAAACCCAAAGCAAAAACAGTTTGTTAGAGGGTAGTGATGATGAGGAGGATTCTTTTTTTTTCTCTCCACGTTATCTGTATGTGTTATTTTTGTCATTTTCAAGTGAAGTGATGTAAGAATATACAGTCCTACAGATTAATTTGTGAGATTCTAGAGAGTCTTTTAAAAGTTTTTAAACCTTTTTGGCCAGAAACATACTCTACACATGTATGCCCGTCCACTGCATTTCAACACGCTTTTTTTGTACGTACTTATATGAATTGTGCCCTGACATTTTTTTAGAGCACAATGATGTGTGAAATCGAGCTTGCACAGCTAGAAGCGTTTGTTCACATTTTGCATAGCGTATATTTCTGGCCTTTCTATTTCGTGGAGTCGCAGTCAATTATGAAACAAGTCAGATGGAGATTTGCATTCACTTATCCTACCTATCATTTCTCTCTGTGCTCAGAGCGGCCCTTACACTACAAAGAGAGGATTCTGGAGCAGGTATTGGAGTGGAGCTCTCTGGAGGATCCCAGCTCAGCCTTCCTGCTCATTAAGAAATATTCTGGTTCTAAAATGACAGATTCCAACTCAGGTACCAACAATGAATTTCCTAATGCACCCTAGCAGATCGCTCCAAACTATGATTAACAAATGAAACAACTATATGGATCTATTACATTTACAGTCATTGTTTCATTGGAGCCACATTCAAAGATCAGCTTCTGGTTATGCTTAAAATTTTGCTTGATTTTATTATATATCATATTTGTCCAGCCTTGACAATATTCAGCATGTCTTAGTATACATGTATTCTATTCACTAAATGAACACAAGGAAGAATGATATTGTGTATTCAATAATTTTCATGTTTATGCATCAATAAAACAGTACAGTTCACATATTTTTTGTAAAATACTAAAATGAAAATTTTCAGATGAGGACCAAAACAAAACGTTGAATTAGAGTTGAAAACATTTTAGGACTGATTCCTGGAAATTAACCAGAATAGACGACGTTAAAGCCTTTTTCGCTAGTGTGGTTTAAATAAGCAACGCTATTAAAACTGGAGACATCTGTCTTATGTTTATTTTAATAATGAAACATCCCACATGGAGACTCGCGTGAACATTTCCAGTGATGACACTAATAAATCACTGAATTCAGGGTTTAAACTGGATTAACTGGCCATCAAAATCATTGTGAATATATTGTGAATAATTGATAAATCACCCAGTCTTAGTTACTACCAGTCATAAAGTTTTCTGATACTGGCCTAATTTCATAACTTTTTACAGTCTCAGTACCAATTTTCTGATCAATTTTTCACTCTTGATGATGAATGGCGTACTTGTAGAAAAGCAAAGCAGAGAGTGCATTTACGCTTTTTTTCAGTTTCCTATTGAAACCATCAGTAACGGAAGAAATCATAATTTTGTACCTGCGCTGAGTAATAGCTTTTCTGCATGCCTCACTAAAGATATTAATATATATTAAGCAGTGCTGTTATGCAAAGGTTTATTCATTTGCCGGGATGTGTAATTGCTAGACTCGCAAATTTCTCGCAAAGCTGGAAATGTGTTGCAGTGGAGATTTCAACTTTAGACATTTTAAAAATGTATGACACTTGGCACAGTGAGGGCGCACTGGTGCAATGCAACAGTATACCTACAGTTTGTATGTTCTGTGTCTCATAAATAGTTTATAGTATGACTCAATATGTTTTCTGTGTGTTCTTCTGTGTTTGTGACAGATAAATTGAAAGATTTCATTAAAGGAGAGCAACTCAAATTCAAAGATGGTTCCTCCAAACTGCTATTGGGGAATAAGTTTCAGGACCGATACCTGGTACTACAAGACAAAAAACTGCTGTTATACAAGGACATAAAAGTGTGTATCTTACATTTTCACTTTTAATTCCAAGTCTCTTTCTGTTGTTTTAACAAATCAAATAGTTTTTAGGGTCTTTAAGTATCTCTGCTCATGGTAATATTTTAATATCTCCATCCCCACTGTTCACCAGGATCAACCTCTACGCAGTATTGCTCTTCGCCAGCAGTCTGTCAGCAGTTGCCAGTTTACCAATTTAGATTTTCCAGCATGGCATATTATATTATCTCTGTTTGTTTTCTTAGTGTGCATTTACAGATGAAATAGTAATTAAAAAACACAGTGGATGTGAAATTACCTGCTTTGGGCCAATCGCAGGGGCCCACTTGTAATAAGCGTGGAAGAAAAAAAAGGGAAAAGAATAGACCCATAATAGCTATTTTCATTTAGAATTAAAGTAATGTGGGACTTATACCCCCTGAAATGAGTACAGTGATGTAAACAACTGCAGTCTGTTAGGTTTTTCTTTCTGTAATATCTCCTCATACATACACTCTGTGCGCTCGCCGATCTGCTCTTCCTCGGGGGCACACGCTCCGTGAGCTAAGACACAGTCTCCTAAAGAGTGCAATATGTGTTAATAACTGATATTTGAGCAAAGTGTGAGGACGTGTGTGTGTGAGTGTGAGTGTGTGAGTGAGTGAGACCGGGAGGGGAAGGCGGAGAGGCGAAGACACTCTGAATGAAGGCTGTTCTTTCTTTAATTAGTGTAATTTCTGGCTGCTGCAGAATATTCAGCTAATTATCAAGTGAAGAAGGTGGGAATTGGCTGTGAAGCAGAAATTTAATTGAAATTCTGATGCCTTTGTTTTCTGTTTCTTGCAAGTTAGGATCCTCGGTTAGATCTCATTTTGCCGTTGTTGATGTGCTCGCCTATGCCGCTCGTGTTTTGCAGTGCATTACATACGAAGTACATCCCTTCCAGGCAACAACAACAGCGTTGTCGGCACATGCTAGTTTACACAGTGCCCTAGGGCTCCCAACAGCTGTAAACAGGAAATTGCCGTTTTTCCCCTTTTGATTCAAGTGAATGAGCTGGGGGAAATAAGGCAGTTTTTTTCTTTCATTCCACTTTTCTGCATACAGCATGTTAACTAGTTTTTGTACCTGGTGACTGTTTGGAAAGGTTTTGAACAGATATATAGCATTATTAGGTAGCACTTTAACTCTAACCCTATAGTTAGTACATGTAGTTAATTAATTAATATTACTCAGTACTTAAATGTGTTATTACACTGTAACAAGGACACCTCGAAAAAAGTGTAACCCATTATTAAATGCATATGTGTAGATACAGCACCATTTAAAATTAAAGCACTGTTGATTTTGAAACATGTGCCATTGTTTCCACAGAGTACCAAGCCAGAAAGAGAGGCTTCATTAAAGTCAGTTAAATGTTACTTAGGGCTACGAAGGAAGTTGAAACCAACAAGCAGGTAAATGGTCTCAAGTATTTATCTAGTCCTACACCACACAAAAAAGCTATTATTCTCTTTTTACATTTAGCAAAAATGTTACCTAATTGCATCTTGCTCGAGTTCATTAGCAAACTGTTGCCTTTTGTAACAATTTTTCCAAACCCTCTTTATAATCCTTATTTTAATCCACGTAGAGCCCACAAACTATTTTACGAAATAAGTTATTCAAAATTAGTGCTGCCACATTGAAAGACGAGACATATTAATATTCCCAAATGTGTAATTAAGATCGATTCATAAATGTTCTGACATTAACTCTAGGTACATGTTTAAATGAGCTCCTAGTTCAGTCTTTATCTTCGGTGCCAAACACGCAGAGCAGCTTGGTTTAGTGCCAAATGCCCCCCTCAGAAACAAGACTATCACAGTCAATCCGAAAGCAGATTTATATCTCACAATTACAAAATTCATTAAACATAATTTAGCAAATACACTGTTCTGTGTTTTTCTCTCTCCTACTGGGAAAATTGTTAACTGTGGATTTGTTTCATTTCAGTAATGTTGCGTTTTTGTAATTTATGGCTGTTGTGTAATTTATGAGTGCGCTGAAGTCTTTGTTGCTAATGATCATTTATTCATAATTTTCCTTGTGAATGTATCTACGGCATGATTCTTACAATAGCATTTTACCCCAAATGACTTCCAATCTGTTCTCACGTTATTTGTTACATTGAGGTATCGGCATGCAAACTACTTAGCTTTTTTCAGTCTGAGGGTGTTTCTTCAACTATAGCACTTTTGTTCCTGTGGACTTTTAAAAAATAAACTCTTAGGCCTCGTCCACACTAAGGGGCCGTTCACACAGAACTCGTCTTTGCATCTAAAACTGAGAGACACAGCACTCAGGAATGGTTTAAAAAAGCACAGCGCAGAACGCGAGGGTCTCGAGATGCGCTTTTGATAAGTGATGCAATAACGGAAATAACAGGAATAGATAGCTACAGCAGAATATAAAACGTGTTCTGTGTGAACGTCCCCTAATACGTTTTTGTTTTTAAGTGGCTTTCGTCTACATTGAGACGTTTTTTTTTTCTCAACAAAGATGAAGCCGTTTGAAAATGTTCTCACTAGTGGATACATTTTAAAACTCCGTTTTCCCGTGTAGTGTGGACTGTGAAAAGGTTTTTGAAAACGATGACACGTTTAGTCATGTGACGCATATTGTACCCATGGATCTCTATGGTTATACCGGCATTGTTGTGCCTGCTATGAACTTTCATAGTGTTGCTGAACAGAAATTACATGAATCTTCATATTACATTCCTGCAAAGATGACAGAAAATGTACTCGTAATTGCAGTATTGCGGCAAAACGTGATGGCAGTTGTGTTTTAGATCATACGATTTTGAGTGTGACCTGGACACAACAGTGAGTGGTGGGATATTTCGCTAATAAAATGATGCCAAAAGGATTCCGTAAGAACTTTACTATGTCTGGTCTCTCTGTATCATCTTGTGAGCTTTTATTACGTTTTACGCATGCATAGTGAGGTGATTTAAGCATTTCAAGCGTTTCAGTGGCACCAGGGACAAAGTGCCAGAAGTTGAAGTTTGTGGAAATAACAGCTGTTTTTTTGGGGGTTTTTTTCAGCCACAATCTAAAATGCTGTGTGTGAGGTCAGAAAAGATTTTGAACCATTTAGACCATGAATTAAATAAATTAACGAGAAGTAGGTCAGCAAAAAAGTTACATCTGTAAGAGAGTAAAGTATAACAGGGCATGTAGCATTGATATAAATCTCTTACACAAGCGAAATAGGTCATCGTTTCTATTATGCTTGTCTGCTGGCTGCGAAAGTTAAGCTGAATTTAATGGTTTCTTAGCACTTTAGAGGTTCTCGAGAGGTCAGACTGTGGCACCATCAGGAAAAGATGAATATAGTTGATGTGGAGAACCTGAATGAAATGCTGTGAAACTAATGCAATACTTTGTTGTTTTTCTGACAAATTTTCAACAGTTGGGGATTTACTGTTTATACTGAAAAGCAGCAGTGGTAAGTGCAATTACCTCCGTTCCTAATTGCACATTCAATCACACGCTTCAGCACTGTTTTTAAGAAAAACATTTAGGTGGCACTGGATAATACCTCCATTTTTTTAATATACCAGCCTGAAACGTACTAAGGTTTTGTACAGCTTAGTACTTGAAGTACAGAACTGCATGACTGAATTTCAAATAGGACACTTAAGTGCTTCAGTGTTCTGACTGTATGCATTTTCATCCTCCCTGAAAAAGGTATTTCTGCTGTAAAGGGAATGATTCTCAGCAGGACTGGGTCACCTCCATTATCAGAGTGAAGGTGAGCTTTCTTCGGTCTAAGTGCTGATAATGTGCAGTTAACATTGTTAAAAAATGGGCATGTTAAGAGGTTTTCTAATGCAATTTTTAGATGTACTATTCCACATCTGGAAATGCTTCATTTTAACAACCCAATATGAGGCATTTCTTCCTTCATAATGTACCATGATATTACCTTTCCTTTTTATTCCTTTTTTTGGACATATAATGTATTCTGCAAAGCACCTTGGAGTACCATAAATACCGTGGTACATGAATATGGTATAAATGGTATTAGCATCTGGTGCCATCACTGCGCACCCTAGTGAAAACAAAGTGCGTAGTACACTTCAAATCTTTAAAGTATATATACATATATATAGCTATATATGTTCTTTCAGATAGTAAAATGTTAATAAAATAAAAGTACTTAAAGAGAGAACTTTGTGTGCACTTTGTAATAATGTCAAATTAAATGTTTTATTTTAAAAGTACATTTTAAGTCTTTTTTTTAATTTTTGTTGTGCTTTAAACAGTCCACTTATTTTTATGAGAAACATTATAAAGCAAATGTGGAATACATTATTATAATTTAAACTGTAATGTGATATTCAATATTAAATTCAAAGTTAATATACTTTCAAATGAACAAAATTGCAACTTCATCGTTACAAATGTGTGATGACAAATATATCTGAATACAATACAGACATGTTTCAATATAAATTGCAATAAGGTCTATTTAGTTTTCAATTAATTCCTGTCAATACATGTGGCAGTAAAACCATATTTCATAAACAATATAAGTAATTATGAAATTACATATACAGATGTACATAAGTGGGTCAAAGAACACTATCAAATTCAGCTAATTGTGTTTAATATAAATTTAAACTATATTTTCATATATTTTCAATTAACATGCAGTTAAAAACGAAAACATGTGTCCGGAAACATTACATTATTTTGCACTTAAGTAATGTGTAATATTTCCATAATTTTCTTTTTTTTTTATAATGCTGCACTTTCTTTTTTCCAGAGAAAGTTATAAGAAAACTAGCCTTTAAGAATTGAGGGAATGTTTTCAAGGTTATCCTCCACGAGTATAAATCACATTATCCGGAAAGGTCTTTTAGCTGAAATAAGGTCATGCAGACTGCCACAATAACACTGGTTCCAGCAGACTCTTCTTTAGACAAGCTGGGCACTGGTACACGCTGAGGGCCTGACTCAGCTGATTCAGAATTAATAACTTAAACCAAAGGCAAGAGATGGCAGAGGAATAGATGATTTAGCCATTGTTTAGATCTCTCCTTCAATCCGCTAACCCCCTCAGATTTTTCCTGCTCTTCTCTTCGGTCCTTAATGCCTCATCCTTATCTACTTCCTACAGGTTCACTATTTTCATTGTTGAGGTTTATTCTTGCTTTTGTGGTTTTGAACTGATACGAGGGAGGAAAATAAAGCACTTCAGTTCTTAATTTTTTTTTCTCCCTATTCCGGGGAGGTGGGGCGCAGAGAGGTTTTCTCGAGTTTTTTTTTCCCCCAGACGGTAGAGTAAACGAGGAGTTGAGGGCATGTACCATAATTCACTGTACATATTGTTGTGTCTCATTATTACATGTGCTAAAAGTGGTCGTGGAGTCCATGCAGGTAGATTAATTGAGACTCTGTGCTCTGAGACTCTTGTAACCTCTCACTGCTTCCATTTCACCCAGCGTTCTGCTTGGCATGGTTTCCATAGAAACTGGAGAGCAGTGCTGGGTAGGTAAAGGAACAGGCAGATGAGACCTTCTGCTGCTTAAATGAGGATGTAGACGTGAAGAACAACTCAAAGGCCATAAAGTCACAGCGGAAAGTATGAGCTGTCTTAGCGAGTGTTCAGCTCAGGAATAGGTTCAGAATGTTCCAGCACATTTGTGTTCCTACATCATTAAGGTCAGAAAGTTAGTGTTAGTTAGAGCTGCTTGAGAATATATGGAAGTTTTTTTTGTCTGTCTTGCCTGAGACTTAAAGCTTAATAGTAAGGTATACGTTTTCTGTCTGAATCTTTTTTTACCCTAAGTTCCCACTGTCATGGAAAATATCGAAATATCAGGCAAAATTTGGATTTATAGGCCTAGAAATGTCATGAAAATGAATAAAATCCTCTAGTAATTTCTATAACTTGGAAGGGCAGTACTATAATGATTTTCCTCATACATTGTTGAGTCTGTTTTACTAAATAGTTTCACTCTAATGTCACTGTAATATATTTTCATACTAAATTATCTATTTGCATACTTGCACACTGTGATTGGCTTTTCGTTGCAGTGATACTAATTCTCAGCTGACAACTTATACTACCGTTAAAAAGTCTGGGTATTTTGAAAGAAGTCCTTGTATGTTTTCCAGGGCTGCATTTTTTTAATCAAAAATTGTGAAATATTATTGCAATTTAAAGTAACTGTTTTCTATGTTAATATTTTATAAACATGTAATTTAGTCCTGTGATGAAAAGCTGAATTTTCAGCATCATTACTCCAGTCTTCAGTCTCCTAATTCTCCTAACTCCTCATGATCCTTCAGAAATCATTCTAATATGCAGATTTTATGCTTAAGAAACATTTCTTATTATTATAACAGTTATGATATATAACAGTGGTGCTGCTATATATTTTTGTGGAAACAGTGATAGAAAATATTTCAGGATTCTTGGATAAATAGAAAGTTCAAAAGAACAGCATTTATTTAAAATTGACATGACATCTTTTATAACATTATAAAGTCTTTACTGTCATTTTTGATCAATGTAATGCATCCCAACTGATTAAATGTGATCAAAAGAAAAAAAATACTGGCCCAAATCTTTTGTACAGTAGTGTAGATGTTATGACAAGTTTATATACTTTGTGTTTTGCGACACTAATAGATTGCAAATCTTTTTTTCCTTCTAGCTATGCTCACCTGTAAAATATTTGATGGACCCTTTTCACAGACTGTGGTGATTTGTTTCCACAGTTGTCAACATTGCAAATTTAGTAAAGTTTTTCATATATAAATATATATATATATATATATATATATATATATATATATATATATATATATATATATATATATATATATATATATATATATATATATATATATATTTTTTTTTTTTTATTTATTTATTTATTTATTATTAATATTTATTTATTACGCTACACTTTGTGTTATATTACCTCGGCAGTGAATTGCAAAAAAATGAATTAACTCTGCTGTGTGAGTGTTTCTAATACAACGGCTGGGAGTGATGGCAGAATTCTCATCATTCTCTGTTCACTGCTGTAATCATTCTCTCTGTATTTTGTTACTCTTTTGGAAAGTCGTGGAAACACTATCATGGATTTTTTTTTTTCTTTGCTAGTGGAACAAATGGGAAAACGAAAATTATATTTGCTGTTGACTCCCATTCACCACTATATAAGTTTACCCAACTATGATGACATCCACTTCTGAGATGCCCGGAAATGTGAAAAGGGTCCATTGGCTGGAAATTGCTCTTTCTTTTCCCTTTAGCTCAAACTGTAGAGCATGGCGCTAGCATTGAGCCAAAATCATGGGTTCAATTCCTGCATAAGCTGATAAAATGTAATCCTTGAATTCAATATTGATTTGGATGAAAGCATCTGCCAAATGCATAAATGTAAATGTACTTGCAGCATGAAGGTGACTTATGGCCTAAAGACCTAAATCAAAGTGCATCATTATTTTACAACCTGAGCAGAGGGAGAACGTCCACTTACAGCCCTGCACAGACCAGCACAGTCAAACACCAGAGAGAGGTCAGCATTAAACCTGCTCTACACTCACACAAATATCATAAATGCTTAACAAACCTTTTCATTTAAAGTTGCTTAATGCATTGTTTGCTTCAGTGAACATTTCTAAAGGCCAGCACAGTTAGCAATAATCAGACCTATCTCCATCTTTGTTGACAGTTAAACCTTATCCATATCGTCTTGTCCACAAAATGGTTGTTGAAGTCTATTCCCTGAATACAAAACAGCCTTTGAACTCATATAACAACAAATATTCATGTGCTTTCTGCTCTTCTGCAGGTTAAAGGGAAGTCAGTCCTCACTACAAGTATAGAAGGTTCAAATACACAAAACCAAATGACCACAGATGAGGGCAACCAACCAGACGCGAGGCATAAATTGACAAGCGGTGAAGGAACTCCATGTGTCTCCAGGCATGAAATGGTGATTGATGACACACTCCAGTCTCAGCGAAGAGCATCACTTCAACAAGACACCAGCGCTCTCACCCAGCTATCACAGAGGAAAACCTCGTTGCCCAGCAGAGGTGTGCAGTTGCCTCAAAACCTCATTAATGAACTAAGTACTGTTCTCAACAAAACAGGACGTTCTCTGAACAAAGACAATTAAAAGAGACAAAAAAAACAAGAGTCTTGTCCATTGCACTTTCCTTGTGCATGAGAAAAATAAAACAGCAGAGTTACATCACAGTAAGGAAGTTGGACTCTTTGGATCAAGTATTAATGGGACAGGGAAGAGTAAGTACAGTGAATGTTTAGAATGATGAGAACTGGAAGGTGAAACATTGGATGTAAAGACTTTTTTTGTGCACAACTACAACTGTTCGCAAAGTTCAAATTCAAATGTATTACCTTGTTGAGATGTGAGGAAAGGTAACTTTTTGAAAAAAAGGTTCAATTTATTAGCATTAGTTTAAGTCAGCATGCGATGAAAATATACCCTTTTGAATGATTCATCAAAGCATATATTTATTTTCTTTTGGCCTCGTATTTGAACTCAAAATTCTGGTAATATTACAGTCTTCTCTTTGGTAAAGTAAGCCCAGACCTCCCACAACTCAAAATCCAATCAACAACCGATGGATCGAACCAAGACCCTGTCATGCATTTTGTTTTGCATCATAATACGGAAGAAAGGATCTATCACTACTTCTGTTCTATCGCACCTTTAATGATTCTAGGTTAATGTTAATTTGTACATATTTTAACACATTTTTACCATTGATTCATTATTATCAAACATTAAATAACAATGAACAATTGTATGTTTATAAATCTACACTAGATTAATAAATGATAGGACATGGCACTTAATGCATTAACTAATGTTATCAAATTAGTTAATTTTACGTATTTAATTTTAAGTCATTTTAGTTCAGTTCGACTAGTTTTAGTTCAATTTTGATCATGTCAGTACTCGTGCTTCAAGATCTACCAAGCTTGTTTCGTTTTTGTTTTGTTTTTTGTCTCAGAGAATTGTGTGTCCTTTCATAGTTGGATACAAAAATAGCCCTGCTGTTTTCCTACATTCACATTTCTGTTTTCATGCTAGTCGAGGTTCCAGACAATGATGCTTCAATTGCATTGATCTGTTTAGAACTTATCAAACCTCCATGTAATGAAAGTGGTTGTTCAGAAGTGAGCTGAATTAGTCATTAGAATCTCGCCACGTGTTTTTTCAAGAGAATCTTGTGCCCATTTATGGTTGGATACAAAAACAACCCACCATTCCAAACCCTCCAAAGTTGTTGAATAATGCATAGAAGTATGAGAGCATGCACATTGAATATTGTCACCCAGTTTGATATTAAATATTTATAGTTGACATTTTATGTAGATTATGAATCACTTAACAGCCGCCTGCATCTCATGGTCGTTTTTAAAATGGTAATCATGCACTCTGCCTGTTGTCAAAACATGTAATATACAATAGTCTATGTGACATGTAAATAAACATAGTTAAAGTTAAAAGGTTCATATAGTGCACTACCATTCAAAAGTTTGTGGTTGGTAAGATTATTTAATGTTTTTGAAAGAAATCTCGTGTGCTCACCAAGGCTGCATTTACTGTATTTTACCAAAATTACTCCGTGTCACATGATCCTTCAGAAATCATTCTAATTTGCTGATTTGCTAGAAACCTTTTTTATTATTAATGATGAAAACAGTTGTGCTGATTAATAATTTTGTTGAAACTATGATTTTTTTTTTCTTCTGGATTCTTTAATGAATTGAAAGCTCAAGAGAACAGCATTTATTTGAAATAGAAAACTTTTGTAACATTCTAAAAGCTTTTAACTTTTTATACATATATTGCGTCCTTGATAAATAAAATAAGTTCTTAGCCCAAACTTTTGAATGGTAGTGTGTATACTGTTTTTGTACTGTAGATATGTTGGGTCAACAGTGTTGAATTGCATGTTTGCGGTCATTTTACGAGTGCTCTCTCAACTCCTCGACTTCTGGATAAATATACTGCAGAATCGCCCTTGGTTTATTGTCTGTTTTGTAAGAGAATGCTGCTGACATTTTGATTTGAGTGGTTTTTATTACTTCTAAAGTGTTAATCAGGTTGTATTCCATGTAAGTAACACACCTGCACCGTCTCCCTCATTAAAGTTTTAATGCTTGAATTAATTAGCGTCTTTATAAATGACGACTGTCAGATGCTGACACCTTGAGCAACGCCACATGTTACGGTTTTGATTGAAACATGTAGCTTCTGTGCTATTGTCACTCAAAGCGTGTGTGTGTGTGTTTGTTCACACCTGTTTTTGCGGTGCTTCCCTCCTAAGCATTACTGCTACGCCCGTGCTGTCACTTTTCTCTCATCTGAAGGTCACCATATGGCAGGAGTGTTGGGAATGAAGAACCTCAAATAATTGAAAACATTATGCGTGACTTTGACACACAAAGGAAGGGCGCTGTGTAGTGGGGGAATCCAGGCGTTTTGAATGAATTAGTTGGGCTGCATCTGTTACCTGGCAATTATATTGGCTACTGTTTTCTGAAAGTTTTATTAAAAGTTTTGTATCGCTCATTTTGACTGAGCACATTAATAGCCCTGTGTTTTTAGTAGCAAATGTTTACCTACACACTCACCCTACTGACTTTCTTGACCTGGCCAAACTGCAATAATAGTCATGGCCAGGAAAAAGCTCCCAAATAACCTCCCCAAAATCCATTTAAAAAAGAGATTAAGCTAATATGACACAAACATTTGCTCATAAAAGATGCAGCATGTCCCTGTTGTCTGTTATTTCTCTGAGGCTTTTGTTTTATCAGTACGAAGTCTATTCACTGTTAAGACTGAAAAGCAAGCATTCACCAAGCTTTCAGATTTCATCACTAATGCATAACCTTCCCCTCATGCTATTAGTCAGTAAACACTGAGCAGTCCAGGGAGATTACAACAGTCAATAAAGCAAGTTAGGTTTTTAATTTACGCAACAAAATAGGAAAGGTGGGACAGTGAGACACCGCAGGCACCGAGTGGCTCTTGTGGGACAATTAATGTTAAACTATTCAAATGATGGACTTAAGAGCTTAATTAAATAAAGGAGAGTGTGCTTTTTGTAGCAAGAGTGTTAAATAACTGGCCACTTTTTCCTGACCTCTTATTTCTGTGTTTCTGCAGTGCATTAATGAACTATAATATACTTATTTAAAACCTAATTGATTTTTTTTGTATACAGGACATATGGAAGTCTATTTCTGATTCGGAGTATTCAAAATATATAAAGGTAACTGTGACTTTAAATTTCAATAATATTTCACTATTTTTGATCAAATAAATGCAGCCTTGATTATGAACGACCCCAAACTTTTAAAACGGTAGTGTGTATCTCAGTTCTGACTTTGATCTCACAATGCAACTATTTCTTATTTCAAAGTGTATCTCATAATTACAGCTTCTGTAGTATTACTCGTACACGGCAATCACAGATTAGATTTATTCAAGTCTGTAATTGGAGGCGCTAACTTTTTCCTGATAGTTCAACAATGCTTGTGTGCGTCTGCTGTCCTCCCACTAATTTACGACCACTCCGATGAAATCAAACGGAGACAATTGTGCCCACAGCGTAAACAAAGACACAGATCTTCATGTGGATATTGGCCACTCCAATTGGTCACACAGCCGTACTGCTGCCTGCTAGCTAAGAGGAGATGGGCCGATATTACAGTCAGGACTGGAAAAAACAGAGAACTCTGTAGACAATGTTTTTAGCGATACAGAAGGCTAGCCGAATAAAAGACCTCAATCTTATCTGAAAATGATGAAAATTGCATTCATCACACTCTGTTTGTTTGTGCACTTCCAATACAGACCATTGCGGCAATTTGCTGTATTATTCACATGTCGGCGCATCTGCTGCCTGTGTTCTCCAGCGCCTTCCGCAGGCCTCAGAGGTTAAACACCCATTGTTGTGTTATAAGCTGCACCTAATCATGAGAGTCAGAGCATAATGAAAGCCAGAGAACATATGTGTACTACTAACAGATAATAAACCTCTAAATTATTCATAGATGAGATGAGATTTAGGGGGTTATGAATCATTACAAGTCTTATATTATCAAAATTAATAACCCTAATGGTATTGCACCAGTTGTTCAGTTGGCACAGGAGCTCAGTTTTTGGATCATAATGTGCATCAGCACAATCCATCCCATACCGTTTTGCCTTTTATCTGATGTAAATAAAGCAACTCCCGTCGGACAGCAAGATCTCTGATTGGCCATAGAACTATAATTGTGGCTAATTAGCTGCTAAAAGACAATGTAGGGCTGATGGGAGATAATATCAGCACACGCTGAAAACATGAATAAAAGCAAATGCCTTCAACACGGCTTGTATAAGTGAGAAAATCAGAGAGAGAAAGAGGTAATCAAAGACAAGAGGCTTATTTAGAGACAAAAAATAACTATTATACTTTTTTTTATTATTTTTTTTTATTTGCCAAAATATATTGGTTTAATTTACTTTACATAAACCAATGCATGTGTGTGAACATCTGACTGTTTAACCTTGCCGATTAGTTATTAGTGGTTTTGTGGCACGCATGACTGAGGGTTAGGTAACTACAGCAATAGTAAATGATTTTTATTATGCTAGCCTCTGACATCAATTTGTCACTGACTGTATCACCGCAGCCCTTGTACTTGCATTTCGATAACAAACTTTGGCTTCGCTCATTCTGTCATATTTATGCTGCCAGTGCTACGTCCAGCGCAAGCCAGACTAATACTTTAACCTAATTTGCCAGAGCATTTATCATCTTTTTATTCCCTCATGCACTTTCTCTCTCTCTCTCTCTCTTTTTTCTCTTTCTCAGTCTCGCTCCTGTCTCCAGTCACAGCAGGGTTTTTTTTTTTTTTTTTTTTGTCAGACATGATTGAAAACCACTCAAAAACATTGCTATATTTAAGATAAAATTGATCTCAGGTGGCAGTGACCAAAACTTCTGCCTTATTCAATTGAAACCCTTTTCTCCAAAGTTGCTCTTGGCTTGCGACTTGAACACCCCTCAATCAGTCTCTGGGGAGTCGGCTATTTTTTCTATAAAAGTACTGGTACTGGCTGACTTTTAGTAACCCTCTCTGTTATGCAGTTACGGTTCTGCTATTTTTAAAAAACATTATAAAAGGTATAAAAATCATTAAACGGTTCAATATATTTTAAGTAAGATATATATTTTAAACAATTGTGTCTTTTAATTTATTTAACATTTCACATATATTTGTTGATAGTTGCCTTGTATATTTGAACAAAGTTTATCTTTTATCTAAATATATCTTATATTTGATCTAAATAGATAAATATTGTCCATATTTAAACAAATATTTTGGCAAGAATACCAAATGTTTTAGGAAACTTGTTCATCCAAATGTCTTTGATTTATTCTTATTATAATTTTTTATTTCATTTTAAATATGTGTATATATATATATATATATATATATATATATACATACACAAAGTATATGCATATTACATATATATTCATATTAGTCATGGGAAAAAGAAAGGACACCCTTTAGAATTTTATGCATCAGAACAATAAAAGCATGGCTATTAGCAGGTCTTAAAATTAGGTAAATACAACTTCAGATGAACAACAACAAATGGCATTACACAGTGTCATTATTTAACATAAAGCCTAAATGGAAAAGCCATGGGTGACAAACTAAGTACATCCTATGATTCAATTGGTTGTAGAGCCACTTTGAGCAGCAATAAGTTCAAGGAATCGTTTTCTGTATGACAGTATCAGTCTCTCGCATCAATTTTGGCCTGCTCTTCTTTATAACGTTGCTTCAGTTCATTGAGTTTTGTGGGCATTTGTTTAAGCAAAGCTCTCTTAAGGTCCCACCCCAACATTCAGTCGGGTTGAGGTCTTGACTTTGACTGGGCCGGTGCTCCCAAATAACCTGTCATTGTCATGTAGCATGACCCAATTTCGGCCAAACTTTAGCTGTCGGACAGATAGCCTCACATTTGACTAGAATACTTTGATAGGTTACACTTTATTTCGATAGTCCACTTTAGACATTCTACTAACTATAAGTAACTTTTCAACTACATGTCAACTAACTCTCGTTAGAGTATTAGTAGGCTGTAGTAGAATAGGATATGGTAGGATCCATCTCCATTGGTAGGATATGGTTAGGTGTTATGGTTCGGGTTAGTATAAGTTGACTTTTAGTTGCATATCAGTAGAATGCCTGTTGTGGGACCATCAAAATAAAGTGTTAGCAGATATTAAGCAGACAGCAGATATTAAGCAGATATTACTAATACTCTAATGACAAGTAGTTGACATGTAGTTGCAAAGTTACTTATAGTTAGTAGAATGTCTAAAGTGGACTATCGAAATAAAGTGTTACCCTTTGGTATACAGAGGAGTTCATGGTCGACTCAATGAATGCAAGATGTCCTGTGGGTGCAAAACAAGTCAAAATTCATCAATCCTCCATCAGCGTGATGGACAGTTGGTATGAGGTGTTTGCGCTAATATGATGTGTTTGGTTTTTGGAAAACACTGGCGCTGTGCTTTATGGCCAAACATCTCCACTTTGGTTTCATCTGTCCAAAAGACATTGTTCCAAAAGTGTTGAGGTTTTTTCAGATGCAACTTTGCAAACCTAAGCCGTGCTGATGTGTTCTTTTTTAGAGAGAAGAGGTTTTCTCCTGGCAACTCTTCCAAACATGCCATACTTGTCCCGTCTTTTTCTAATTGTACTGCCATGAACTTTAACATTTAAAATGTTAACTGAAGCCCGTATAGTCTGAAGTGTAGTTCTTGGATGTTTTGGGATTTCTCTGAGAATTTACAGTCTGAGCTTGGGGTGATTTTGCTGGAACGTCCACTCCTGGGTAGATTGGCAACTGTCCGGAATGTTTTCCACTTGTGAATAATATTCCTCACTGTAGAATGATGGACTTCAAATTGTTTGTAAATGGCCGTATAACCCTTCTCAGATTGATGGCTGCAACAATTGCTTCTCTAAGATCATTACTGATGTCTTTCCTCCTTGGCATTGTGTTAAAGTCGTCATGAAACGGAAGTTGAGATGGTCCTTTTTCCCTTATTGTGACGTATATCCGAGTGAAACGGCTTCTGAAATTAGAAAAAAATGTAGGGCGGGGCTTGATTTCGTCCTTTGGGAATTGATTGGATCGTTGGAGGTTGGGCGTTGCTAACAAATTGGAGGCAGATTTGAATGCCAGTTTACAATCAGTTGTGGATCAGATTTCTCTCCACCGGACTCACCACCGTTACCCTCCCATGAAGCATTTTTATTTGAATAACCAGACGATGAGAACGAGGACGAGCAGCCAAATTTTCCGGAAGGAATCACCCCATATTTATATGAGCCTCCCGCGAACCAAGATGAGGCGGCTGATAGTCAAGTCAAAAGAGACAGACCACAATAGCCACACCCTCTAGTAATAGTTTTTGACCGGAAGAGAAGAGAAGTCGCTTCGAGGGGGGAGGGAAGGGTAACGTATTTGATTAAAGATTATAAGCGTACATGAATTTAAAAAAAATAATGAAGTGCACAGATAAATCATTTATAATAAACACTACAATATTACATATAAAAATATGAATGGTAAAATTTGATTTCATGATGACTTTTTGCTGGCTCCAGACCAGCAAACTGTCAAAACTTCTGCTTTAATAGAGGTGATCAGACTTGCTGATGATCAGTTAATCAAAGACATTTGATTAGCAGTGCCTGACTGCTACTTACCCTCTTAATTCCTATTAAGGGGATATACTTAGTTTGTCACCCATGGCTTTTCCATTTTGACCTAGTTTTTGTTAAATAAATAATGACACGGTGTAATATGTCATGTGCTGTTGTTCATCTGAGGTTGTATTTACCTAATTTTAAGAGCTGCTAACGACCAGATGATTTTTAATTATGTCCTGAATACATAAAACCATATAATTCAAAAGGTTGTTCTTTCTTTTTTCACATGACTGTATAAATAATCCTTCAGATATATCGCTGAGTATTGGCTGACATTTAGTAACCTTCTCTGTTATGCAGTCACAGTTGTGCTATTTTCTAAACTTTTCCTGCTTTAGTTTCACACTAACAAGACGTTCTCTCCCATCTTAATTAGCATCATCCACTAGTGTTTATACAGACAGACGATCCAGGTCATAGACAAACTGGGACGGTAGTGGCTCGCCTGATTATTTTCTTGCATATGTTTGCAGTCTTGAAGAATAGAAAACTGGATAAAAAACTTTTGTCTGATTTCTGTCTTCATTTTCTACATGGACATGGCACAGATGGATGTCCACTAGAATGGGCTCTAAATAATAAATGAACAGAGAACCAACCCAATAAGGGTCAACACACTGTTGGTCTACATGACAACAGTGAAAGATACAGTGGCCCAGTAGTGCACAACACAATGAAAAAAATAAATAAAAAAGCATATAAATGAACAACAAGCCACAAAACAACAAAAATGCTCCCATTCCTTTCTCAGCCACTAAAGCTTCATACAGTAGGCTATTAGAGGTAAAGGTCTAACAAAATCTAAATTTTGAAAATGTTTTACTCTACCAATCCTTTTCCATAAACCCTTCAAAAATAATTGTACTGTAAAAGCTGTTTGAATTTTGGAGTCTGTTAGACAATTACCTGTAGTTTGAAGCCCACGTTAGCGAGAAACGGCACAGTGAAATGACTTGGCTGATTCAACAGTAATAATATGATGTGCAAGTTCAAGGGTCCATAAAGCATTATGGTAAAAACTGTTCAGAATTTGGATTTAGTCCATTGCCACTAGTATAAAGCTTGCATGCTAGCTTTAACACTAGCTATGTTACGTCTGTTTCTGGGTTTGAGTTGTGTTTGAGTTGTTAGCCTGTTGGTTTTGCACTGTTCCCAGTTAAGGGGCTGTTTACACAACACCATTTTCAACCAAAAACGGAATTCTTTTTCTGCGTTTTGGCCGTTTATTTACACAACAACAACTTTTTTGGGGACTGAAAACGTAAACTTTTGAAAACAGGTTTCAAAGTGCAAGTTTTTGTAAACGATACTGTAATCATCTCCATGTAAAGTACAAAAACACAAATTTGTGTTCAAACTTTGGACGTGGGTGCATTTCCGTTTTGTTGTGATTTGTTTTTGTTGCATGTGAGGCGATTCCATTGTGTTGGGGTTATTCTGTTGTGTTTGTAGCGATTCCATTGTGTTGTGACGATTCCATTGTGTTGGGGTTATTCCATTGTGTTGTGGCGATTCTGTTGTTTTGTGATTTGTTCTGTTGTGTTGTCGTGCCTTGTTTCTGTTGCATTGGGGTGTTTCCGTTGTGTTGTGACTTGTTTTCGTTGTGTTGTGGCTTGTTTCCATAGTGTTGTGACTTGTGTTTGTTGTTTAAATTTCGTTGTGTTGTACTACTGGGCCACCATAAAAAGATGACATTAGTTTTCATGGAAAACATTTCTCAAAATATATTCTTTTATGTTCCACAGACAGTCATACAGGTTTAGAACGACATGAAGGTGAAGGCGGAATTTTCAGTTTTTGGGGTGCACTCTGAAGTCAAAAATAAAAAAAACTACACAGAAAAAAACTACACAGAAAAAGAAAAGAGGAGGACTTAGAAACCAGGGAGTGCTGCCATGATGAAACATCACTTTCCACGGCCTAGACAAATATCCACAGCCATTTATCTGCTGCATTTATCAGACCTGCCTTCTGCTTTTTTATCTTAATAAAGGATTCTGTTTACACATGGCTGCTCATGTCAGTCCAGACCTCACCACAGTTCTCATTTCCTCAGACAGTAAATACTTTGAATAAATGAAGCTGAAGCAAACAGATACCCGCTACAGAAGGAGATGTGCTGCGACCATTTCTCATATCTGGTAGGGCTTGAGAATGGAAGCCATTGTGAGACTGCCTCTGTAATTTGTCACATCAGCTTAAGTCTGTAGCTTTCATGGGGTTGAAAAATGGAGAGTGGTCCACACCACAAAGACCTACCAACCAGGCTTTGTCCTCTATGTTGCCATGCTTTTCCTCATTGTTTGGTGAATGAGGGTGACATGTATCAGTCCGGTCGGAGCAGACATAAAGTTCAGGTTTGTCTCATTCTTCTCCCTAATTCCTAAGGATGTTTTCTTCTGGTATTATTTGCTTTGTTTGTCATGCATCTTCATTGTTGGTGGATAAAAAAAAAACATTATAAAAAATCGCTCAGCCTCTATTTTGGACTTTTATCAAATGCAAAAATGCTTTAGGAGTATATAAAACAAAACATACAGTTACAAATGACCAAAACAAAAAAATACTAAAAACATTTTTGTTTCTGACAACTTCAGAGACCATGTGATTTATTTAATTTTTAATGTCTTGATTGTATTATGTGTTTTACAACAGGCCCATACAAAAAATATTGTCACCAAAATTGCTAAAATGTGGTCAAATATATAAATATTTTTCAAAACTTTAAAAACTAATTATATAAATATTACATAAATACCAAGTTCTGTCATGATACTCTAAAAGGGTCCTTAACGCAACTGATGATATTTACATTAGCTATGTTTCTATCCACCTATTTTTATGCTCATTTTGGGATATCGCATACAAAATGCTGGATGGAAATGCAAAGATGCGCATAAATTCTAAAAATGCACATAAAAAAACGTATGCGCTCAATTGAGTCGGATATTATTTTTATCCGATGAGAAAACATGCTATTACAATACGATGGAAAAACATTTACCGAATAAATTCATCCATGTGCATCAAAAAAGACGGGACCCTTTTGCTTTATGCTTTATTCGCAAATGTTTTATGCGATATTCCAATTTTGCACATAAGTTAAATTCGCAACTTTGGATGGAAACATAGCTAGTGTTAACTACTTGGCACAAGCTGATTGGTTCCTGCCACTTGTTGCTCAACATTTAAATGTTTGTTATAGCAAGCTATAGCAGTTTGCAACATGCTTTCATAGTTCCTCTGAAACCCTCCATCTTCCCCAGCTCCACCTGTATAGATCTGCTCTGGGTAATTGATATATGCTATATTTGTGCAGCAGCAGTATGTCCTACATGCTCACAGCAGTGTATCGGTGTATGTACTGGCAGTAACAAGTTCCTGTACTTGCTCTGCAGCAGCTTTAATCTACAACAACAGCAATAATCAACAGAAGCAGCAGCTTAGCAGATCTGTTCCACCAAGACCAAATACATTAACATTGTCATATCCGTTGTCATGATAGAAATATATATTATTATATTTAATAATAATAATCACTGTTTTTATGGTGGATAGTGGACATTTTTAGGAAGCAAATGTTTCAGTACATTGTAATGATTTTGTCACTGGGACACTCACTGGGCAATGCACTTACCGCTAAACAAGGGAGCTGAATGTAACACACGTACACTAAGATCTATGCATGTGCAAGAAACAAGTTATTCTTGGCCGAAAAGCGAATATGATAATGATTACAATAATAGATTAGGTTTAAAAGAGAGGGAGAAAATATGCAGAAAGCAGATGTGATGGACTCTATCGAGAAAAAAAGTAAATGAGGATTAATTAGTGAGATTAGCACATACTTGTGTGCAGAGCAACTCTGAGCTCTCAAATTGCTGTCTAATTACAATACAAAAACCATTTTCTACGTGAAGTAAAGGAAAAAGAGATGTTAAGAGGTTACAGATGAAGAACATGGAACAGGGAGAACTGAAAGAATAGCAGGAAATGAACAAATACACAGAAGAGCGTTGTGGAGTTCAACATGCCCCCACCCCCAACAATGAACCACATGCTTGTTTTTCGGGGCCACGAAACAGATTCAATCAACAGAAGCTTCTAAAACCTAATGGCCTCGATACAATACTAGTCACAGTCTATCATCTCCATTCAGCACGTAGCATTTGCTACATGCCCAAATAAGCAGACAGGCTTTCCATATTCACCACAATTATATTATGTTAGGTACAATTGCACATCCTGACTGTCTCGCTTTAATTCAGTGAAACACTGTATGTAGCCTCACGCTAACAGGAAATTGAGTTAGTACAGCATATTGATTTGTATTTACTCTAAAGCATCACTCCACAGACTCACTCAGACAAACTGCTTTTAGCTTCCTAATTCTTCTATATAGAGCCAAAAGTATGACTGTGGATGGGAGATGTGTGGTAACATGCAAGCATTTGAAGGCAAGAGACAGGTAGAAATGTTACACAGTGACAGAAAATTACACTATTGAATAACGAAAAAAGGTGAGAAATCAAACAGATAAATTATTAACATGCTAGACATTTCAAAGCTCACAAATACGTTTATTCTTTAAATTGTGTCAGTATTTACTCTCCCTCATGTAGTTCCAAACTTATAAAATACTAAAAAAATAAAAATAAATTTAAAAGTGTGAATGGGCCTTTATATCGAAGATTTGTGACCAAAATTATAGTCGAAGATTTGTGACCAAAATTATAGTCGTTATTCTCTCAAAATTTGGCAAATCTCTTTGGTGATGTAACGATGGCTGATTCATTAATTAATCAGATTTTATCAATGAACCTGTTGATCAGGTCATATAATTTGGTCTGTATGATTCATTCACAAAATTGACTGATTTCATTTTTTTTTTTTTTTGACTCAATCCATTTGCTGGATTTTAACAACTCACAGGGGAAGATTAACACTGAATAATTTTGTCTGTCTCTCACAAAGTTAATGTATGGCTTGGAACAGCGTCATCCTTATGGCGATGCGTGGGATGGCCCTGCCTTTGAATGTAGCACATAATTTGACTTTTATGAGTTTTATGGTACTTTTGTCTCTGTTTTATAGCTTGAAAGCTCCAGTCCACAATCATTGTAATGTAAAAAAAAAAAAGGTTTGGGGTTAACTGTTCTTTTAAAACAGATTTAAAGGAATAGTTCACCCCAAAAAAATGTATTCAGTCATTTACCCACCATTATGTCGCTCCAAACCTGTATGACTTCCTTCTTCTGTGGAACATAAAAGAAGATATTTTGAGAAATGTGTCAGTGATTTCTGTCCATAAAAGGGAAGTGAATGGCTACCAACATTCTTCAAAATATCTTTTTTTGTTTCACAGAAGAAAGATCCCTTTAAAGCTGAAATCTGTGTGCTGTATCATGTCCATGGAGATGTTCACACAGTTGACTGAGAAAGTGATCAACATCCAGGGGTGAGAGTTGTATCAGCTGGATGTCAATACCAGGACCGCAGGGCTGTTTTTGTATAGAACATGATAAGAGTTGTGCACTTTTTTATACGCGCTCTCGGTGCGGCCACACTTTTATGTCCACTGACATCCACTCTCTCACGAACACTCACGTCACATTGAATTATGACACAGGACAGTTATTTTTCAGGCTTTTTTTCTGACATCACATGCACACACTGCCTCCATCTCCAAAAATCAAACACATCCATTCTCCAGGGTCTGTGTACCATCTCCGCTCTCATTTGCCACAGGCTGTGTTTACTTAATTTCCCACAAAAAGCTCGATCACACACACTCTCTCTCTCTTTTACTTGTTCTTTTCCGCTCTTTCCTTTTTCAAATATGAGTTTTGTCACCTCTGCCATGCAGTCATGTGTCAGTTTGCATCAGCCATCTTGAGCTCTGTGCGAGAACACGAATTGAACCAGGACAGTCTGTTCAAATTGAGAAGCATTTGATTAAAATTTTTGCATTTGTTTAAGGCACTACAAGCAAAGCTATTGCTTTTCATGCACTAGTCAATTTTGAGATTTTGGACTATTTTGCTTCCAAACTATGTCTTCTTTCAGACTAGTGGGTTGAAAACATCCCTAATGTACATTTAAGTGTTTATTTTATTACACTTCATCTATTTGCATCTTTAGAATTTAATTACAAATACATATCTTTAAAGGCTATTTTCCTAAAAAAAAAAAATTCTCATGCACTGAGCTGGAATTCTGAAGGTTTCTTCAGAGGGATTTGTTTCTATTTGCCTGGTTTATATGGCCTAAATATCCATAAAAAACATTTTTTTAGGCTGCTGACAGTATTTTATGGTTTATGAAGTGATAAAAGAGATGTCCTCCTCTGTAAAAACCTTTAACTCTAATATTTATATATATATATATATATATATATATATATATATATATATATATATATATATATATATATATATATATATTTAAACATAGAATTTAAGACAACTAAACAATACAAAACAGTTGTCTTATTGTACTATGATCCATCAAATGGGAAATATGGCGATATACCTGTGGTGTCTTAATTTTATGCTGTACATCTGTCTTTCATATTCATACTTAACTAAATAATTTAAGGAAGGGGTCTGTGAGTTAGGTAGTGTTTGTTTGAAAGTTAGCATTGCATTATGTTTACATGAAGTATAATATTCTGTGCTTATTAGGAAAAGTGCAAACGGAGGGTCAAGTTGTTATTTCAGCTCAAAACAGGCCTTAGGGAGACTTAAGCAACTCTGTCTCTCTCTGCGTGTTGGTGTGTGTGTGTTTGAATGAATGTGTGAAAATGATATAGAATGAAATGATATCTCTGGAAGCTAAAGAGAGAATGACCCAAATTTCTTTTGACAAGTGTTCACAGCTGCCACTTAAATTCTCAATGCTTTCATTTAAAAAAAGCAAAGTCTCCCTCCCTCTGTTTCACTCGTTTTTACTATCCTCTTACAGTCAACAATCTTTAACCCTTTAACTTTGTCTACAAGAAATATGGATTTAAGGGGGAAATTATTTTTTAAAAAGGAGAGTAAAATAATAGATTTGCCCACACTTTATTTGTATATGTCCAATTTACAATGTAATTACACAAATAAGTGAATGTATAATATTAATTAACAACATGTAGCCTACTTATAGGTTTAGGGTTACTTGTAATTATGCAGAATTTACTGCTATAGTAATTATAGTAAATACATGTAACGTTTAACAAGGTTAAAAACAGTGTTAAAACACACTCGTTTTTTTCCATTCTGACTTAAAAAAAATATTATAAATAATAACTAATTATTTAAGATAATTATTTAAAATTATATAAAACCTATTAAGAAGAAATGCCATCAAAGTGTCTTAAAATATATCGAAGGAACTAACTGAACGTGTTTCTCTTGTTTTATAAAAACTGATTATAAAAAATAGTTATCTATACATTAACTAGTGGTTCTATCATAAAGCATGCATAAAACAGTATACAATACAAAAGACATTATACAAGACAGTGAAGTAATGGAAAATAAGTCCTTTTTTATGGACCTTATGTGTCTTTCCTATATATGGCCTGTGCCTACCACGTTTTTTTTTTTACGTCTTATCTCGCTGGCGTGCCTTTGCTCCCATGGTATCCGGGGGCCTGTTCTATCCTTTTGGGGGGTTATTACAGGCAACTTGGCACGTTGTTTTGTGGTTGGGTGAGGGGGTTTGCTGGATTATTTATTAAATATAATGAATAATTGTGTGTACAGGTATTATGCAGCAAAACACTGATGCTTATTGTTCAGACACAGAAACATCTCACTTCTCCATCAGTTGTATTTTAAAAAATATAGCATCAATTAACTTTACGCATGTGCTAATTTCCTTAGCTGTGATAATCAGCTTGTATTATCTACTGACATTTGGTTTGATTGAGCAGTTTTTTTTATATCAATCATTTTAATATTTTATTTAATATTTCTCTTTTTTTGCAAAGACAATAATCCATGCCTACAAAACATCTGGGCCTTTTTAATGTATTTTCAAGTGAGGAAGGATGCAGATGCAGCCTGTGAAGCAGATACACGGTGATTATTGAACGAGTCTCTTTATAAACACTCTCCTACCATTAATGGAGGCTTTTTAGTAGCTTCCTTGCTGCGATCAATTTGGTCCCCACTAACAGTCATGCAAAATTTGTCAGCGGACGCTAGGCGGTTGGCCTGGTGTGATTGGAGGCCTACATTTCAAGGAGGATTTTGGAAGATGAGGCCAGTTATTGCACAATTAGACAAGCAAATTAAAAGTGGCAGAAACTGTGAGCTTGCCCGAGGGGCTCTTCTACCCTTCACTCCTCCAAATTCCCTCCCCTCCACTCGCGTGTTTCTTCCGGAGAATTCCTTTCCTTCATTTGTCGTGCTTCGTTTTGCGCTGGCACATTTTCTCTCTGTGCAGCTGCCATCACTTTATGTCAGTATTTCGTTCTGTTCTCTGGCTTGTGCGAGTAAACTTTTCTTATAGCCCGTAAGTGTGATGTGTGTATGTGTAGGTTTGTGTTCTTGAGGGAGAATGGTATCTTTTTGAAGGCAAGGTGAACTCCGCTGAATTTCATATTTGGTCTGTGATGCGGAAATACCATGAATATATATCTCTCTCTCTCTCTCCATATAGTGTATTGCAACAGTCAACGTTAAACTTAAGAGAGGAGCGAAGGTTTTTGAATGGAAACCGTGCGATTTGGGAATTAATTCCCAGTTCTCTCAGTACCCGTGGCAAGTGTTTTTTTCAGCATTGCGCTTATTTCTTCCCACTTAAGCGCCTTCCATCTCCACAGCTCCAGCAGTTGGCTGGAAAGAGTGAAAATGAAAATGTATCTTATTTACAATGTTCTGTTGACATTTCAAGTTGACCTTTATGATAAAAAAAAATTGGACAGAGAAAGCAAAGCACCCCATTAATGGGTGATTCTGTGTGCTCCGCCGATTTAAAAGTCCATTACGTTTGTTAGCCTTCCAGTGCAGTGTTTGTCTGGGTTTTGACCATGAACAAGTGTTGTGTCTAAAATAAATAAGGTTGAAGAGTGTGGAGTAGTTGGCTTTCTCATTGCATTATTGACTACACAGAGGTTTATTGGATAAAATTTTAAAAGTTTAAAATATTGAGTACTTCACTATCTAATTTTATCAAGTACTAGCAAGCATTTTTAAATACAATTCAGATTCAAAAATCAAATTCTATGCAAATTTAAATGCAGGTTTCTTAAATGTTTAAAATGTGTGATTGAGAAATTGAATCAAAAAATACTAGACTAATTCAACTAAAATAAGGTGATTCCTATACCGAGTTCAGGGTTGGGCTGACATGGCAGCTACTTTACTTTGCTGATTGTGCTCACAACAGCTAAAAGAAATGGGAAGAAATAAGCTGTGTTAAGCCATTTTAAAGAACGCCTCCAGAAGCACAGACAGAGTAATTGAATGAAACTCTATCCGTGGTGCTGAAATTAGAGTATTCGGGCATGAGACTTATAATGCAGTGCTGCGAGACAGCAGAGACCAGAACAAAAATAACCTTTTGGGAGTTTTATTATTGAATTGAATACACTTTATATTCGATAGACTTTAGGCATGTTATTATATATGAAGCACCTATGTGATTTCAGCTTTAAACAGAAGGTCGTAATAGAGCAAGGACATATCAAATTAATATTGCATATATAAAACGTGTATAGCAACACAAAATTTAACATAAAATAATATGAATAACTCTGAATTTGATATCAATCCATCTATCCAATGAGCATTTTTAAAGACAATAGTTAAGCATGTGGGATTTAGAGATTGGTGTATGAATCTGAAAGCTTGTCTGTGTGGCCTATAAACATTCATTGTTTTATAAACGTTTTTCCAAAGCATTCCCTGACAAATCTCAGTCAATCTTGACGAACTTTTCATTTTCATTGAATGAACATTTCAGCTTAAACATTTCAGTCATTTTTACATTTAACTATACTTCAATATATTCAAATTCGTACTGCATCCTGCATCCATTGACTACCTTAACACAAATTTGATTCAAATTCATGAACTGAGTTGGTATTAAAATGCATTCTCAGTTCACTTCTGAATGGAGCACAGCTCTGGCCTGTTAAACCTCCTGCCTCGTATACACTTGTATTTTGGATTACTCACTTTTCTGCCGTAGGGTCATGGGGCGTCTATCCCAGAATGTATGCACTGTAAGAAACAGGACATTTTCTGCTAGGTTTACAGACATTTCCTTTAACCCTGAAGCCGAGGTCACACTAGACTTTGAGCATGCAAAATTTCTAAGGAAATAAAATTTCTGCAGCGTCATTTTTATAAATAGGCATTCAACATATAACAAGTAGTAATTCACTCAAAATGTAAAAAATTTACAATCTACTCGACTTTACTGCAAAAATATTGTTCTTTTAATTCAGCCAAGAGTTCATGTCGTGATGTTTCGATCTTCTGCTGGTCACGTGATGCGAATTCGCTGGTCAGAATTCACCAAACTTGAACTTTGGAAGGCAGCAAAATGTGAAACTTTTCGCCTGAGCTTGCGTTTGAAGTCTGAAACATTTGAATGCGTATGAATGGAAGTCAATGGAACAAAAAGTGTATTGTGACCGCCCCTTAAAACACAACACAATGCAATGCGTAATTCACAATACGACTAAAACACCTGTGAAAAATCAATACGGAAAATTCTTTTATATTAACACATTGTGTTCTATTTTTACAGATGTGTTTGCAAGTGTGGCCAGTCACATGCTCACATGCCTTTCGGGAAACTCTTGGAGAGTCTTTATCACCAAAACACGTCTTAAAGGAGCATCTGAAATATCATATATTCATATTGAAGATTAGGCTTCATTAGACCATGCCTTAATCACATGAATTTCCTACCAAGAATCACTGGATATGACTTTTTATATAGATTGAGAGAGAGTATCTCCACATCATCTGGGAAGATGAAGTGGCCTGGCAGCATCTGTACTAGAGTTCAAATGAGCTGTGTAAGTCTGAGCCCGGTGAAACCTTCTGGAATGAGATGATGAGCCCATGGAAATATAGAGGAAGCCGAGCAGCGGGGAGCAGACAGACAGGAAGATGCTGTGAATCAGAGGCAGGAAACTGAATCTCAGAATCAGGTAATCTCAATAACGGATGACCGCCTGTGTTCAGGATTTCAATTCACTCTGGAAGCTTCGGTATAAACAAGCGTGGGAAGATCGGGGAGGCTATTCTGTTTTCTCTATAGCTTCCTCTTTTTCACAAGGGGGATGAATTGATCTGTATGTGGAGATATTAGGGTCTTCCTGTGGCACACAGATAGCAAGCAGTAGCAGCGAGAAATGAGAAGAGAGAGAATGTGTCAAGATGCCTTTATAGAGAGAGAGAGAGAGAGACTGCACTGCAGACTCCTTTGTGTCTCTCTTGAGGAAGAACTAGATTATCTTATGATGATTGTGGCTTTATTATGATCTAATTATTCAGTCTAATGCCAGCATTGAATGTGATGTCATGCCGTGACAAGGGATGACCAAAATTATGTTCTTTCAGTACTCTCTTACTATGACAAATTCATTTCTCTTTATCTACTTGCTATTAGGGCTGGGTATCGATACACATTTCCCAATTCGGTTAAATTCTCTTGATTCACTTTGATTCTTTGCTTCATAGTCAATTTTTCTCATACAGTATGAAATAAATCTCCATTCTAAATATTAGCTATTGCTGCGACTTATACAGGTAACCTTATATCATGGTACATTGTTGTTCATTTTTAAAATTAAAATGTTCATAGAGGATTAACTATGCAGTTCAATTGCTATTTATTTAACAGATCAAATTTTCAACAAAACCAAAAATTAATTGCAAAACTGGTATTATTACAAAATGCTCAGCAATTAAAAACTCATGAACTTAAGCTATAAGCTATAAAAAAGTGATTATAATGAAACAAAAAATGAGTAATTGAATGATTCAATAAAATAACTTGCTCAAAAGAGTTATTTGTTCATGAATGAAACTACACTGGTTGGGCTGTGTGCTAAATTGTATTAATAAAGTTCGAGAGGAACAAATGGTCTATCTAATCAGCACAAGAGGAGGCCCATATACTGTATACACTGTACATAGTCGACTCACCTATTGATTCATTTGTTCGTGAATCAAAATACACTGGTTGCTTGTATGTTTTGATTCACTAAATAGAACCAGTTCATAAGACTCATTTGTTTGTGAATCATAATTTACTTCTTGCGCTGTATGTTTTGATTCGCTGAAAAGAACAAGTCCATAAGACTCATTTGTTTGTGAATCGGAATTCACTAGTTGTGTTGTATGTTTTTTGATTCATAAAAAAGAACTTGTTCATGTATAGTGAGAGCCACGTCACTTTTTATTTATTCGTTGTTACTCCCTTTTCCCCCAGCTCAAAATCAGGGCTCATTTTCTGTATTTCCAGTGTATTAAATGTCTTTTAATACAACGTAATTCTGAAAACATTAAAGCCAAGTTTATTAGTCACTTTCATGTATAGTATTAGTGTTTTGTCTTACTGGAAGAGATGGACTGAGCAATGATGGAGAGAGTGAGACAATAAGAGAGCGACGGGAGAGAGGAAAGGAGAAACTCAATAAGATGAAACAAAATCAATGGCTGGATGCTGAGGCTGCATTTTGAGGCACCGGAGACTATCACATATGCTCATGGATTTGCGCTCTTTAAAAAAAGAGAGCTTTGAGAGTGTAACGGTAAAAAAATGATTTGTTTTCATATTCAGAATGGAAACAAAAAGGAAGACCAACTTAAAACTAAAATCAATAATTCATTTCAGGGAAAGCGTGTGCAAGAAAGAGAGTGAGAAGAAGATGGAACTGCAAACAAATGTCATGCTTTAAAGGAAAGACAATGTTGACAGGCTATTAAATGAGTAAATATTTCATGTGTTTTTAACCTTTAGGGGTGTGTGTGCTGTTCAGGTAAACGTACGTTATGGGGACAAAAGGTCCCCACAGAAATCCTTGTCCTTTTTGGTCCCTATGAGGAAAACAGCGTACAAATCATACTATATGATATTTTTTGAAAATGTAAAAATGCAGAAAGCTTTCAGTGATGGGTAGATTTAGTGTAAGGGGAGAGAATATACAGTTTGTGCAGTATAAAAATCATTATGTCTATGGAATGTCCCCAGAAAACACGAAAACCCAACATGTGTGTGTGAACATTGTCAAGTGTTTTGATCTTTTATATGAGGAGGTCTACAGTTCAGAGTCCAGTGTATTTACAAAGTTACTATAGTTCTAACATATGTTGAGGACTTCTAGAAACCATAACCATTTCGTAAACAACTGAAGGTGAACAGGTTTATTGGAAGCAGACGAAGAAATGCTGAGAAACAGAGCAAGTAAGTACAGTGGAGGAAGGAATGACTCTAAAAAGCATTGAAAGAGCTTGTCTAATGGGCTGCTATTCTCACAGTCCTTTAGTTATTTTAGTTATGATGTCTGTGTTGCTCGTTTTTTTTTTTCTTCCATACTTTGGAACCTGATGTTAACTAAAACTTTTTGGTTACCAACATCCTTCAAAATATATGATTGCATGTTCCACAGAAGGGAATGACCTGAGGATGAGTAAAGCAAATTTTTTATTTTTTTTTCTAAAATAACCCAAGACAGAAGTATATAACTAAATCATACACAAAACTTCATCACTGAAAGTAATGATAATTTACTTTCAACTAAACAGATTTGATTTAAAGACAAAAACCATTGTGAGTTCATGAGTCTTATTAGATGATTCAGTAAAAGAATTGGCTCATAAGTGTCATTTGCTTATGAATCGAACTACACTGGCATGAAAGACATGTTTTCGTATCATTATTTTGCAGTACACTGTCTTTTCATTTCTTCACATAAGAAATTAGTTTCAAGCTTGAAACTAATTTCTTATGTTTACATTTATGCATTTGGCAGACTCATCTGTCTAAAGACATTTTCATTGCATTCAAGCTGCACATTTTTATCAGTTTATGCATTCCCTGGGAATCAACAAAAATTTCACAGAGCAGTGGTAAATGTGACAGCACCTTAACAGTACATATTCGTGACAATTTTGCAGTAGGATGGTTATCATTTAGACATGGGCATTTTAAAGACATTAAGTTAGTCAAGAAATTTGATGCAAATTGCGTTTAAGAGTTTGTCACAGCGGAAAAGGTAAGTACGAGGGGAATATGTGAGATTGTTGTAAGTGGAGGAAATGGTATAAGTATTTGGGACTGAGAGGAATAAAAATGTGAAGTTAATGCAAGTGTCAGAAGCCAAGTTTAGAATATCACACAAATGCATACAATACACACACACACACACACTCTCTCACATTTTTCAGCGGTAATGATCGCAGAGCTGCAAACAAACACTTTTCCTTTCTGTTTCAAAAGCTGGTCATGTAGGAAGGGCATTGAGGCCTGGTAAGAACGGTATCAATATTTGAAGCAGGGGTTGGGCTTCACTCAATATTCCTGAGCCTCCTGCTGAAAGAGAGAGAAAGAAACAAAAGAAGGGCTAATTGAAAAGGACAGGCCTACACAGATCATCGAAGGGTCTGTCTTTGTTATAAGCCCTTCCGTTTTTAATGTTTTGGCATTGCTTGTCTGCTACTCTTCACAGCTACATGGAGTTTCGCTGAAGTTCTGTACTTTGTAAAACACAGAGAGAGCAGCGGGTCAAATGGCGATTGAGCGCGCACACACACGTGCTTGCTTCAGCACGTATATCTTCAGAATGTAGCTGAAATAAACACCAAACAGCTAGGTCTCCTCTCCCATTTAGCACTCACTGTTTCTTTAGAAAACCAGACGACTTGAAAATAACACGACAGGCGGTTCGGTGAAAAGACGCAGGTTCAAATCCCACTTGGGCCACTTCCTCTGACCCCTGTCATTGTGCCCTTGACTAGGGCACTCATCCTCCAGCTGCCCTGTGGTTGCACTCTATACTCCATCCCCCCTCGCTCGGCGGGTCACATGAGAGTTAGCGATACATAAAGAAAATAATCTTATAGCACCTGCTCAATGTGGCAAAGAGCGATGGGTCAGATTCAGGAGAAGAGTGCAGAGGGAGAAATAGATGGTCAAAGTGAGCAAGAGAAAGACAGAAAGTGATATAATATTGATGAGAATTGCATTGAGAAAAGAGATTGGAATGCGGGAGATGTCGGACGGGGCAGAGATGACTGAAGCTACGAAGGAGAAGAAAAGCGCCAGAAAGAGAAGGAGAGAGAATAAAGACGGGGAGGGTTTTACTGGGGTGCAGGGTGCTGTGTAGTCTTTTACAAAGCTTTTTGAAGTTGAGCAGTGGGATTATGGGAATGCTTCCTCAGCACCAGCAAGACGGATCGCTCATTCTGTACAGAGGAGAGCCCAAATCCTGCACACACACGCACACACTTCACGAGCGCTAACCAGACCCCTTGAATCTGTAGCATAGAGGGTCCAAATCCTATATGCACACACATTTTGACTTTCTTTATCTTTTTCTCTCACTGTCCGGACTCTGTCGGACTGAAAATATCCACATAAATGGACACAGGCGGGGTGATATTCCTTCACCTTCCTCTTGCGATTCAATCGGCCCTTATTGGCATGGGTTTCTGCATTCTCTGTTGCCAAGTACATTAAGAGGAAAGAAATGGATCTTTCCTATCGTCTCTCTCTCCGTCCGCCCGTCTGTCTATCTCTCACCCCCTCGGGCCAGATTGCATTGTCATGCTGGCTGTACCTTCGTGAAGCTCTTCTCTCTTTTTCTCTCCTTCAACCCTTCACACACTCACACAAACACACGATCTTGCCAGACCGCTTGGGTAAGATGTGTGCAGGCAATTTGCCCGAATAGTGTGGCATCAATCAGTGGGACAGAGAAAGAGAGGGAGACAAAAAGAGGGAGAGAGACTAAAGCAGTGAGTATTGAGAGATTGGACCCATTCATACTGAGGCAGGACGTTCTGCCTACGGGCTCAACACAAAACAATGCATGAGGGGAGGAAGTGGCCATCCGTGTCAGGGCGTAACAGTGCTGGGGGACTGAGCACCATAACTCACACACACCCTGCAGATGTATTTCTGTGTGTGTGTGTGAGATAGAATAGGGATGGGGTGATGGACGGGTGGAGTAGATGGCAAGGAAGAGGACAGCCTGAAGGAAAGAAACAGAATAACCAGATCATGAGGAACAAGAACTTTGAAGCTGTCCAGAGCTGCGATGGGCTACCTTTAACAAAAAAAAAAAAAAAAAAACTTGGATGTAGTTTTATGAGGCAGTCTTTCTTTAGCCATTGCTTGTAAATTTTTTAAATAATGTAGTAATAAAATATTCTACAAGCAGAACTCTAAAGGTAATGTGTTTTATGCAGATACAATAAAACGGTGTTTAGAGACAGAACTGTCATTTTCTCTGCCCTTGGTGTCGTTCTAATAGTGTGAATAAGGAATGTTTAAAAATGAAACTTCTGTCATTATTTACTCATCCTCATGTTGTGCTCTGGGGCTTTCAAGCTCCAAAATGACAAAGAAAAAATAACCATAAAAGTAAAAGTGTCATAAAAGTGGGCTTATGCACAATATTCCAAGTCTTCCAATCTGCCCCAAGTCTCCAAGAGAGTTCATGGGAGAAGTAGCAAGTCCGACTCCTAAGAATAATCTTTTGATTCTGATCTTATAAATTAACTGGTTCGTCCAGTTCACAAAGTGGGTCTAGACTACAGATGAAAGATATCGAATAGATTCAGAATAGGAATGGAATACATTAAAGTTGGCTTGAAACTGAAGTTGTGTTAGTGCTATCTTCCCTATTGTGACGTATATCTGAGTGACACAGGTTCTCAAACAAGAATAATGTAGGGTGGGACTTGATTTTGTAGATCGGGAATTGGTCATATCATTGGATAGTTGTGCTGTGATCTCATGTGAGTGACAGGTTGTCCTGCCTTCAAGCCAAAAACAGAGAAGAAAAGAGATGAGAAGAGAAGAGATGTTTCTCTGCAAGAGAGAAAGTTATTTTGATTAAAGATCATGAGGGCACATGAATAAAAAAATATTGTTGTGCATGGATAAATAATTTATATTAAGTACTGCAATAATCCATAAAAAATGTAAATTTTGATTTCATGGTGACTTTAAACTTGGACACATTTGATAGGCTACTTGTCTAATAGGCTACATTTTGATACTTTTATGATACCTTTATGGTGCTTTTTGGTGGTCATTTTGGACCAATAACTGGCCCAGTTCTCACACGTTTTCAGTATGTGAATAAGAACTGTCTTCTGTGTTCCACGGAAGACAGAAAGTCATATGGGTTTGAAACAGCATGACGGTAAGTAAATGATAACCGAATTTGCATTTTTGGGTGTAGGCTACTGTTTCTGTAATAGGAAAAGGTTATATGAAGTTATGTTATGGCTTTTATTATAATTCTAAAAGTGAGCATTTATTTGAGAAAAGCAGATACTAGATGAGATAAGAGATCTTTCATTGGACGTTTATATCAGATTAGTACCTCAAATGTCCACCAGAGGGCGATAACAACACACGTTTTCATCCCCGCAAAACCAGCAACGCCAGCGTTTTAATAGCAAAAATAAATAAATAAACAGTTTATTGATATAAGTCCTGTGGATGAAATGTAATGTCCTATGGCCAATACATTAAATAATATTGTAAACGATTTAATAAGTAGGGCCTACCTTTTTTTTATTTATTTTTAACCCCGCATTAGAGGATGTTTGTTCTGCATTTGTGCAGCATAAAATGACGTGGCTAACAGCCAGCTTATTATGCATGGTGGATCGTGAACATGACAGGAAACTGAATAGAGAGCTCAAACTATGATAAACACCACACACACACACACACACACACACACACACACACACACACACACACACACACACACACACACACACACACACACGAGGCACTACATGTCTGCAAGCGGTGGAAGAGTGACATGTTGAGAGGTTCAATAGTGGGCACAATGAGATTATGACTGTACAAAGAGGAGAAGCAGTAAAGAGACAGGACATGATGACCATGTGCATTCTTGTTCCCTTGGAGACGCTGAAGGCACCCAAGACGATCCATAATAATAATCGTTATTATGTAAGTAACAATGCCTTGCAATAAAATACCTTTAAAGGAAGACTCTTTACTAATCCAACTTTATAATACATTTCTTTTCATGGGCATTGCTTACGATTTTAGCCTGTGTGTGTGGTTCAGGTATAGGCCTAACTTTTTTTTTTAGCACTTGTGTGTGTGGTTCGGGTATAGGCCTACCTTACGTTATGGGGATCAAATGTCACCACAAAGATACTAAAGTGATGTTTTTTTGAAAATGTAAAAATGCAGAAGGTTTTCTGTGATGGGTAGGTTTAGGGTTATGGGATAGATTATACAGTTTGTACAGTATAAAAATAGTTATGTCTATTGCTGGAATGTCCCCATAAAACATGAAGTGTGTGTGTGTGTGTGTGAGTGAAACAACTTCCAGCCAATCAGAATCAAGTATTCGGACAGACCATGGTATAAATTACATTACCTAATATTGCAGCACACTAACAAGTTATATGTTGGTTATTTTGAATTCATAATTCTTTACTGGCAAAGCTCTTGGAATTAAGATTACCCTACCCTAAATGGCATGGCATTTTGCCCCTAAATGTTTAAAGCTGCTTCATGAAACTTCTAAACAATGGGCATCCATTAACACAACTTTAAAGGGTAACTAAACCCCTGGTCAGAGCCTGACTCCACCCACTGGCAATATTTGAAAAATGCTGGAAAAGTGGGCAGAGCCCAGCGGAGGGGGGCGTGCACCTGAGACGCATCTCTTTGTATGGAACCTGCCTACGTCACCTGCAACCGCTACGTCACGAACCACCGCAACCACCAATAGGAAAATTCAACTGCAATAGCCACTGTTCATCCTGAAGAGGGCAGCACTCAGACGTTTTTACACCATATATTGTAGAATTAAAACACTTTAAACTCAAATGTCAAAAAATTTACTGGAATCAATGAACAGCATTTATGAAGCTCCATTCTTATAGATCATTAACTAAAAAAAGTTGTTTTAGTGTTTAGTTACCCTTTAAGTCCAAAACATTGTTTTAAAGTGCCCCTATTATGCTATTTTAAAGTTGCCTAATGTTGTTTTGGAGTCTCCTACAACAGGTTTACATGCATCATAGGTAAAATAACTGTTTCATTGTCTCATAATATACATTTGCATATCACCACATCATCAGATTAATCAATCTCTCTAAATCCCTCCTTTCCGCAAGCTACTCAGCTCTGATTGGCCAGACAGCTCAGTCTGTTGTGATTGGTTTACCGCATACAGCGCGTGTGTCGAAAACAAAACCGCCCATTGCCATAACAATGTCAGCTCTGCTTGTCCTAAAACTTCCTACACCGTAAACACAGTAACGAACAATGATGTTGATTTTACCATGTCAATCCGAGCGCGAGTTCGATGATGAAACACTGGAAGAACTAGTTATTCAACCCGAACCTCCATCACAGGGACAACTTGAACAGGACATTTCTCAGTGATACACTACTCAGTTTAATGTACATTATGAGATGTTGCAACTGTAATTCCTCACCATCAGCATTAACAAGTGCATGTCCATCAACAAACCGATTATTTTACTTGTACTTATTTATTTACTGAGTATGTTTCTAATTTATTGCGGTGAACATGTGGAAACTGTCTCAATAGCAGTGCATATATTAGCCGAGCTCTAGCATGAATGACTGTAACATAAACATTGGTCAAACAAATCTTGCTCCATGCTTTATCTTTCCTCAAAGTAGTGAGAACGACAGACAATCTGCATTAATAGACACAGTTTTAGGTAATAGTGGCCCACAACTGATCAGCAGAAGTATTTCAGTAAGACAGTAATGTGAGTTAACCAGTCAGCAGGAGACCAACACAATATAAAACTCAAAACTAAGTATTTTGAACACCGTCTTTCAAGAGCAAGCGGTTTGCGAATCCTGCATTGAACTCTGAGATTTGAGAAGCAGTCGTCAGTAAAATAAAGGGAACACAGCAAAAGTTTAGGATTATACTGCTGTGGTATCGTGGTGAAGATCAATTTTAACCACTGATTCTTCACATGCTCGTCCTTGGGCAGTGAAAAAAAACTGGCTTTACCGTCACATTGTAGAGCACAGTGTCTTCTCTACATGATGCTACCCAGTATCCACAGGAATCAGCTGCCGGTTTGAGGGGGTTCAAGTTTTCCCTGGTGTCTGCGCACGCAATAAGTGGGCGGGCAATATGCTAATGTTTCGTTTTTTTGTTTTTCTTACACCAAATATAAGCATCCAATTAAATTTAACAACAAAGGGTACAATTAGATAGATCAAAGGGAGGTGAATCTTAAACATTTTGTTTTTTGACAGTCAGGTAAAATTTGGTAGTTTTATAGGCTATACTGCGCTTTGCCTTTGCATTACTGCGTATACTTACATGGCCATACAATAACATATAGCAGTAAGTGTAGCAAGTGATCATAATCACTTGCTTATATCATAAATCATAAATCACCAAAACTTTTGCACACAGCTGCAGCAGCTGCTTATAGTTGTCAAAAGTACAGTATATGTTAATTATAACCAAACTATTAAAATTATGTGGCATATTATGTAACTGGCACCCGTTTTCTTGGTTTTTTTTGTTATTGACAGTTTTCTCCATCTTCATTCTTTCTGCTAAGCTGTGACTTTCCATCCCCTTTGGCATTATAATCATATTTTTCAAAAAACAAACAAACAAAAAACGCGTTATTAGATTCGTATATTTTAATTGTATCACAAAAGTGCTGTTTTTTTAAGGCAATCATTAACGTATTGCTTTTATTTCAGTTTGGGATAGGTCTTCACATGTAATTACAAACAGTTTAAGTTTAATCATTCAGGGAATCAATATATCAATAAATGAAATATGAGCTATATACATATACAGTATGCTATAAAACCTGACTCATGCCACACAAAGGCAAACTGCAGTATCATAGTGAAACCAAGGCAGACTGCAGTACGGACAGATACTGCATTCTGCCTTGGTTTCACTCTACTTTTCTATACAATACTGCAACTATAAATTTAAATTTATATAAGAAATTTAATAGGTAGCCATATGAAATTTTAACAGATTGTAGAGCAGATCCTGCACTTTTTATTTGTGCAAAAAATTTTTTTTGGAAAAATTGAAGATACTGCTCTTAGCCTTTGTAGGGCAGATATATATGTGTGTGCATTTACTGAGACTTCATTTGATATGCAATGATAGTTGGAAAATGTACAACTATAATGTAACTTGATGACAAATACAGTATAAAATGAATAATTCCAACTCAATTCCAATAGGAGTAAAAATAAAATAAAATATTTATGATATGTGTGCACACCTGTGACCATATATCACTTGCTTGGCTACCATTGCAATTCACAATATTACTTTAATTGTTTATTGTGATTTTTGCTATTAATAAATTGAACTATTTATCGAACATTGGTGTCTTTTAACCTATAAGCATAAGCAATATTAATCTTGAGGTCATACATTACAGTGATTTTACAACAGTTTAGGAACTTTTAGGCACTCTTCATTTGCATTAAGAGGAACACCCTTTACCTGTAAAATGACTGTACCATGACTTCTTGCTGTGAAATGCCTTTAGAGCCTTATTGCTTTATTTTAAATCAGATTGCAAAAGAAAACAACCAGCTGTGCCACAGACACGGAATGCAAGTTGAGTCCTTGGATTTATGTTGTTTACATCCTACCATTTGTGTGTCGCAGGAAAAATCAAGGATTGGCCTAGTCAAGGTTTTTCTAGTCTTCAGCTGTCTAGTTTTGGTGCTCATGTGCCCATCTTCCTGTTAGTAGCTGACAGGTGTGAAACCTGGAGTGATCTTCTGCAGCTGTTGCCCATCCACTTCAACACTCAACACATGCTTGGTAATGGGTGATTTGAGCCACCTCTCTCAAAAACTTGATGTTTTACCCACAGAACTGCTGCTTCGTTTTATCTTCTCTTTTTTCTGCATTCTGTTAAAATCCCTAGTTTTCCTTCTTGTGAAAAATCTCGACTGTATCTGCATATTCAATATATTTTGATGCGCCCACATGGTTTCTCATTTCCATGTTTCATTTCATTAGTATTCATACGTATTTGTCTGTAATGTTTGCATTTTTGTACTATAATGTATGAATGTAAATAATATACATTATGACTGCCCTGACAGCATCTAAAAGACAAATTTAATTTTGATTATATTATTTGATTATATAGATTTAATTTTAATCTATGTATTCTATACAACTATTCATGAACATTTGTACATCTCTAAAGTTGTTAATATACATTACCATTCCTTCTGCATTTATTTGATCAAAAATACAGTAAAAACTAAAATAAATAACTCTTTTCTATTTCATTTTTTTTATATATATAATTTATTCATGTGATGGAAAAGCTGAATTTTCATTACTTCAGTCTTCAATGTCACATGATCCTTCAGAAATCATTCTAATATGCTGATTTGGTGATTAAAAATTCTTCTTAATATTATCAATGTTGAAATAGATGTGCTGCTTAATAGTTTTGTGGAAACCGTGATATATTTTTTTCATGATTAACGCAGACTAGAATTTTAAAAAGTATTTTTTGTATTACAGTAACTGTATTCATTTCTTTAAAAGAATCTTGCACATATTTTTTGAATGATAGTGTAAAATGCTTGCTTTAAGTATGTTTATAATGCACAGTATATACATAATTTCAGTGTCTATGCAAAATTAGATGCTAGAACTACACTTTACCCACACATATTTATGATTACTAATTAGATTGTGTTGGGCTTTTTGTTTTTTAACTTGCATTATTGAGAAAATCTACCAAACTGGCCAGTTATGTTACATAAGTATTTTGTAATCCGTAAACATCCATGATAGTAGACCAGTATGCTTATCAGTGTGTGACAGTGATGAAAATCACTGAATAGTGAATTTCAAGAGGATGAGGCCTGGGGATAAACGTTTTTGAATCAGGTGCTTCTGATGCGGAAGGAACTTCTCATGCTCAATAGGTTGACCGTGTGACTTTGCTGGTTGAGATCTACAGTAGTTTAAGAAAGGTATAGAAATCACTGATGCCTGCACTTTTAACGGGATGCTATTGCTGCTTTGGCATTTTGGGAAATATACTAGCTCAGTCAGATTTACAGAACAGATTTACTGGAACTTTTCCATTGTGCAAACTCTCTCAACTTTTAAAATGACTAGCTGTATAGTTTTCAAGATTTCAACCTCAGCAGCTGCTCCCTCACTTCACTGTCTGTTCTTTCACACAGAGATTAACATATTGTTCGTTCTTAGAGAAGACTTATGAGACATTATGGCCGTAGGCAGTGGGTCAAGCCATACGGTGAGGTTATTGGAAGAGCAATGGCGTCATTCCAACATGTTTTGAAGATAGAGAGGTATTCATTTTACCATTTAAATCCTGTCCACTTGACTGCTCTTTTGTAAGTTGTTTTTGCATTTGGTTTCATTTAGCTTTGCTAAAACAGTTGCATTGCTTGGGGCTATATGGATCTGTAATTAACTAATATATGTTAAGCAGAAGAATTTATGAGACACAATGTTGTAATCACCAAAATGATGGTGTGTTTTTGAATGATTAAATATAATAACAAAGGATAAAATAATGAAGGTTTTAGCACCCGAGGTGTTTTAATCATTGGTGTATTTTCTCTTAAAATAGGCTCTCTCAGCTCAAGTTTACAATTATTGGCTAATATAATAGATGAATAATTTGGGTTAAATCAGTTTTCTATTGCCTAAAGTACCAGATTTTGAAGGTCATGATACAGCGTATAGCTAGATAGTTTAAGTGCACCTGAGAAGACATTTTCAAATTTGTATTATAGAGGAAAAACAACTTCTGTGTTATGATGTGATCTGAAGTGACACGCGTGACTTTCTTTGTTGTTTGTGTCAGCAGACAGATGTTGAAGTGAGACGAGGACAACGCTCCTACAGTTAGCAAACATTTTCAGATGTCACTCACTATGTTGGAGGCGTGACAGACCTTTCAGCGCACACACTCGCAGTGAAAAAGTGAAGTCGTTTTGGCATTATCATCCGGCGCAGCCCTCTCCGAGCTAAAGCAAGTGAAGTAGAGGACATACACTCACCTACACTGTCTCACTTTACTGCACACATTTTTGCATCAAATTCACGAGGAGGCGGTAAGTAGTTTGGGTGCCTGAAGGGCGTAGAAAGGCAGACACACACACACACACACACACACACACACACACACATACGCGCTGAAGTCCACAGGGGTACACCACATTTGATGAATGAATTGGCAACACTCTTGTTTGTTCCCCCTGGCGTCCCTCGTCAGAATGTCATGACTCAGAACAGGCAGAAGCAGGAAGGTGTTCGTGTGACTTTGTAATGCTGCAGCCATCTCACAGGTCATTGCCAAGCCACAGGAGGGCTTCCCCTCGGAGAAGACCAAACATACCTGATTTCTTCCTTTTGGTTCGGGTGAAACCCAATGGACCTGTAATACCTTGTTGTTCGCGCAGCTGGAGAAAATGGGAAAGATATGTTAAAACAGAAGGAGGGTTTGTGAGAATAAGAGAGAGGAAGGTTGTCAGGCTGAGACATGACATTCATGCCATTATTGAATAAAGAGAAGGGTAAATAAAGTGATGGGAGCTGAAAAAGATAGACAAGTGAAAAGGGCTATCGGAGCCCAGCAGACTGTGCACAAAATGGAGTTGTGAATTTCTCTGCACAGATGCTGAACAGGGTGTTGACTTCAACCTCAGAGGGGGAATTCACAAAGAATGAATTTTGTGAGTGGAAAGCACTTTTTATGTGCTTATGGCACTTGAATGGAGCTGACTAGTTAACTGAGGTTAGGGAGCGGGGCCGCGTCTCAACCAGTCACCTGACTTCGCAAAACCTTCTTATATCGGGCCACCCCTTACAGTGCTATTTGTCTCGTTCTCTCGAACCCTCCCCTCCCTCTCTCATCCATTCAACCATCCATATCATCCCCTCTTCTCTTCCCTTCCAGGTTGTATTGGGGGGTCCTAATCACTCAGCCTACATTTAACTGAGATGATGCCCCCACTCCGAGTCTCCTGGCCACCAACACTAGACGCCCAGATCAACCTGACCACCATCCCTTTTTTTCACTTGTTTCATTAGTGCCCTACAAATCAACCTGCTTTTTCATAATTTTTCCAAATTTAAATTCAACATGATTAGTCTTTCTCTTGTCAAGTCCAGACTCCTGTGAAAAGGCTAAATGCAGTAACTACTTTGTTCAAAGTGAGTTATGAATTAATTCTGCAATTCTCAATTTCACAGCGATGTCATAGAAGAACCATTTGACTTATCTAAAGAACCTTTCAGTGAACAGTTCTTACATTTTTTTTTCTTAGTGTAAAAAGCAACATTTCAATAATCTAAACTTTTTCCACTATAAAGAACCTATTGTTTGATGGAAAGGTTCCACATTTGATAAAGGTTCTTCTTGGAACCATTTATTCCTATACATAACCTTTACTTTTATGTTTTAAAGAGAGCTGAACTATGGACAACACTCAGATTCAAAGACATTGCAGTATGAAAATTAATAGCAAAATCAATCAAAACTTTCTGAAGCCACTTTTCCCTCTATTGCACTGTTGGTGTACTTCCATATAGTTTTGAGGCTATAGTTTCCCTGGTGTCACCCAGTCCTGGTCACCTCGGCAGAGTGACCACCCTCCTTCTTTTTGTAGCCGGGCTTGGGACTGTCCTTGGTGGACTTTCAGACCGAGTTGAGGGTGTTTTGACTAGATTTTTGCCATTCAACAGCTGATTGAGGAGAGAATCAGATGTGTAAAATGGATCATTATCTTCATTGCCTTCTAATCAGCATTTGATTGGGTCAACTGACCAGCCCTGTGGAGGACATTGGAAGCCGAACATATGTCACCAAAAATCGTTCATCTCCTTCAAACATTATACCATGGCTTGACTTGTGTCTAAATCCGGCATAACTGAAGACTCTCCAGTTAACACGGGAGTGTGGAAGGGAGACGTCATCTCCCCCTGCTGTTTAACACGGTCATCGTCGTCTTCGTAAGAAGTGCATTCGAGGGCAGAAGAGGAGTCCAGTTTGCTAAAGACAAGTCGTGACAGACCTGATGTTTGGCAACAATAGTGCCATTTTCGCTGATCCTTCCCATCCTCTTGTAGACTACGTCTGAGTCTGTATGGAATTCAGAATAATGATTAAAACAGATGGAGTAGATCGAGTCCATCAACACCCCCAAAGCTTCGCAGTCCTATAACTCGTCCTGGGTTGACATTTCATTCAGTAACATTAGGCAGTTTTGATTTTATATGCTGTTTAAAGGCATACCTCAGCTGTGGGAAGATGAATGTGTATTTAATAGTGGTCATTTATATAGTAGAAATGTGAATTTTTTTTTTTTAAATTGAAGCATTCTAGACTGAGAAAAGGCAGAAAATGTATTTTTTACTCATGTGGCTGAAAGACAACAACTCCCAGAATGCACTTGCTCTGCTGCTCTAACGAGGCCAGGCCACTCCCAAACCACGCCTACCGGTTACAGGCGGCAGTATCCGAAAAATTGCTCTAGGCTAATACATACTCTAGTAACAGTAAAGATTTATATAAAAAAAGAACCACAACCAATGTGAGTTATAACTTTTAATTAAAAAAATAATTAATATTAACACTTTTACACTCAAAGCTCTTCCAGAGCTTCAGCTGTTTCCTTCATTAGTAAAAAAAAGAAAAACAAACCAAATACTCACTTTACACTAAGCCATTCGTTTGTCCCTGCGGGCTTTGGCTGGCGTTTCCAATTTATCTCGTCCAGAAGAAAATGGCATTGCTGAAATTCGCGACTGCAATAGGACTCTCTATCTGTTTCCATAGGCGCACAGCGAGAGCACTGACACCACCAGTCCGCCCCAGCTCGAGTCTGGCTGGCCGGGCTCTTCCTCCTGACCGCCAAGCAGGTCTTGCTCCCCTGCTGCAGCAGCTGCTCCGGCCGCCTCTTGTTCCTCCATCTCCCGCAACTGTTCATCGCTGTATTGCGGCTCGTACAGGTAGCCGCGAGCATCAGATTCGCGCAACAGATCTTTGAAATCCCCTTCTGCCATTTCAACTTCAAAACTACCTTCCGCCATCGTGATTAGCCTACTATACAAACTTTCTACACAGAGCAAGAGCCTGTTAGCTTAGCTTCTACAGAAAGATGGCTGACACTATCTTTACATTCTGTGAGTGAGATCCCGCCCCATATGGGCGTGGTGAAAACATGCGGAACTAGCTACTAATACTGGCTGTAGTTATAAGCCTCTGGCCCAAAAAATTTTCCAGACTAAAAACCTATGAGGATATGAGGGGGGGAAGCACGGTAATTCAGAAATACTACTGGTTTTCTACTGATACAAAGCTTAATGCTAAATCCTGAAGTATCCCTTTAATGTTGATGATTGCATTACTTTACATATGCATCTGCTTACATATGCTATGGCTTGTTTCTGCTTCTTCCTCACATGTCTTTTGATCAGGGGATTCAGAACTCTTTCAGAAGATGTGTCATGTGCAGAAGATGTGCCTTTGAAATGAATAGCAACGCTAACAGATGTCAATCTTCAGGTATTATAGATCTTCTTGCACTTCCCCCCAAATGATTGGACATTGCTATTCCCTACCACACTTTTACTGGATACAAATGAATATTTTAACTGCAATTCAACTGCTTTTTCATCTCTCTAACTCCTAAGTATTTTTTAAATTATGAAAAAACTTTGATATTTTTCTCCCTCTGGTTCTTTTTTATTCGCTCTGATCCTCTCCAAGGCCACCTGAAGCTTCCAACTCCCAGTCTGTTCTTTGGGGTTCTTGGATCCTTTACAGTCCCCCCCCCCATTTTCAATCGCTCTGAGCACAAAAAACACTACAAAGACAGAACAAGGCAAACATGGCAGATCTGAAGGAAAGTGTGTTGGAATGTTCTCTGGTCCTATTGAAGTGGTTGTTTTGTTATTTCCACCAGCTGTCAACTGTCCAAAGCCGAGCATGTTCTACATGCATTTCCCCCTGTTTAGCTTCAGCACAACTTCCCATGAGACTGCAGCTCCACCGTACCAAAGCGACATCACTACATCAAAGTCAGGCAGACTTTGTACGTCCATCAAATGCTTGTGTTTTTCCACCTGTGATTTGGAACGACGAAACTCCTGAAAACAATGTCCCTGTAGAAAACCTTAAAGTCCGTTAAACTGCTCTGCACAGGTGTCCAGAGTTTGTGTTACTCTAAGTGGGAATTTCACTGGTTCTTAAATGATATAATTGGCTTAGAAACAAAATTTGGAGGGAGCTGAAGGTATTTACATCTTACTGAATGGTATACCATTTTCTCTGGCTGTTTGGCAGACTGAAATCATGTTAAGAATAAAGTGAAAATATATGTCAAAGGAGACTTTGACAACGTGCTAGAAAGTATTTCCTTGTCTTAATTAAACTGCAGTGTTGTGTGACGTTTGCTGAGGTGAGAAAGAGTAAAAGACATAAAGATGTGAATAGAACATTTTGGAAATATTTATTCAGCATAAAGTAAAGAGATAAAAAAATATTGAATTGACATGTTTCCATTACTACATATCTTATTTGATTTTAATTATGTCAAGTGTAATTCTCCAACCAACAGTAATGTGGTACCTTTTTCCATGGTGATTTTCAAAACTATTGAAACAAAAAATATCTTGCCATTTCTAAGCGAATTGAAGTGGTACAACTCATTATGTATACATAATCTCACTAATTAAAATGTGCTTAATTATTTAAATGATTTCCTTGCAAGCATGATTAAAATAGGCATATCAGACTATTATGCATATCAGTAATTACCTTAATAAAGTAAGTTAATTAAATATCATGCATTTTATACTTTATTGTTGGTACTTTCTTCAAAGGAGAGATACAGCTGACACATAGTTTTACACATAGTATACTTGCAGTATATATGAATACTTAATTGTTTGTCAAGCTAAACCTAACTTAGCCTTTTTCCTAAATAGGCGAAAAAGAGAATTGCATCTTAAAGAGAATAAGAACCTTATCAACTTTTTTTATTCCCAAAATTAGTGTTATTCTGTGATATGTTACATGTTAATTGGTATTGAGGGTGGGATTTGGCTTCTGCTGACAGAGCAGTGGGCCCACATGCTAATTGTGTTATCTTAACAGGAGGGCAGCAAGATGTGCAGTTGGTTAATATTTGCATCGGCAGCAGAACTCTCTCAAGAGGACCAGGGCACCGCTGAAGGGCCTGACCGAAACATGCAGGAGAGGGTTGGAGGTCGAGGAGAGTTTGGACATCTTGTCCCACCCCTGGTGTGAGGGCTGTGGATGAGTAGATGTCTGACAGGGGTTTAGGGATGTGAGCCAAAGTAACAGAGTAGAGCTAGAGAGCAAAAGAAAGAACAGAGAGAGAGAGAGATCAACACATTTAAATACACAAACACACGCTTGCAGCACTCTGCCCATGAATAGTCTCAGGAGTCCTTAACGATTATCTGCTATAAAGATTATATTGTTTTAATTAAGGACAGAGTAATTGCAGCAACATGTTGGCCAAAGTAAAGTATTCATATTTTGTATCTTAAGGTGGATACCCCATAGCAGATCATAAGCTTAATTTACAAAGTTGCTGGATAATCAGTGGGAGCCAATACAAGTTTTATTTCTAAAACAAAAGTGAAACACTATTGTTGTTGCAGTATATTTCCGATTCAAGCAGAACTAGTTGTTTCTTTTTTCTTTCTTTCATGTAAGGGATGTAGTAAAAAAGCAAAATAATAATTGTAGGAATCGCACAAGGTGGTACATCTGCTATATGCACTGAAAAATTGGAAAACACAGATCATCTAATTTACTGTGTGTGTGTGTATATATATATATATATACAGGTCCTTCTCAAAAAATTAGCATATTGTGATCAAGTTCATTATTTTCCATAATGTAATGATAAAAATTAAACTTTCATATATTTTAGATTCATTGCACACCAACTGAAATATTTCAGGTCTTTTATTGTTTTAATACTGATGATTTTGGCATACAGCTCATTAAAACCCAAAATTCCTATCTAAAAAAATTAGCATATCATGAAAAGGTTCTCTAAACAAGCTATTAACCTAATCATCTGAATCAACTAATTAACTCTAAACACCTGCAAAAGATTCCTGAGGCTTTTAAAAACTCCCAGCCTGTTTCATTACTCAAAACCGCAATCATGGGTAAGACTGCCGACCTGACTGCTGTCCAGAAGGCCATCATTGACACCCTCAAGCAAGAGGGTAAGACACAGAAAGAAATTTCTGAACAAATAGGCTGTTCCCAGAGTGCTGTATCAAGGCACCTCAGTGGGAAGTCTGTGGGAAGAAAAAAGTGTGGCAAAAAACGCTGCACAACGAGAAGAGGTGACCGGACCCTGAGGAAGATTGTGGAGAAGGACTGATTCTAGACCTTGGGGGACCTGCGGAAGCAGTGGACTGAGTCTGGAGTAGAAACATCCAGAGCCACCGTGCACAGGCGTGTGCAGGAAATGGGCTACAGGTGCCGCATTCCCCAGGTCAAGCCACTTTTGAACCAGAAACAGCGGCAGAAGCGCCTGACCTGGGCTACAGAGAAGCAGCACTGGAGTACCCACAGTCAGTGATGGTCTGGGGTGCCATGTCAGCTGCTGGTGTTGGTCCACTGTCTTTGATCAAGGGCAGGGTCAATTGAGCTAGCTATCAGGAGATTATGGAGCACTTCATGCTTCCATCTGCTGAAAAGCTTTATGGAGATGAAGATTTCATTTTTCAGCACAACCTGGCACCTGCTCACAGTGCCAAAACCACTGGTAAATGGTTTACTGACCATGGTATTACTGTGCTCAATTGGCCTGCCAACTCTCCTGACCTGAACCCCATAGAGAATCTGTGGGATATTGTGAAGAGAAAGTTGAGAGATGCAAGACCCAACACTCTGGATGAGCTTAAGGCCGCAATCGAAGCATCCTGGGCCTCCATAACACCTCAGCAGTGCCACAGGCTGATTGCCTCCATGCCACGCCGCAATTTCTTTCTGTGTCTTACCCTCTTGCTTGAGGGTGTCAATGATGGCCTTCTGGACAGCAGGTCAGCAGTCTTACCCATGATTGCGGTTTTGAGTAATGAAACAGGCTGGGAGTTTTTAAAAGCCTCAGGAATCTTTTGCAGGTGTTTAGAGTTAATTAGTTGATTCAGATGATTAGGTTAATAGCTCGTTTAGAGAACCTTTTCATGATATGCTAATTTTTTGAGACAGGAATTTTGGGTTTTCATGAGCTGTATGCCAAAATCATCAGTATTAAAACAATAAAAGACCTGAAATATTTCAGTTGGTGTGCAATGAATCTAAAATATATGAAAGTAAAATTTTTATCATTACATTATGGAAAATAATGAACTTTATCACAATATGCTAATTTTTTTAGAAGGATCTGTATATATATATATATATATATAACATTTTTGCTGTTCACATTTTGCTTAATGAAATTGCTTCACATCTTGATTTCCATGGGACTTTTTTTGGCAAGAGTAAAAATGTTGAAATTGTTTAGAGTGTTTAATTTTTGATTAGGCTAGGATTTAGAACTTTTTCATTTACACTGGGTTTACAATTGTGGTAAAGAGAACTTTTTCATTTACACTGGGTTTACAATTGTGGTAAAGAGTGGGACTTTTCTTAGGCTTTGGATTAGTACATAAAGTGAATGCCTTCGCTAATAAGAAGCATTTAATACTTAACATTTATCATGTTAATATGTGCTATTGTTTGCTAACAAATTCTACTGGCTAGCTAACAACCTGATTTACTCAATCATTATTTGTGATTTTTTTTCTAAACCTTTTTTTTTTTACTGCTTTCGTAAAATGTAATTTTTCTAAAATGAGCAAATTTTTTAGATTAAATTATGCAGGGTGAATGTGAACCAATAATATAGGCCTATTTAAAAAAAAAAAACATTTTTGCTGTTGATGTTAATGAAATCGCTTCACAGCATTCTTTTCATTTCGTTTCTACTCACTCAATATCTAATAATACAAATGTAAAATAATTTGTATATATATACATATACCGAGATTCAATGAGCTTAAACACTCAAGGCATGGGGTAGCTGTCAAACTCCGACACTTCATTTAGCTTACGAAAGTCATTGCAGAATCAGAAGGTGCCGTTAGGCTGGGGGCCTAGCACAATCGGGCTGGACCATGGGCTGGAGGAAGGCTCGATGACTCCTAGCTGGAGCATTTTTTCCACTTCCTCCTCAATGGCTTTCTGATGAGATTCTGGAATTCGATAGGGCCGCTGCCGAACTGTGACACCATGGGGGGTCTGTGACAGGACGGAGGTGCGCCCCGGACAGTTGGAGAACACATCATGGAAGCTTCAGACCAGGGCTTCCAGTCCTTTCTTTTGGTGTGAATGCTGGAGATTCATGTCTACCACAGGATCCACCGCCGGGCACTATGGGACCCACCGCTTCAATAGGTTAACGTGGTAGATCTGCTCACCCCTTGGTCTCCCAGGCTCTAACAGCCTATAATTTACAGGTCCGACTCACTCAACGACGGTGTAATTCCTGTCAGGAGTGCCGATCGTTGGCTGATGGTAGAGTCGCTGCTGGGGGGCGGGGGTAGGGGGGTGGGGGCAGGCCTCCGAGGAGCTGTTCTTTGGCATAATGCACTGGCCTGGCATAACCGTCGGACTTCAGAATTCATCCCAGGCCAGTGGAAGCAATCCTTTATCCGCTGGGAGTGTGCCAGGTGGAGGACCATCTCTGTTTTGCTCCTTGGGAGTACGATCAGTTCCTTTAGTTCCCCCTGTCTTTCCGCTACACAGTGTAACAAGTCATTCTTTACAATGAAGTTTGGAGAGGGCTGTGGGAGTGGCTGATGTTCGGTGCCGTTGACCACCCTGACCTGTGACCAGCTGTGCTTCAAGCGATTGTCCTCTCGTTGTTCTTTTCCCAGGGACCCGCTCCCTGTGATCTGCTGGAAAAGATCAAATAAGACTTCAAGATTATTTTGAGAAAACTTACTCTGCTCTTTCACTCTCCGAGGCAAGATAAGCCTGGTGAGCTGTCAGTTTCCACGGTCGGGGTCGGAAACCCTCCAACCCTGGGCAATCAGGTCCTTCAACACCCAAACCTCAACCATCCAGGTTTCTGGGGAAGCAGAAATTTTGACGGTTTGGGCCGGCACATACCTTGTGTCACCATGAACACAGGTGATTGGGAGGAGGAATTGGCCCGGTTTTTAATGGTGTCCCAGAAGCTGGGGTTGAATAAGGCTGACACTGCTGCCCATGTCCAGAATGACTCGAACTCCAAGACTGTTCACCCGGACTTCCCCCTCTGCGGCTCGCCAGGCTCACGACTTGTGGGTGCCGTTCATCCCTCGTCGTTCCCCTGTACCTCTATGGGAAAGGAGGCAGCTCTCTTTCCCGATTCCCTTGCCACTGCGGCCTCTGAAAGCTGCACTGCCTCCACAGCTCTGCTAAAGTGTGTGGGTTTTATAGTCCAGAAATTTGTTGGTGTGAGCGGGGTAGAGCGCATAGCAGTCTATCAACAGTGACCTTCTCTACCATGTGAACAGTGACATCAGCCACGGTGACATCATCTGTCAAAAACTAAAGTTTAACAAGTCGGGTCAGTTGGGCTGCTTGCATGCTGATGTGTACCCAGGCATCATACACCCAACTATGGACCTTCTGAGCAGCGAGGAGAGTCTTAGGGTAAAAGAAGATTGTAACTATTGCTCTACTCTATTTTTCTTGGGCACTCTTCTTTTCTCTGGGCTTTTCTTTCTTTTCTTTATCTCTTCTTCTTGGGGGCTTTGCTCTTCCATATGAGCTCTGCCTTCCATCTCTCTTTCTCTCTACACTTATTCGCTGCGTCCAGTTAAAGCCCCACACCACATCCAACTCTAATATTTATTTATATTAATATTATATTAATATCAATATTATAATATTTATAACCATATTTATGTGCAATTTGGCTTGTTTAATATTTCATCACAATTAAAACCATTAACTCCATGCACAACTACGCAATGTGCTTACAAAATCTTTACCAAATTTTTTATAATATTTGAATAAACGGTGATGTCAGTTTCCTAGGCCCAGACATCCCTTTTGGCCACTACTGTATACTGTACAGATGATGGATTCACCACACACCCCTATGAACACATGCTTTCTATGGCAAGTCTAAATTGACAAAAGCACATTCACTCATATTCACAAAGCTACTGCACAAATTACATCTTAATTCAGTTTATTACAACTGTATATGTTTGTGTCGCTTTCCTTTTTTATTTTGTCAGATTTCACATTGATTTGCTGACAAAATGGGGCTTTGCAATCCATGACAGGGACTCATAGATAAATGTCAGAGGCAGTCATTTAGTCTGTCACCTCTCTTTCATTCTTAATCACAGAGAGTGACAGACCTCTGACATTCGGGGGCCAGATTTCAGCTAAAACAATAGGTAAAATTGACACCCGAAAAACTGGGTTGTTTTGAGTTGGCTTGTGGAACGTTACAACCAATGGCCATTTACAAAGCATACCAAACGCAGTCTGTGAAATGGTGCTTGCTGATCACATATAACTGTCATAAGCTGACAGTCAACAATTTTTTTTTTACCAATATAATATTCTGTCCAGTTTCAGTGTGATGCATGGCATTTTTTAGAGTAACTTTGTCAGTCAAGGTTTAGAGACTGACTTGCCATTTCTAAATCAAAAAGAAAAAGCACTGAAGAAAGCTATGGGCTGAAACGTTTGCTCTCTGGTCTGTTTTTAATACACTGTACTTTTTCACATCCAAAAGAAAAAAAAGATATACATTTTTGATAGACACTTTTTTTGGTCTGAATAAATTTTTTCAGTGTGCGGAAAACTTCAGCTGGTTTGTTTACATTAAACCAAAAATAAAACCAAACAATATCTGTGGTCCTGAGATATGTATTTCCTGGCATAACTTTTACTTAACACGAGTTTTACTTCTATACAAGGATGATGGTAGCCTAAGGAGCTGCCTGGATTGTTTAACTGAACTATGTCAGATGGTCCCAGGGGGATGTTCTGGTAATTTGTGCACTGTAAGTCACTGTGGAAAAAAAATAATTTTATATTTTTATTTCAAAATAAAAAATAATCCAAAAACACTGATGTTTCCACAAATCCCTCATTAACAAATAACACAAAAACTTTGATATTCAATATAATATGTCATAGATCACTAATTTCCAGAGACACAAAAATAGATCAACTAACCTCAAAACTGTTTCAACTAACTATATCTCACAATGTTGATATTCAGAGGAAATGACAAAATTAAAAAGAGCGTAGCCAGTCACCAAAAGTGCTGGGATGAGATTTTGTGGTCTATGGTCAGGAGAATCTATGATCTATGATCAGGAGAAAAAATGTGAAGGGGGTCATCTTACCCTATAATAAAACAGCAATGACAGCAACCATATTTACACACTATTCCTTGACATAAACACTGTCCAAAACTGTAATTCTGTAATTATATCATAGGTAGTGATGTAAAGTGTGAACAAAAAGTTCAGCAACAATGATAATAATAATATGTATCATGGGCCTTCCATCCATTTTTACCAAGTGTCAATGCTGGTTGTGCTGCTGTAGTGTGATAATGCCATTGCAGGGTTATCACATGACCTTTCCTGTGAGTGTAATAATTATGAACAAATCCTACTTTTCCACTTTTTCCGTTTTCTGTCACTGCTTAATGGGTTTTCAATTGCCTTTAAAAGCTGTTTTGGTGTGTGTTTTTTTTACCCCCTGTCCCTTTTATTTGTGCTCTTTCTTCCAGAACAGTTATTTTAGCCTCTTTCTCATTCTTCAGCACTTTTACCTTTCTCTCCTCAGCTGGAATCATTACCCTTATACCTTTTTAGTAAATGAAGATCACAGGGTTTGACAATCCATTGGATATTTCTCAAATTATGAACTGTGGAGGTTTTTTTCTTATTACTGTACTTCATGGCCATTGGTTTATTTTGGGTGCTTGCTATTGTGGTTATCTTCATTTCTAGTAAATGCTTTAAAAAAAACAGCCAGAACAAACTTAGCTGGAGTCAAGAAAGATAGACATGTAGTTGATTTCTGAGGGTGAATTCTCATGTACAGTCCAGCAGTCCACCAGCTGAGCTTTCACATGCATGTCAATTTAGACAAGCTCCTCTTCACAGTTTTTCCTATACATCAAATGTTTTACGAGGCTAGCTATAACATCTGCCATTTAAACTGTAATTACAATACATCTATAATGTATTTAATTATTGTTATTTGTAACAACCTAATATTGCTATGCTGTTTACTTGAGACATGTCTTCTGCACTAGACATTTTTAAACACAATGATGTGTATAAAACTGTGGCATGATATGATAGGATAATATGGGCCTATCATGTCCCTTGTTGTATTCATGCTATTTTTAACTGTGCAATACTGGGCATGATCCTTGTGGAGTCCACTGATGTCATTATTTCTGCTTGCTTACTCCCTGTTGACAGTGTTCTCCAACACCTCGGACAGACTGACAAACTCAATTACAAAATGGATTGCTGTGGACTGTAGGCCACTGATGTCTTATGCTGGATAGTATGCAAATTAAACAAACACTACATTTATTTTTGACAACATGTTTTGTCCTGCAGTTAATAGCTCTGATCTTTAATTTTAGAGCTGCTGTGCAATTGTTTGAAAATTATAGAAAAAGGCAAAGTTTGCTTTGTAAAAAAAGAAAGTTCATTCAATTTATTGAGCTATCTTTTTGTTTCGACTTTTGTTTCAATTTGACAAGTTTTGTTGACACAAATAATATTGATCCAACTACTAATTTAAAGTTATGTGAACTTATCAAGTTTAATTGAAATATATTTTTAAAAGTAAGCTGAACTTACTTTTTCAAGATTTCAATACCAAATTTCAAGTTCATTTAACCTAATTTGGCTTAATATCTTAAATAAACGAAATAATTTGTTTCAATTGTTCATTACAACCATATCAAAATGCCAAAAATTATAAACATAAAATAGTAAATATGAAATGTACTGTATAAAAATACACACTTCATATAAAACACTTTCTTATTAATTTGCTTACAAAGTAGCAAAATGTAAATGACAGAACACATCTTATTTTCAAACATTTAATACTTCAATTTCCAGTCTTTGAAATGCACTCTTAAGTTGAATGCAAAAACATTCAGAACCTGAAAATTGTCAATTCTGAAACAACTAAAAACATTTTAGAGAGTGATAGACAAGTTTTTGTACATTGCAATAGTCTTTTATTCTTTTTATATGTATATATATTGTATTTCAAATATTATTTGGTGAATATCTGAGTAAAATGTTGGTCGATACTATGATTATTGTCTGAATCCTCATCACCATTTGAGGGTTTATTTTGCAACAACTGCCTGACTGTACATTATCCCTTACATGTCAGTTGCTATCATTGCCAGCCTATTCTACAGTGCCAACTACTTTTATTCTAATAAGCCTGGATTGACCATAAACCGATATGTTTCTGACCCATACACCTCTTGGGCTCATGCAAAAAAGGAGCACAAAAAGGCAGAAACAATGCACTTTGATCACAGCTGCATTGCATTTCTCTGCCTTTTATCTGTCCAGGGGTATTGATTTTATGGCATCCATAACCTTCAATGGCGTTGAACTTTGAAAAGAACCTTGGAGTGATACTGAGGCTGCTGTCAGGAGAAATCTGAAAGGCTTTCCTCTGACATTTTTATTCTTTTCTCTACTCTCCCTCTTTTCCTCCGTGATTCTTTTTTTTTCTGCCCATGGGGGCAAAATGCTAATTCTCTCAGAGGAGTATTTGGAATTCTGCTTGCCTCAGTGACTTTGCTTTGCTACCGGAGTTGGATATTGTCCATATATTTAAATGATGTCCATTGTGAATTTGATTTACATAGCTCGTGACTTTATGCTTGTTTGTGTATGTGTGTGCATACTTTAATGCATAAGGACCATGTGTGCATAATGTGGTCAAACAGGTGTCATTCCTGACAGCATGTTTCATGTTCTCTTTCCATTGCAAATGGGCACTTGCCAAGTGAGCTGTGAAGGGCAGTGTGAAGCCTTTGGCAAATTGCTTGAGGACAGACAGGCACCGCCTTCTTACTACCACTGTAACAGGAGAAGCATTGTGATTATGAATGTGTGTGTGTATGTGTTGGAGTGAATCACGTCTGCCTGTGGTGATCCTCCAGTTGCCTTCCACTTTCCAATTATGCAGGGAAAAAGACAAGAGTGTATGAGTGCATGAAAGTCTGACCCTGATAACTTGGCCATACAAAAGGCCATGTGGCACGATTAGCAGAAGAAGGCCTGGGTGCATTCATTTTATTCTCATAACAAACAAGACAGTGTTCAGTGCACATACAAATTGCAGATTGTTGCGCACATTTACAAAATATAATTAAGTAAAATTTCAACTTTGCAAGATAATAAAGAGTGAGCAAATATAACTTTTTATGGATTTTTTTATTTACAAATATGAATAGGGGAGCGCGGGGAACAACCTAACGCGGGGTAAATGTAACACAGACCTTTTACATAGTTAGTCAGGATCAAGCAGGTTGTGTTTCCGCTCTTTTTCTCTCGCTGCCAGAAGACGGTCTCCCGCGAATTTGTGGAAAGTTTTGATAAGATTTCGTGAAGATACTGGACAAAGAGTGTTTTGACAACATGCAAGTCAATTTTTTCATCATACTTTTTTTTTCGGATTCTGGGTTGGGTGTGTACGTCACCAAATCTAACTTTATATTACCTTAATCACTGTCTTGTTGGCTAAAATATAGCACCATTTTGAAACATATCAGCAACTAGCAACTGTGAGCTAGGCTTTTAAAATATGTTTTACACAGCGGGGTTAGTTGTAACTGGTCAGAATTTTGAGATCGCAATAGACATGAATGACTATAATGCGTTAAGAGCTCGCTCAAGTACTGGGGAGCTAAACCATATAGTGCTTTGTAAGTAATTTGTAATAGCAATTATTAAGCACTTAGTTTAAATGTGTGTATACATATATATATATATATACACTCCCCTAAAGGATTATTAGGAACACCATACTAATACTGTGTTTGACTCCCTTTCGCCTTCAGAACTGCCTTAATTCTACATGGCATTGATTCAACAAGGTGCTGAAAGCATTCTTTAGAAATGTTGGCCCATATTGATAGGATAGCATCTTGCAGTTGATGGAGATTTGTGGGATGCACATCCAGGGCACGAAGCTCCCGTTCCACCACATCCCAAAGATGCTCTATTGGGTTGAGATCTGGTGACTGTGGGGGCCATTTTAGTACAGTGAACTCATTGTCATGTTCAAGAAACCAATTTGAAATGATTCGAGCTTTGTGACATGGTGCATTATCCTGCTGGAAGTAGCCATCAGAGGATGTGTACATGGTGGCCATAAAGGGATGGACATGGTCAGAAACAATGCTCAGGTAGGCCGTGGCATTTAAACGATACCCAGTTGGCAATAAGGGGCCTAGAGTGTGCCAAGAAAACATCCCTCACACCATTACACCACCACCACCAGCCTGCACAGTGGTAACAAGGCATGATGGATCCATGTTCTCATTCTGTTTACGCCAAATTCTGACTCTACCATCTGAATGTCTCAACAGAAATCGAGACTCATCAGACCAGGCAACATTTTTCCAGTCTTCAACTGTCCAATTTTGGTGAGCTCTTGCAAATTGTAGCCTCTTTTTCCTATTTGTATTGGAGATGAGTGGTACCCGGTGGGGTCTTCTGATGTTGTAACCCATCCTCCTCAAGATTGTGCGTGTTGTGGCTTCACAAATGCTTTGCTGCATACCTCGGTTGTAACAAGTGGTTATTTCAGTCAAAGTTGCTCTTCTATCAGCTTGAATCAGTCGGCCCATTCTCCTCTGACCTCTAGCATCAACAAGGCATTTTCGCCCACAGGACTGCCACATACTGGATGTTTTTCCCTTTTCACACCATTCTCTGTAAACCCTAGAAATGGTTGTGCGTGAAAATCCCAGTAACTGAGCAGATTGTGAAATACTCAGACCGGCCCGTCTGGCACCAACAACCATGCCACGCTCAAAATTGCTTAAATCACCTTTCTTTCCCATTCTGACATTCAGTTAGGAGTTCAGGAGATTGTCTTGACCAGGACCACACCCCTAAATGCATTGAAGCAACTGCCATGTGATTGGTTGATTAGATAATTGCATTAATGAGAAATTGAACAGGTGTTCCTAATAATCCTTTAGGTGAGTGTATATATATATATATATATATATAATACACTTTAGAATCAATAGATAAAGCTTTAAAAATGACTTAGATGTTTAAATCTGTAACGGTTGAAATGAACAGAAGATGCAAGTGCGAGTTAGGTGATTTATTGGAAGATAACAGGAAGGTAGTCAGATGAGTGAAGTAACCGGAACAGTCTCTGTGGTAGCGCAGGGAGCAGATGGGCAACCCGATCCTCCGAGGAAGGAAGTGAATCGAACAGGAATCCTCCGGGAAATGTCAGGCAGACAGAACAGGTGAGTACATCCAGCGTGGAAACAGGTAGAACACGAAGAAGACCATACACAGCACCGGGAAACATCCAACAATGATCTGACAAAAACAAGATGAAAGACCATAAGCATAAATAGACGCCACTGATCAGGACTAGCTGGCGCTGATGATCATCAGCGGATGATCAGCGACCATGCCCACACACGCACAAACACAGCACGAGAAAGAGTCAGTGAATTCATGAACCATCACAGTACCCCTCCCCTAGGAGCGCCTTCTGGCGCTTCCAGGAGAACTTACCTGTTGATTGTAATCATCAATAAGGGACTGATCCAGAATGTCCCTAGCAGGAACCCAACTTCTCTCCTCTGGACCGTAACCTTCCCAGTCCACCAGATACTGAAATCCGCGTCCCCTCCGTCTCGAGTACAGAATACGATTGACCGAATATGTTGGTTCCCCGTCTACTAGTCGCGGCGGTGGGGGAACCGGGGCCGGCAGATTAATGGGAGAATGAAACACGGGTTTTAATTTGGATACATGAATCATGGGATGAATTCTCCTGTACGCAGGAGGAAGTTTGAGTCGGACTGTCACCGGACTAAGGACTGTCGAGACAGTAATCGGGCCAATGAATTTGGGAGCTAACTTGATAGAAACGGAGCAGAGCTAAATGTTTTTGGTTGAAAGCTACACTTTTTGACCAACAACGTATAAGGGAGGTTTTCGGTGGCGATCGGCCTTAACCTTGATGCGCGCCCTCACCTGGAGCAGAGTCTCCCGGGCTGTGTTCCATGTGCGGTGACACCTCTGGACAAAAGCGTGAGAGGAGGGAACCGCGACTTCAGATTCCAGGCTAGAAAAAATTGGTGGTTGGTATCCTAAGCTACACTCAAATGGAGATAGGCCCATAGATGACACTGGTAACGAGTTATGTGCGTACTCAACCATTGAAAGTTGCTGGCTCCAGGAGGAAGGATTCTTAGACACTAAACATTGCAACACTCTCTCCAGATCTTGGTTGGCTCTCTAGGTTTGGCCATTGCTTTGGGGATGATAACCTGAAGACAGACTGACAGTCGCTCCCAATAATCTACAAAACTCCTGCCAAAATTTGGACACAAATTGGGGCCCCCTGTCAGAAACCACATCCATCGGGAGGCCATGTAAACGAAAGACGTGATCTATGACAGTCACCGCTGTCTCCTTGGCAGAGGTTAATTTGGGCAAGGGAATAAAATGAGCCGCCTTCAAGAACCGGTCCACTACGGTCAAATCTGTTACCAATGTCATAGTTACGTTCGGCAGGTGATAAGCGATGGGATAAAAACGCGCAAGGGTGCATCTTGTCGTCTGTGGGAGAGCGTTGGGACAGAACTGCACCTACCCCCACCTCTGACGCGTTGACCTCCACCACGAACTGACGTGAAGGATCAGGGGCAATCAGGATGAGAGCTGAAACGAAGTGGCTCTTTAGTTTGGCGAATACAGCTTCAGCTGTATCGGACCACCTGAACTTCATTCTGGGGGAGGTCAAGGCAGTCAGAGGAGTGGCTAATTGGCTGAAGTTGCGAATGAATCGTCGATAGAAATTGGCAAACCCCAGAAACCTCTGTAGGGTTTTACATGAATCTGGACTTGGTCAATCTACCACAGCCTTAACCTTGTCAGGATCCATACGCACTCCCTCAGATGAGATGATGTAACCTAGGAAAGGAACAGACTGTGCATGAAAAGCGCATTCGTCCGCCTTGACAAAAAGCCCATTCTCTAGCAACCTCTGAAGCACTTGTCTGACGTGCTGAATGTGTTCCTGGAGAGAAGAAGAAACAATCAATATGTCATCCAGGTAGACGTATATGAACTGGTCTACCATATCTCTCAGCACGTTATTGACGAGTGCCTGGAAAACCGCTGGGGAGTTGGACAGCCCGACCGGCATAACCAGATATTCAAAATGGCCCCTGGGAGTGTTAAACGCTGTTTTTTCATTCATCCCCTTCCTGATGTGAACCAAATGATATGCATTGCGTAAATCCAATTTTGTGAAAACAGAGGCTCCCTGCAACCGTTCGTAGGCTGAAAACATCAATGGCAAAGGGTAAGTATTCTTTACCGTGATGTTGTTCAACCCTCGGTAATCAATACACGGTCGCAGAGACCCATCCTTCTTTCCCACAAAACAGAAACTTGCCCCTGTTGGAGAAGAGGAAGGACAAATGAACTCTCTCGGATGCTAGAGAATCAGAAATGTATTTCTCCATGGCCTCTCAGGAACAGAAAGTGAGTATAACTTGCCCTTAGGCAGAGACGTACCTGGCAGAAGATCTATAGCACACTCATAGGGACGATGCGGAGGAAGACAAGCAGCCCGGGACTTACTGAACTGAACACTTCCTCCAGGTTCGAGGTACTCCGCGGGCACGTTTGACAAATTCACCGACTCCTCCTGCAAAACAGAACTGGACACCGACGAACAAGCAGACACTAAACAAGATGCGTAACATTTAGTACTCCAGGCAGAAACAGAATTATTACCCCAGTCAACCCTGGGATTGTGGTGTATCAGCCAGGGATGACCGAGGACAATGGGAATGTGAGGGGAATCTAGAAGTAGAAAAGAGAGTTCCTCCGTGGGGTTGCCTGATGTGATGAGTGTCAGCCAACCGGTAGTGAGTGTTATGGTTGGAAGTTCTTGACCATTTAGTGCATTGATGGAAATCTTGTTAGTGAGTGGTATGATGGGGATCTAAAGCTTACGTGCCAAAGTAAAGTCCATAAAGTTGCCCTCCGCTCCAGAGTCCAAAAAGGCTTGACAATGGTGGAACCGGGTTGCCCATTGCAGCCTCACCGGAAGGAGAGTAGAAGAGGTCTTGTGAGTTGAGATCCCACCTGACAGTAGCCTCCTCTTTACTGCCAAGCCCGATCTTTTACGGGGCAGTTGTTGAGAAAGTGGCCAGTCCCTCCGCAGTAGAGGCATAGTCCCCGGGATCTCCGTCTCTCTCTCTCCTCCCAGGAAAGCCGAGCTCTACCCATCTGCATGGGCTCGTGATCGAAGACGGGGCTGACCGTATCACCGCCACTGGCTTGGGGAAGCCCGAAGGTTCCAGGAACCAAGGTCGTACGGGTTCGATGCTCCAAATGATGAAGGCGAGCGTCCACTCGCAGAGCCAGCTCAATGAGTCCATTACATTTACATTTACATTTATTCATTTAGCTGACGCTTTTATCCAAAGCGACTTACAATTGCTATATTTCAGAGGTCGCACGCCTCTGGAGCAATTAGGGGTTAAGTGTCTTGCTCAGGGACACATTGGTGTCTCACAGTGGATTCGAACCCGGGTCTCTCACACCAAAGGCACGTGACTTATCCACTGTGCCATCACCACCATTAAGATCCTTCGGAAGGTCCAGGTTATAAATTTCTTTCTGGATAGGTCAACCAGCCCATGCAGGAACATGTCCCAATGCGCCTCCTTATTCCAGTGACACTCTGCGGCGAGGGTGCGAAATTCGATGGAATAATCGGTGACTGATCTGTTCTCCTGGCGAAGATCAGCGAGTTGCCGCGCCGCCTCTCTTCCCGTGACCGCCCGATCGAACAGACTCTTCATCTCCTCCGAGAGTGTCTGGAACGAGGAACAGCACTGATGTTGGTTCTCCCACACCGCCGTTCCCCACAGAGCCGCACGCCCTGACAATAGCGTGAGCACAAAAGCCACCTTTGATTGTTCAGTGCAGAAAGTCTGAGGATGGAGAGCAAAAAACATAGAACACTTGGTCAGGAAAGCTCTGCAAAAATTTGGCTCACCCGAATAAACCTCTGGGGTCAGTAAGCGTGGCTCCAGCTGAAGACTGGGTGTAGGAGGTGTGGGGGGAACCGGCGGCGGGGGTGGCGCAGTGGGTGTCGCTAGGTGTTGAATCTGCTGGGTGAGCTCGGACACATGCGCTACCAAGGCTTGCACAGCGCGACCAGTCACTGCTAAGTTCTCTTCCTGTTGATCCATCCAAGCGATATTACGAGAAAGCAATCTCTGGTGTTCTCGCTGCATCCATGATGGTCAGATCGTTCTGTAATGGTTGAAATGAACAGAAGATGCAAGTGCGAGTTAGGTGATTTATTGGAAGATAAGACGAAGGTAGTCAGATGAGTGAAGTTACCGGAACAGCCTCTGTGGTAGCGCAGGGAGCAGATGGGCAACCCGATCCTCCGAGGAACGAAGTGAATCAAACAGGAATCCTCCGGGAAACGGCAGGCAGACAACAGGTGAGTACATCCAGCGGGGAACAGGTAGAACACGAAGACACGAATAAGACCATACACAGCACAGGGAAACATCCAACAATGATCTGACAAACACAAGATGAAAGACCATGAGCATAAATAGACGCCCACACACACACACACACACACACACACACACACACACACACACACACACACACACACACACACACACACACACACACACACACACACACACACACACACACACACACAGCGTGAGAAAGAGTCAGTGAATTCATGAACCGTGACAAAATCTCTCTATTATCAACTATAAACTAACTTCATAACTTTCATTTGCACTAATATAGCAAGATATTTTCTTCTTGCTGTGTAAATGCATTTATACACTTCATATTCCTCAATCGCTTAACTTTCTGCAGAAGGGAGAAAGTGAATTGCACTCTCGCGAAAAGTGATTCAAGGCATGTTTCACGGCATGTGATTGGATATTTGCTACTGATGTCACACTTTCATGTGCATACACTCCATGAGCTCAGGGTCAAAGCCTGATTTGACAGAGAAAGTTGATGATCAGTGTCATGGTTCCAACAAAACCTGATTGGGCTGGTTCGCTTTTGTCAATTCAAAACTAATCCCATAACCCGGAGTTTGTTCAGTTACATTGTACGAATCCTTGTTGCCCTTCTCATTTCTCTGCTTTCTTGCTGGGTCTCCCTGTGTATCTGTGTATATTACACAAATAATATCTGCATCCTCTTAGTATGCTCCTCCTTCCACTCTCTCTCTCTCTCTCTCTCTCTCTCTCTCTCTCAATGATTTCAATTATCATAAATAATATTAATAAATATAATCTCTTTCTAATTAGCACATACACTGATTAAGCCAAGCCTATAGAGATTCATGCAAAATTTGTGCAGATAATGATGAATTGTTTTATTATTTGCTTTTTTTGCAGGTAATAATGAATAGTAAACATATTGGGAAATTAATATTTGTAAAGATTATAACTTATCTGCATTTTGTAAATACAATATTTTTTTCATTACATTCTTTTAAACAAGTTCATTTTAATAGCTTTAGAACATCAAAGATCTCATTAGCAAGGTTAGCTGCTCTAACCCTTAAAGGGGTGGTTTACTGCTTTTTTTCTTTGCATGATTGTGTTTATGGGGTGCAATATAACATGTCTTCGTGTTTTTTTTTTTTTAAAGCCTTAATTTTCATAAATTTCACCTTTATTGTAAGCCGCTTTCTCCTCTGTCATTTGAACGACCGGTTGACTTCCTGATTCTATGAAACCACTCCCTCAGAAACAGGCAATGGGCTCAGATTGGTTAGTTGGGCCGGTGTGTTGCAATTGGCTAAACTGCGTAGCGCACGTTGTCCGGAAACTTCACACCCATTACCTTTACGGGCGAAAGTTGCATGTGCTCCGGTCAAATGTAAATAATGGTGTCAATACTGCCGTTTCAGTTTGAGCCAGAATCAGACCCAGAAAGCGGCAATGAAGAGAGTCAAGCAGAACCTCCCTAAACACGGCTCTTACAAAACGTTTCTGAATGGTACATTTTTGTATTATTATTATTCTATTCTACTATTATTATATAAGAATTTCGATACGCTGTTACTTGAAAATGCTACTGCTGCTTGTTAGCTTTTGAGATACGGTTTTCTCCTGATTAAATATTTAATATAACTGAATAAATGACTGAGTAATACCGTTTTTTAAAGTTATTGTTTTATCGATATAATGAACAACCGTTTATCTATTCACAAAACTTAGTTTACTCGGTGTATCGTTTTCTTTAGGTGTACATGTGGCAACTGTGTTAAAATGCCAACAGAACGTGAAAACATCTGATAACAGCAGCTGAAGTTTGCTGTTGCGATTACATATCATTTTTTGAACTTTATACACGTTTGTCTTATACACACAAAATAGAATTGAACTAACTGGCTACTATAAACAAACAGCGTTGGCATTGGTTTACGTTCTTGATCAAATCGAAAAATTACGTCATAAAGTATACATGGAAAATACATTTACAAAATTAGTACATAATTACAAATTCAGGTCCAAAATGTTTATATGCGTTTGTCATAGACACACGAAATAGCATAACTAAGTGGATACTAAAGCCAGCGCTGGCATTTGTTTACGTCCTTGATGAAAACTAAAACATTACGTCTAAAATTATACATACCTTGCAATAACATTTAAAATTATTAAGTCTTACTTACAGGTTGTGGCCCAACAACTGCTGCCTCTGGTTTTAAAGTTGGAAATGCTTCATGCTTTAGTAACAGTTTGTTGTTGAATCCAGCTTTGAATTTGTGGAGATTCTGGAAGCTGTCTTCCGTAAAATGCGCAGCACAGAGAGCTAAATTACGATTGTAATTTTCTGGAACATAATCAAACATAAATAGTAGCCATTGTTGACGAACTACAGCGTCCGTAGGAAGCCCGAACACAGAAGACCTGACAGCTGGGTGAAAATAACACACTTTCGACGGCATGGTTACTGCTCTCCACTATAACTCTTCCTCTTCGACAAAGCTGCAGAAATATGGCCATGCCCCCTTTTTTGCATATTCCGGAGGGAGGGATGATTATGGGTTAGTTACGTATAAAACCTGGGAAGTATCTCGTTGTAGTCCCATTCGAGTCGTTTTTGTAGGCATTAAACTTCCTGATTTTTAAAAGACGATATCTCTGCTTACGTTGAACGTTGCAGATACTGTTCATGCACCAACAGCAACATTACACACTATTTAAAATGAAAAAAGTGAAATCGCAATCAACCACCCCTTTAACTTAAAGATTGTTACAACATGCCTTTAACAACACACTCTCATAAAGAAGCGGAAGAAAGAAACATTTATCCTGCACCTACAAAACGTAACGTTTGTTTTGCATTTCAAATGTCACTCTGGATTCCGTGACTTTACCTGAGGATAAACTTTAAAAAGTTTTTATTTTATGCATGAGCTGCAACTCCAAAAGTATATTTTTACTCTTACGAGTTGCCCAATTCAAATGAATTTGTACAAATGACCTACCCCTGACCCTAAACCTAACTGTCACTGGGGTTTAGACAAATCGTACGAACTCGTACGAATTGGTTGTGAGATAGCGTTGGATATTACCAGTCTTCAGAAGATAACTTTGTGAGGAACAGACCAAAAATTATTATTTTATTTTTTTTACCAAAATCTATATATTGCATATCTAATAGTATAAATTATAATATATATGTGGTAGGACTTTACAATAAGTCTCATTTGTTAACATTAGGTAATGTATTAACTAACATAAGCTAACAATGAGCAATACATTTGTTACAGTATTTATTAATCTTTGTTAATGTTAGTTAATATAAATACAGTCGTTCATGTTTGTTCATACTAGTTCACCGTGCATCAACTAAAGTTAACAAACACAACATTTGATTTTAATAATGTATTAGTTAATGCAGAATAACTAAGATTAATAAATGCTGTAGAAATATTGTTCATTCTTAGTACTAAAGTAGTTAACTAATAAAAACCTTATTGTAAAGTGTTACCATTTATGTTAATTCAAATATAAAGATTATAAAATATTTTTGAAAGAAAACATTATGCTCACCATGGCTTCATTTATTTAATTACAAATGCAGTAATATATAACATATTTTTACAATTTAAAATAACCAATAAGAACGCTTTAGTTTAAGGCCCAATTCTCACTATTGATTAGTTGCTAATTAGCGTGCATATTACTATGATATTGGCTGTTAGTACTTATAAATCCCTAATCTAAAGTGTGACCTACATTTTTTTATTATAGATTAGTAATTTATATTTGTAATTCCAAATCTGAATTTTCAGCATCATTACTCTAATCTTCAGTGTCACATGATCCTTCTGAAACCATTCTAATATGCTGACTAATATGAGTAATATGAATATGCTTTTGTTTTCAGGATTGCTTGATGAATATAACATTTCAAATAAACATTTATTTGAAATGGAATTTTTTTGTAACAAATGTACACCTCTTTACTGTCACCTTCGATCATTTCAATGTGTCCTTGCTGAATAAAAGTGTTACCTTCTTAAAGTTAAAATGTCTTTCTAATGTATTAAAAACAGATTAATATATTAATAATATAAAGACTATAAAACATGTTGTGGTTAAACACTACTGTTTGTGTCATGCAAACATAACATGCAACTATTGCTTAGGATTTGATTGCATCCTCCAACTCAAGTCACATGTTGGTGGTGCAAAATAAGACAATATACAGGTCCTTCTCAAAAAATTAGCATATTGTGATAAAGTTCATTATTTTCCATAATGTAATGATAAAAATTAAACTTTCATATATTTTAGATTCATTGCACACCAACTGAAATATTTCAGGTCTTTTATTGTTTTAATACTGATGATTTTGGCATACAGCTCATGAAAACCCAAAATTCCTATCTCAAAAAATTTGCATATTTCATCCGACCAATAAAATAAGTGTTTTTAATACAAAAAAGTCAACCTTCAAATAATTATGTTCAGTTATGCACTCAATACTTGGTCGGGAATCCTTTTGCAGAAATGACTGCTTCAATGCGGCGTGGCATGGAGGCAATCAGCCTGTGGCACTGCTGAGGTGTTATGGAGGCCCAGGATGCTTCGATAGCGCCTTAAGCTCATCCAGAGTGTTGGGTCTTGCATCTCTCAACTTTCTCTTCACAATATCCCACAGATTCTCTATGGGGTTCAGGTCAGGAGAGTTGGCAGGCCAATTGAGCACAGTAATACCATGGTCAGTAAACCATTTACCAGTGGTTTTGGCACTGTGAGCAGGTGCCCGGTCGTGCTGAAAAATGAAATCAGATGGAAGCATGAAGTGCTCCAAAATCTCCTGATAGCTAGCTGCATTGACCCTGCCCTTGATAAAACACAGTGGACCAACACCAGCAGCTGACATGGCACCCCAGACCATCACTGACTGTGGGTACTTGACACTGGACTTCAGGCATTTTGGCATTTCCTTCTCCCCAGTCTTCCTCCAGACTCTGGCACCTTGATTTCCGAATGACATGCAAAATTAGCTTTCATCCGAAAAAAGTACTTTGGACCACTGAGCAACAGTCCAGTGCTACTTCTCTGTAGCCCAGGTCAGGCGCTTCTGCCACTGTTTCTGGTTCAAAAGTGGCTTGACCTGGGGAATGCGGCACCTGTAGCCCATTTCCTGCACACGCCTGTGCACGGTGGCTCTAGATGTTTCTACTCCAGACTCAGTCCACTGCTTCCGCAGGTCCCCCAAGGTCTTGAATCGGTCCTTCTCCACAATCTTCCTCAGGGTCCGGTCACCTCTTCTCGTTGTGCAGCGTTTTTTGCCACACTTTTTCAGTTCAAAGCAAAGGGAGATATTTGCTTTTAAAGAGATCAATTTCTAAGGACTACAGCAAATGTCTGGTAGGGACTACACGACATTCCTCCAGGGTTGCTGACATCACTAACCCCACTAAACCCCTCCTCCGAGAATACTAAATAAAGGGGCGAGGCCATTTTATATTGCTTTGGAGAAGAGTTGTTGTGGTATAGTAGGCTGTTGTTGTTGTCGCAATGCCGTCGAAACGCTGTTATTTTCATTCGGATTGCAGGTCCACTTTGTTCAGCCTTCCTAGGGTCGGGGGAGTTAGGGATCAATGGTTAAAATTTATTTTTAACTCGGTCCCTCATAATTATTACCCAAATCTCGCTCTCTGTGCTGCACATTTTACGGAGGAAAGCTTCCACAATCTTTGCGAGTTCAATGCAGGATTCGCACAACAGCTTGTCCTGAAAGATGGAGCAGTTCCAACTTTAAGAACAGAAGCTGTTGTTTACGGGCCACAACTTGTAAGTATGATTTATTTTTCGTCGATGTGTTTTCCTGTAATAGTTCGTATTGTTAATTGTGCGTTGTAGCAAGAAAGTAAACAAATGACAACACTGTTTGGCTCTGCAAACCAGTTTGTTAAATGCTCATTCATACTTAACGTTATCCGACAAACACCTAACGTTACAAACTTCTTTTTAATCTCAACAGCAAACTTGGAATTAGTGTCAATTATTCTTTGATTAGAGCTTTTATGTATTGTTTATCTACAGGCATGCTAAACATGGTTCTGTGTTTGATTTGGCTAACTTACTGTAGTAACGTTAAAGCAAATGTTTAGTGTTCGTTTTGGGTTAATAGTTTCTGTCGACAGATATTTGGCTACAATCGTTCTAAAAATACAAAAGTAACGGTGCTATACAGTCAGTAACGATCACTATAGATCCACAGTCTTTACTCAAAAAAATACCTTTGAGAACTGTAGTATTTGATAGAACGATTATATGAAATTCTTGTTTATGAAGCTTATTTTTTGTAATACTATAATAATTGGTACAATTAAATAACAGCCTATCTAAAATGTAAAGAGACAAAAACAACAACAAAAAAACAACCTTTCTGAAACGTCGTTTAACAGACGTTCTTGAACAGGTTCTGCTCGATCATCTTCACTAACATTCTCTGGGTCCGATTGGTTTTATTGACGCCATTGTTTATAATTCACCAAAGTACAAACTACCGGTAAAGGTACAGGGCATGACGTTTCCGAAAAACGTGCACTAGGCGGTTAGCGAATCACAACACACTGGGCCAGCTAACCAATCTGAGCCCATTGCGTATTTTTGAGGGACTGGCTTCATAGAACCCGGAAACCATCAGACCGTTTTTACAAGGAGGGACAGAGCAGTGTAGAATAAAGGTAAAATATATGAAAAATATTTAAATTTTTTAAAAACGAAGCATGAACACATGTTACAGTGCACCCCACAAACACAATCAAGCCTTCGGAAAAATGTGTTTTACCACCCCTTTAATCTTTCTGCATCTGTATATCATAAATATTTTCTACTGTATTCCCCAAACATCTTGGCATGCAACAGTAACACAAAACAATGCAAAAACAAATAAATAGCGCAGGCCATCAGGCTGGCAGCGGACTAACCAGCACAGGCATCAGGGAATGGCATAGCATGCAGCCCTGCCAATGCCTCTGTCAGGGGAGGGTGAAGAGAGGACTGACAGAGGTTAGAGAAAAGGGAAAGGACACTAAACAGAACATCCAGGCAAGGGAAGCCCTCTGATTCCTGACCTGGCACAGGGGAGTCCAGACAAGGGCTGGCTCTAAGAGATGGAGAGGGGTTTTGGCTGTTTCATCTGTGGCAGGTTCATATCACAGCAGTCCCAGGTTTTAGCATAGACAATGCATCTGTTATACCATGCCATCAAAGGGCTCATGTGTGACTGCAGAGACATTTCTCTAGGTCAGAAAGAAGTCAAGAGGTTCCTTCAAAGACAAGTCTGCTCAAAGTGTATCTGTATGATTCAGTTATGTACAACATTGGAGCATGTAAAATATGCATCAGAAGATGTGTTTAACAGAGTTATTTTTCTGTGCCTGTGGGTGTGTATATGATACACTTACTCACTCCCAACTCGTATATATGCACTCACAACTAAGATTGTGTTTGCTTGCATAAAAAAAAAAAAAACTGGGACAAAGTGCCTGTTACTACAGCAAGATAAAATAAAGCATGACTATAGCCAAACATATATGAATCAGTCTAGAATGTGACTCATATGAGCCAAAGTCAGAGATTAACAGTTTAACACTGCACTGATTTATGGTGGTGTGTTTCAGATATCGCACCATTGTTAATACTGGCAGGGCATGGGGCTCAGTGAGCCGTAAAATTCTCTCGTAAAAGCCTGAATGAATGTATATGGGGGATTCTTCTGCTGGCTGGAGATCTTACATTTGCTATATATTTTATGTGATATTGGAGGTTTCTGTATATCTTTTGAAAATAACAATGTAATGTAAAAATGAACATAAAGTGCATGTTTTGAGTTGAAATTCAGTTTTGTTCTCATGCGGACTATGGAAACCCCACCATATTTTTAAAAATATATTTCAAAATATAACATTTTTTTAAATTTGATTTTAGTTAGCCTACTGTAATGGGGCAATGGGTGCTTTTTAAACTGCCCTTAAGTTCACCTCTCCAATTTCTTTTTCGGTAGTACATCCCAGATCAGCTGAGGGCTTCCTGCAAATCTATTCAAATTAATGAATATAAACAAGGCAGAATTACTATAAACAAAGCCTACAATATTCACATAGGCCTACACCACACTAATACACAAAACAGCTTTTAAAACACGAAACACCGTTTCCACACCACACTTGTACGGATGGGAGTAAATAGCCTACCCCATCCCCCCTAGTTACAATAAGCAAGGCTGTAAATGGCATAACTAATACAGAAAATAAACCAATCCAGAAAAGAACAAATGACTAGTCATGGGCCAAAATTCAAACACACACACACACACACACACACACACACACACACACACACACACACACACACACACACACACACACACACACACACACACACACACACACACACTCACACACACACACACACACACACACACACACACACACACACACACACACACACACACACACACACACACACACACACACACACACACACACACACTTTAATACTTTTATTTGGATCTGAAAGACATTACAAAGAAAACAGGATCCAAATACTCTGGGAAGGGTCTTTGACAAAGTGACAGATCTACGATTCATGGCTCACATACTTGTACAGGTCCTGACCTTTATAATACTCAACACACTAAGGATAAACAAAACATCTCCGACTCCATATATGCATGCTCCCTATAGTGGCTGAAACAGAGCAGAATTTTGCAAGCCTTTTTGCCTCATTTTTTTGCAGCCCCCCTAACTGCATCCCCCGGACCACACTCTTATGGACATGGCCTAAACTTCCAAACACCAGAATTATTAATTTACAGTTGTAACCAAGTTGATAAATGAGATCTACAAGTGGTTGATATTTCAATAGTTTGGAGTAGTAACACGTATCCATATACAGGTCAAAACAGCAGGCCACCTCAAACATACACACAGATTTCATAACCTCATTTACAATTACAATGTCAGGAGTATTTGGAATGTTTTTAAAATACTCACTGTCAGATATATTATGATGAAACCAGTTAAACTGTACAGTGCTATGCTTGTAAATCTTACTATCATGTCCACAGATTCCCTTTTGCAAGTCTTTTGCAACCAGATCAACCAAACGGTCATGTCTGGTCACATAAAGTCCTTTATAATTGTAGCATCCATTTAATATGTGAGCAACCGTTTCATTTTCCTGCTGAGTTGGATGTAATATACAGTAGGGTTCATGCTTTGATGGATACCATATTGCCAAGTTGTACTTCGTTGGGAGACACTGTAATCTTGCTTTAATCATGAATATTTTAATGTCATCTGAGATTGCGGGGTTTGCCAATACAGAATGAGACACTGAATGGTCAGAAAATTGAAGTAGTGCAAGTTTTCCTTGTAGTCTGAGACCCGTCCAGCGCTGTCCGTTCTGGGTCTGTCTAAGATGGAGAATTGAAGCTCTTGCATGTTTAATCTGTAGCTGGTGAGGTGTACTGTCATTATTGAGGATCGCCAAGGTGGAAACCAGCGGATCGGTGATTATATTATCGTCGAGAGCAACTACTTCTCCGTCGGGACCCAGCCAGGACAGCTGTATCCCTGTACGGCAGCAGAGATCGTTTAAATCCAGCCAATCGGAGCGTACTCCAAATCCGGCTGCTCTGATGTGTAACTTTCCGTCCTGCTTTAATTTAAAACCAAGAAACTGGGAGTCATTAGTGGAGGCAGCAAGTATTTTGCGACGTTGTAGATGTAAAAACAGCGATTCGCGTGCTAATTGTCTAACAGTTGTATCGTCAATGTTGAGCATGTTTAGAAGATGTTCTGTTGTAGAAGCGGTGTAAAGCCATTCGATGTTTGGGGCGCCGAGATGTGTAAAGCCATTCGATGTTTGGGGGACACACACACACACACACACACACACACACACACACACACACACACACACACACACACACACACACACACACACACACACACACACACACACACACACACACACACACAACACACAAACACACCGAGGCACTACATGTCTGCAAGTATGTACGCTATACCAGGCTCATTAGATAAACGTACCTGTGGCAACTTTTTTGCAAAAAGCTAAATACATTGCGTCGTGGACGTTTGCGACAGATTCAAAATAAAATCTCCAGTGAGTGGCGCTAAAGGCCTGTTTAGTTTTTTCGTTTACAAATCATACACTATCATACACTATGGAAAAAGTGTTTTGAGGTCATAACATAATTGTGCAAGGTGCCACGTGAAAAACAAGTCTTTATTAATCCATCTGCTCCTGTAATCACAATTGTTTGTGAAAACGATTAAAAGTGCTTAGTGTTTCACTGCCTCTAGTGTTAATTTCTGTTGGAAACTGCAGTGATATGTATTGGTACGTATTTTGCGTTGTGCAAAAATTTTGCCACAGGTACGTTTTTCCAATGAGCCTGTGTTGCAACATACAGTAGCTATATGTTAACCCATTCTCAATTAGAAACAACTGTAATTGTGTTGTAACTAAATGGATACAAAAAATAAAATGCATTGGAAAATAATACATCATAACATAAAATTTTCAAATCAAAATAATTAGAATTTTAATAATTCACCATTATTACAATCAGCAATGTTAAAATATGCTAGCTTTCAGCTATTTCATACTTGGTTGAAATAAAAATAAATACATTTGAGGTATGAGAAAATTAAAGAGTTTTTAATTAATTAATTTATTTTTACCTTGGGTAGGCCTATATGTAAAGCTATTGTAGGAGACCTCCAAAACAAAATTAGGGAACCTTTAAAATAGCATAATAGGGGCACTTTAAAAATAAGTTTTGCATTCACCAAATATGTATTTTAATATCGGAAATGTATTTTTTGCCTTTTGAAGTACATTTTGTAATATATTTAATAAATTCTAGGTTTTAATTTAGGATTCTTTTTCTTATTATGGTAAACTGATATCCAATGACATTTTTATTTAATGTACTTTCACATACACTGAAGGGCACATTGACCTCATGCAATCTCTTTTATCCTGACATGGACCTTCGACCAGTGATTATCATAGCTCAATTCAAATCATGCCTAATTAGCTGCACGATCAATTGGCATAAGCACCTTTGTGATTTAATGTGTGATAATCGCATACTGAAGAGTGTAGCCGATTTCATTTTCTTTCATCTGATAGAATGTTATGTTCTGTGACCTTTATGCTGTTTATGTGTCTGCAGTGTTTCAAATGAGTCAGTAAACTTTACAGCAAACCAAGCCAAAACTTTACAGAAATTCAAAATAAAAATGTCATACTTTTCTCTTCTAACATTTAAAAAAAAAAAAAGGTAGTTTGCCCAAATACCTGTAATTAGATGACTGATTGTGGGCTTCAGTCACCTGTTATCATGAAGTGGCACAATATTATTGGATTTGGTGTATATCACTTTCTTTCATTTATTTGCAGCTTCTATCAGTGACATTCTCACGGGCTAATATCTAGAGCTAACATGATTGCTTTCTCCTTTTTACTCTCCCTGATTCATTTGTTGCTGTGTATTAGCAGGTTGAAGAAACCTCACTGGATCTTCATCCTTCTAATGTCATTGCTGTGATGGAGCCATTCATTTCATGTCACCCTTTATTCGTTTGGGGCTGGATTGAAATGAGTCAAGATGTAAGTAACTATAACTGTGAGGAAAAGGCAGAGCATTTGGACTGAAATGTTGTTTCTTCAGAGGCCATTTCTCACTTACAAACAGTTAATAAAAAAATTCTAAAAAAACTCCAAACATTGATAATCAATGGTAATTTAAAACTAAATGTTAAGAGTCAACAAGCAGCAACATACATAGGCTGCATTCCACTCATTTTTTAGACACGAACTCACAAACTTCCATTTCGTGACACTTGAGAGCCCTGTTAATATATCCCACAATTCAACTTGATTGTGGCGTCAAAGCGATCACGCTTAACTGAAGTGTATGATATATTGATTATTTCGAGAATTAATCACACAATAGTGTATAATATTAATTATGTTGAGATTTGATCGCATAATACTTGTAGCAACCTAATGTTCACAGTCAAAGTTTATCCTATTGATATTTTTTTTTGTTTGTGTAATTTTATTTTTCTCCAACAGCCCATATACCTATAGGATTTTATATATTTTCTCCAATAAACTTATATGCATAATATAGTAGTGGGCACTCATGCAACGTAAGCAATGACACATTTCCGATTGAACGAGACGGAGGGAAGTTAGCGAGTGAAGGGCATACAAATTTGGAGTTGAAAGCAGCCATAGGGCCCTATTTTAACAATCTAAGCGCATGGTCTGAAGCTCACAGCGCAAGTGCACTTAGGGTGTGTCCGAATCCACTTTTGCTAGTTTGACGACGGGAAAAATGATCGGCGCGTCCTGTGTACCCGCCTATAGGCTCATATTACTAATGCGCCCTTTAAATAACAAAAAAATACTGCCCCATTGACTGCCAGGTTGTTGTTGGTCAATGGCGCAGTCTATTTCAGTTGCCTGAAAATAGCAACGTGCCAACAATGCGGCTGAATACACCTCGTTTTCAGACCAGCATGCCCATGGGCGCACAAATGGGCACAAATGCATTTGCTATTTAAACAACGTGGCGCAGTAAGTGAAAATGATAACTGCTGAAACTAGCAAAAAACACTTGCATCGCACCTAGCGCCGGGTGTATGATAGGGCCCCTAGTGTCAGGATCACATCAGGCTCTCCCTCACTCACATTAGCTCTTCCGGAACAAGAAGCCATGGAGGAGTATTTGGCTGAGGCTCTCAAGCAAGACTACATCAGTCCGTCCCATTTCCCTGCTGTTTCCAGCTTCTTCTTTGTGGTCAAGAAAGACAGAGGTTTGTGGCCTTCCATATAAAATCAATATAAAATCACCGTCAAGTTTTGGTATCCTCTTTGTGGCGAGGGGGGCGTGGTCTCGCGAAGTCTGTAGCGAGAGACGAGTCAGCGAGCTGTGCGGTGAGTAAGTAGGTCAAGTGCAGATGATGAACACCTGTGTCTGATTGCAGTGATTGGCGTGGAGACCGCATATAAGCTGCCAGGAATGAGAGAGCCGCGAGAGAGGGCTTGGGACTCGCACGCGACCCGCAGCAGACACCGGCAGAGTTTATGCACGAAGTGGAAATAGTTTTGACCGAATGGACTGAGTTATTGATGAAACGGGAAGAGTGGTCGTTTGACTGAACCTTGAGAGCTGGAGACATACAGCGTGAGCTGGTACAGCGGGCAGAGTGTTTCTTATATGTGTGCTGTAGTGTTGCACTACGGTGAAGGTGCAAGAGCGCACCTTTTTGTTTCTTTTATTTTCTGAATAAAGTGCGAGTCCCAATTCCGCCGACCCTGTCTCCTTCTTCCTCCACCCACACACGCTGAGTTTGACTACACTCTTCCCTTCATCCCTGCTGCACTGAAATAGTTGTGTGGGAGTGGGGATGAAGACCGCTTTTGTGACCCTTGCTGGTCTACATTAATGACTTCCTGGTATACTTCTGGAAAAAGGCTGAATATCGCCACCATGTTCAACTAGTGCTCGCCAAGTTCAGGGAACCACCTTTACATCAAGGCTGAGAAGAGTTCATTTCACCAGAGTTCCACCCAGTTCCTTGGTTACATCATTAGTGCAGAGGGCATCAAGATGGACGAGGGGGAAGGTGTAACCCATCAAGTCCTGGCCAGAACACCACCACTAAATAATTACAATGTCTCCTTGGGTTTGCAAACTTCTACAGACAATTTATACAGAAATACAGCCAAGTCACAGCTCCTCTGACCTCCCTCCTCAAAAACAAGTCCATGTCACCTGAGGCCACAAACGCCTTCAACCACTTGAAGAAAGCATTTCACGTCTGCTCCACCATCCCGAACCAGAAAAAACTTTTCATTATACTCTTCACTCTCACAGCAGCAGGGGAATCCAGCCCATCTCCATCCAAGTGCATATTTCTCCATATTTCTCCAAGAAACTCAGAGCAACTCTGCAGAGCAAAATTATGACATTGGCAACTGAGAGCTCCTTGTAATCAAATTGTCCGGTCATCCGGTCATCCTTGTGAGTGTGTGTGTGTGTGTGTGTGTGTACGTGTGTGCTCTGGAAAACCTGCAAGATAAGCCTAAAATTTATATCAAGCCTTCAAGTCATCTCACCTGTTTAAGGATTGTGTTCCGGCCGATAAACGTCCCTGTTTGAATTTATCCATCTATCTACCGTCATTGTGTCTAATATATGTGCCATGTACAGGCTTAAAGTCCTATAAGCCTCATACTAAAAGTAAAAGGCTCTGGCTTAATTTATTGCAGGTTATTATGGATATGACTGTCTAATGTTCTTGTACAAAATTACAGTGGCAAACATCAATAAAGCCTCAAGGGAAATAGTGTCATTTAATAATAATAAAAATAATAATAATGATAATAATACATTTGAAGCTTGAATGTTTCAGTTCACATTCATTGCACTGCAAAGAAGTTTGTTAATTTATTTCATTTTATTTGTTTGCAGAGGGAAAAAAGTAAAAGTGGTTTGGAATGACATGAGAGCGAGTAAATGATGGCAAACTTTAAATATTTTTAGGTGAACTACTCCTTTAAGACAAGAATTTATTTTGCTAGAAAGATAAGATCACATTGTGGAGACACGCCAACTAACCATATTTGAGACAAAAACTTTTCAAATCCTAATAATAGGGACATGTTTTTCTTTCCACACACATCCGCACATTTTAATACCATTTCAAACTCTTCCAAAGTGACATTAAAGTGTGATAGCGAGTACAAAAGCTGTCTCTTCTCTGCTGTACCCCTGAAGCATTAGGTAGGGCTGAACAATGACAGCTTGTCCTTGAGTTATTAATATATAATACTACCTAGGTTGTGTCGGAAGACTGTTTCTTTTGATTGGCTTTTTTCTTAAATAAATCATTCATTGTGGCTACCCTCAATAATTAATATTCTCGGAAGCCCTAGTCCTTTATGTAAATAATGTCATATGTAGGAAGGTTACCAGCACAAGCCTGCCAAGAACAGCAGCTTTTGAACTTCTGATTGTGAGCTTACAATGCAGTATTCTCCAAACCTTTCTCTACTATTTCATATTATAATTTGCGGTCTCAATGTTTATTTTAAATGAACCGTCTTAGTTCACATTTCCTATCTGTCTGTTTAAGCTTTTATAGATTTTCTATAGACATTTTTATAGATGTGTAGGATTTGTATTCTGAACAGTCTCACTATCTCTCTCTCTGAAGGGATTTTTCCTCCCACACACACTTCCTCTCAGTTTACACTGAGAGAATGAATCTTGTATAATATTTAATAGATTGGTTAGAATGGCCCTGGCTTAGGAAGGAGCCAATTTCCTCTACAAAAAAGTGTCAGTCAGCTAAATTCATGCTGAATTAATCTAAGTTTTGAAGATGGGCTGCTTTGCCTCTCTGAAAGGGAATGAATCAACAAGGGTTTTTATTGTTATTTACAAAGGGAAATGTTACAAATATGAGGCCAACTCAAAGCAAGTGTGTTACAACAGGTGGTCTAGAGTTAGGGTGTTAATCAACAAAAATAACCTTTGCATGATAGCTATATGCAATGCATTTTCGATATGCATTGCATTCTTTTAAAAAAAGAACAATAAAGTGTTTAGCACAAATACCAATTTTAAAGAATAAAAAAAACTTCCATTATTTCCTCATTCATTGTGTTTCAACTTCGTATGCAGTTTTTTAAAACTTTTTTTCTGAAGAACACAAAATTAAAATTGATCAGATGTATGGAGTACGTTCATGGTGTTTCTGTGGAGTTTTTCCAGGACATTTTGACAAACCATTGTTGTTTGAATTGTATGGCAAAGACTCACCTGCATTATCTTCAAAACATCTATGTCCCCCCACAGAATAAAGACAGCCATATGAGTTTAATTAACACAAGGATGAGTAAATAATGATAGGAATTCTTCCAAGGGGGCCTCAAGATGATTTTAAAATGTAAAAAAAAAGAATAAAAAACAAACAAACAAACAGTGCAAGTTTTAAAATAAGCAAAAAAATAATAATAATAATAAAAGGAAAATTCTTTATTTAATTCTTCACTACACTTCTGGAAAGCAACTAATTAATTATATTATTCTTTCATTATTATTATAATTACTATTTTAGTAAAAAAAAGTTAATCCTAGTTCTAAAGGTCCTAAAGTCAAAATTTGTTGTGGACAGTGGGAATCAAGAAGTTTGAGAAATTATAGATTTAGTGCAAGTTCTACCTGGAAGTCTCTAATGCCACGTCATTCATTCATAACTATTAAGTCTGGCCAATCACTGCTTGACACTTGTGGTATGCAAGTATGGAACTTTCTCTTTCGCAGTTGATGACACTGATGTTCCTCTCCATTCCTCCCCACCACCACCAGGTTGGTCCCTGTCCTTCCATCGGGGGTAGGCTCCACCCCTGTCTTCATCTTCAGGCAGGACCAGCCGAATCTGCATCCCCCCAGGATTTGGATTAAGGATGGGGCCTACGCCAAAGAACGTTTCTATACATACAGACGTTAATCTAAGACTAAGACACTAAGACACAAATCATTGCAGTTCACTAACATCTGTTAATCCTTATGGAATAAATACTATGTCAACTTTCACTTGCCCTCCGAGTCTTTCTGGTAGAACAAATCCTTTTATTCAAATGTGATTTTATTTTATTATTTTTTGTATGGCAAAGCCCTGTCCTCACTGGTCAAGTCAAGTCACCTTTATTTATATAGCGCTTTTTACAATACAGATTGTTTCAAAGCAGCTTTACAGAGATAATAGGAAAATAATGTTGTAATAATATTGTTAAATATAAAATGAAATGTCCCCACCTAAGCAAGCCAAAAGCCAATGGCGACAAATGCGAAGAAAGGTGAAAAAGGCGAAGAAAGGCGAAAAAGGCGACAGTGGCAAGGAACCAAAACTCCATCAGGTGACAGAATGGAGAAAAAAACCTTGGGAGAACCCAGGCTCAGTCAGGGGTCCAGTTCTCCTCTGGCCAACGAACGGACAGTGTATGATTATAATTCAGGCAGCATTATAGGTCAGAAGTCAGATTATATCAGAACTTTCACAATATTTATCCAGTTCCATCTGGATAAACCTCGGGATAAACAGAGAGACTAATATTAGCGTAGACGCCATCCTTCTTATGATGTACCAAGCACATCAGGATTTATGGGAAGTGTTCCCAGTTCCGGCTGATCTAAACTATGCAGCCTAACATTGAATTATAGAAGTCTATAATGTATTATGTGTATACTAAGCCAAAGAGATGTGTTTTTAGTCTAGATTTGAACAATGTTAGGAAGATTGTTCCAAAGTTTTGGTGCAAAATAGGAAAAGGATCTACCGCCAGCAGTCGATTGTGACTTTCTGGACTGCAGCTTTCATTGGCCAAGGACCGCCCAGAGAATGTCTGTTTAGTTTGGAATCATGTTTAGGGGTGTGAAAATGTAAAGTTGATGTTTCTACAATGACAGACCGGTGTGTAAAACTCTTAGACGTATTTTAAAGAGTCTATTGCGAGGTGGATGGCGAGACACTGTAATCACCTGGATTCAAACCATTTGAACTCAAATGCCCATTATCACTGAAGCATGTGTTAACCACTAGGCCCTTTGACTTATTTCCCAGTCACCACTTATACTGACATACTCAAAACTGCAGTAATCAACTGCATCCAAATCATCACACAATACTGAACGCTGTAATAATACTGTAATAATTTCCATACAAATAATTCATTTAGTTTAGGACATTTAAAACCTGCTGCAGTTCTACTTATAAATGATGACGCATATACGTCAATATTTCAAACGTTGTCCAGATTTCTAGTTCCTACATTCTTGTACTGTTACAGCTGTTATCAAGAACTGCACTATGCACAATACATTTTATGATAATTTATTTTAGTGTATGCACAACCTGAACACAACAAATGTTTCTAAACATACAGTAGCTATTCAAGCTGTTTGAAATGAATCAATAAAATGGCATTACTAAAGCATGCATAGGTGTGCCTGTGTGTGTGGTACAGGTATTCCATAAACATCATTATGTCTTTGTAAAGTCCTCATAAAACACAGAAACCACAAAACATGGGTGTGTTATCATTTTGAAGCTTTGTTCAAATGTAATGCAGTTGTACTGTATTGAGTTTAAATTGTAAAAAGTAATCTGGACTGAAAATGTAATACACTGAACGACTGGTAACATTTATATTAACTGGTTAAATTTAAGTAAAAAATATTAACATCACTAAATCCACATTAACACATTTATTTATAACACCAAATATAATTTTTATGGGTTAAATTCAATAATAATAAAAAAATACCGGTAGCTCTTTATGGTAACAATTGCAAGTTACCATTTTTTAAAGTGTGTTTATACTGTAGTGAACAGCTATTATATTATGTGCATGGTAATTAATCTGCACAATTAGTATGAACAGCAGCTGTACTGCTACAGCAGACTACAAATATACCTTCCTTAAATGTAGTTTTACTGCAAGATACTAATTAAGTTCAGAAGTTTAAAAGCATTTTAACGGCAGTACAGTTGTATTGTGCAGTACAGCATCATTGTACTATTCCAGAATGCACTTTTTACTGCATAGTTTGCAGATTATTTTTCTAATGGTAGTGTTTCGAAGCAGCTTTACAAAGAATAGCGCCCTACAAACCCCCCGTTGAGCAGGAACAGTGGCAATGAAAAATAAAGACTTAAAGTAGATGAGAAAGAAACCTAAAGAGGAATCTAGTTCATCTCTCTCACTCTCTATCACACACACACACACACACACACACAATACACATACTCAGCCATCAGTTGATATCATATGCCCATCTTTTGCAAAGATGGTTACAAAATTCACGTTATGTGCAAATGAAAGTAAACTCTCAATACCCAAGAAGGTCTATTTTTCTCACTGTTTCCTCAATTAATTTCTGTATTTCTTCCTCTCTCTCTCATGTTGTCTGACTCTCGTCTGCACACTACACGACTCCACAGCAGCCACCACTTTTGTCATGTTAATGTATCGCTGTGTGACGACAAGCGAATAGGATTTACTCTGCCGGCTCCTCCGCCGGAATGAAATTGCAGTCTCATAAAACCTACTTTTAAAGGCATTGTGAGAGAGTGCTGAGGGCAGTATATTAAACTGCAGTGGATTAGATTAAGAGGAGGAGAGGGGTGGATGCGGGTTATGGACGAAAAGATGGAAGAGATGAAAGAGAACGGTGGCTTCCTGCATGTCCGGAGTGATTGAAAGTCCGTTGATGGTCCTTTAAGATTTGGGTTTAATGTGATGTCATAAAGGAGGTAAATGAGAATGGCAGATGAAGACCGGAGGTGTGTGATGTGAGTATATCCAAAGCACAGAAATATTATTTACTTGGTGGACAAAAACATTCTTCCAAAGCCAAGTGCCATGCATTTCTCATACTAATCTGATATTAGTAATCATGGTGATATTTCCATGTCCTCGCCGCAGTAGAACATATGTAGATTAATGCACATCAATATCTGTGAATGTTAGCCTTGTACATACTTAGACGACAAAACTATCTCAATCCAAGCTTTCCACTCTTTGCTCCAAAGCCTATTTGCTGTGGCTCACAGTGGTCAGGAATCACTGTAAAACGACGCCTTGAGTTGATTTAGAGCCCAAATCCCTCTCAATCATGTCACACTTTGCACTTATAGGGCCATTCAGCACTGATTCTCCACACTGCAGTCACTCTCCCATACAGCGGACATTAGCGAGCAGAGCCAAGCTTCTATTAGAGATCATTTAAAGGCCATTTCCCCCACACAGCCATTGGACATGCGTTGACAGGGCACCTCAGAGAATCATTTCACAACCTTCACTAGCCCTTGGTTCCAAATCCTCAGCAAGCTATTTTATCATCTTAAAGCTAGCATTTCTGCCTAGGCTAAGCGGTGTTGTCACTTGCCGCGGCGTAAGCTAGTGCTGAAAGCTGTTTAAAGTATGTTAGGTGTAGAAATTCAAACTTGTGCGCAAGTGTGATTGGTTTTACTTGGCCATCACGCCTTTCATTTTCTCGCGCTTTGAAGGTCAAATTTGGTCACAGCAATGTGCCACACTTTGGACTTTTCTTAAGATGTAAACATAAAGGATTTTGGTTTTAACTGAGCGGAGGAGTTCAATACACCCATGCTGAGTTGCATTTGAGTTGTGTTGTCTTCAGCCAAAATTATGCAAGGCAAAATAACTTTCTGAAAAATTTGCCTTTCATACTAATCTACAAGGAACCCAATCAAACATCAAAGCTGGATCAGTGCTATTGCAAAAAGGATTGATAAAATGTTCAAATCTTGAATGGAGATCCAAACCAAAAAGTTTAGAAAGTCATTCAAACATGCCCACATGTCCAAGTCATAATGCTTAAGGTATATAAACAGCTACTTACCTCATCCTTTTGACAATTCTTTCAGCTTTATCCCCACGCACATGCCGTGAAACTGTTTGCTGTTCGAAAAGCCTGCTATCTAAATCTCTGAGGATGAAGCACTCAACCCACCATGTCTCAAAACTCATTCTAGAGATCCCACGTAGGTACCTGACACCCCTGTTACAGGTCGGAAATGCTAGTGTGCTTGTGATTCTCTGACATTCCTCGACATTGCTCCAGGTGCCTCTCCTCTGCACTCAAGAACACTTTACTGCTTCTGCCCTTCAAACTCAGTCTCTTGCACCGTTGCTCACAGCAGGTGCTTCCTCAACTGAATCCCAATTCAAGTCCTTCCGTTCCTCCTCGATCCAAGTCTACTACCAATGGACTTCTTCTTATCTGAAACTCTCTGTCAAGCTCCCACTGTCCCACACACCCTTCAGAATAACTGTCCTCATGTGCAAAGAGTCACCACTAGCGTGACTCTTCTAATTGTGTGCCTGCTCAATCTACAAGGCAAGTGAGGAGTGAGTGGCAACAGCTTCACACTAAAGTTCCTTTTCCACTCTCTTTTTCAACCCACGGAGGCCTGCTTTTAGCTACTGCATGTGGCACCTAGTATGTTTCAACAACTTTGAGCTCAACTGTTGTCACCCTAACTGTATTGCAGTGACAAAAAGTGCATCTGAAACTTAAGGCATATGGCCTAGTTAATTTTAGGGAAATCCACGGGTCTCTATAATATAATTTCCTCTTTAACCTTTTCTTTCACCATTTCTCATATTGCTTGCACCACATAACTTTTTTTTAGTCACATAATATGACTTTGAAACTTGCAAAAGAGGCACTAAAGCTGTGCCCCCCCTCCCCCTCCAAGACATAATAATAAAATATTATGCCAAACTACTTATTAATGTTTTCTTTCCAACAACTGCATTCTTTTAATGAGGCTTTTTTTCTTTATTATTGCATCAATTGTTGAATCACCCTGACATTTTTGGCTTTATGACTTTATATTAAGTGTCTTATTTACTCATATTTAAATTAATAATTTGAAACAACACATTTATTTATTTTTACATTGTACTTATATTTTAAAAAGTACCTGCATGTAATTACATCTGTAATTATTTTTTACTTTTTACTTACATCTAGTTAGGGAAGGGTCCCTTAACCAACACATAAGCCTAACCATACTATGATACCTGTCTCTAACCTTACCCATAATCCACCTCAATAGAAGTAAAATGTTTTGCAATACATATATTGTACCTAATAATCAACTTATTTGATTAATGCATAATAGTTAAAGAAAAAATATAAATTGGGCCCCTAATATCAAAATGATTTTAGATTATTATTAGATATGACAAAAAGAGAGTATCAGTTACAAACCTTGTAGATAAATCTTCCCTTAAAGGGAAGATCTCTTTTCAGATATCTTTTCCCTCTTTGGTCCTCCATGCACAACATATTTGGGTTGCCTTTTCTTAGTTTTGTCTTTTCTGCTGTATTATTGAATGAGGCAGATTCACAGACCAATTTATTAAACAGTGGAATCCACAAACATTCTTTCATGTCAAATTTCTCTTGTCTCAAAATAATATTCACTAATGCAGCAGATCAGGACCACTGGTTTGCAGCTACATGTCCAGTCAGTTCAAGGTGTATTGTAACTAAATAATGAGCACTGTGTAAACTGAAATACTAGAAAATGCAGGTGAAATACTGGGCAGACAATGACACAACATTATGCAGAGGGCACATTGGGTAACCACACAACATAAAATAATATGATGCAATATAACAGAACATACAGTGTCTGCAGGATATATGGGTAATGTAAGGTCCAACATGATGTAAACAAGACTTACAAGTGTCCTTCCACCTCCACACTTTATTATAAATCTCAGAAATCTCATGTATCTTTAATGTCCTCCTTGTTTGGAATCTTTTCAAAGACTAAACTACCACAAGCATTAAGGCACAAGCATTAAGGGAAATGCTGAATGAGGGTCTATAGTGTTTTGATTCCTTTTGTCGTTTCGTCTATTGCAGAATAAATCAATCATTTGTGACACATACACCTCCGAACAGAGTATGGTAACACTTTATTTTGATGGTTCACTTTAGACATTCTTCTTAACTATAAGTAACTTTGCAACTACATTCTACTTATCCTAACACTAACACCTAACCCTAACAGTCTACTAATACTCTAATGAGAGTTAGTTGACATGTAACAAAGGTACTTATAGTTAGTAAAATATCTAAAGTGGACCATCGAAATAAAGTGTAACCCAGGGTATTTCTACAACGTCATTGGTAATGGGAAACATTTTTTGTTTGTTTTGTGATGCTACTTCCATGCTAGTAGTTGTCAGTATAATTTTCACCAGCAAAACCTTTTCTTCACCTTTAAGTATATGTCTTATTCCTAATGACCCTACTGTGTTTTAAATTATGCGTGGCACTTCCAGATTGGGGAACTTACATGCAAAATGACTGAAACAAATAATTTCAAATAAAAATGTTGCGCTACAAATAATCCTTATCTGTCAGTTTGACCAAATGAGTCAGTGGATATATTTGTGTGGAGCATTTTGTAAATTTTTAAAAATTGTTTGTTAATTTAGTTCATTAAATCATTTTGTTGCTGCTACATTGTATAGCCTGCTTGAGCCTCTTGGCAATCATTTATTTCTACTGATATTTTCCAAAGAGTGATTTCAGCTGGCACAATGTATCTCCATGCATGATTTGTGTGACAACATCAGTGAACAGCAGGAGATTGGTTCACATGCAGAGGACAAATGACAGCCCTTCCATATCTGTACAAGGCTAAACACATTTCTGAAGTGACAGGCTTGGGAAACCATTTTAAAAGCTCTTGCTCTCTGAAGTCCCCACAGTTCACACGAGATACATCACAGTACAGTAGAGGACGAAATATGACAGGGACAAACTTAAAACAAGTCTGACTTCCCTAATGCTGACGGCTAATGCAGTATTAGCGAAGGACAATTTCTGATGAAGTTCATATGCGCTGCAGGTTCAAAGCCCCCTGTGAAAACTTCTCAGTCTTTTGAGGTGCAAACTAAAACCTTACGCTGCGTTTTTTTTTGACATTTCTAAACTCTGTGACAAAGATTGACATGTAGCAAAGACACCTATCCTCTCCCCGCCTAATCCTCTTGCCTTTCCCTTATGAACTTCAGTTCAATCATGACTTCTCATTTTCTGACTTTAGCTCGAGTTCTCACTTTATCACATTTTGTTCTCTCTTACTTTTGAAAATGTCATTTTTCTTAGTTAGTTTGACTGTGGTTAGCTCTCTCTCTCTCTCCCTTTCTCCCCCTATTCATTCTCCCACCATTTCATGCATCATTTCCCTGTCTAATTGTAGCTGGCTGAAACCCTTCAGCACACTCCAGGAGTGTCTTTTCCTCTTCAGCCAGCACTATTCAATTAGCCATGTCTAGCATAGCACTATGGTTCAGAGCAGAAAGCGTATAGTACTTTGTAACCCACTGCATAACATCACTAACTTTAACAAAAGGCCACTTTAAAGAAAGTGTTTGCATGCTGTTTGTAAAAGTGTAATTCTGATTTTATGTCCCAACATTAAAATCAACGGTTTCGCTTTATTTTGATGGTTCATTCAATTATGTTGACTATAAGTAACATTGCACCTACATGCAGGGGCGGACTGGGACCGAAAAGTGGCCCTGGACTTTCTGGCCCACAGCAGCCCACCACATCCCAAATCATAACACATTGGCCCATTAATGTGCAGAATATTTTTTTAACACCACTTATAGCAGTAACGTGCGGTGAAATCTTGTCATGGGTAGGCTGTGACCTATCAATGTGGCATATATGTTCATATATTCATTCAGTTAATGTGGCAACCCAAGTTCATATCAGGCATTATCACATCGCTGCCTGCATACAGCAAAGTCAGTCATATGTGAGGCTAATGCACAATCAAATCTAATAATCAAATTAATGGACACATCTATCTTATGACTTATACAACAAACAAATGTTTTGTGCGGGACACAGTAAGAGAGGGAGGCGGCGCGTTGTCAGCGAACCGACAAGCAGCCTAGTCATTCCTTCAAAATGCGCAAACGCGCACAGACAGCCACACACACACTAATTGGTCTGGTCACTCTGGTGACGGCGCACCGGGATTTGAATAGGCTACAGTCCGAAAACATTGTGTCAGCAGTACAGCTTTAAAATACAAAAACAGCTTATTAGCTCCTACAAACTGCACTATAGGCGCACACACCGACACGCAATGAGTGTCTGGCGACGGCGCACCAGGATTAAAAAAAGAGAACTACAAAACAGCATTTTAACCCTTACGAAATGCACCATAATCGCACAGATAGACCTACAGTACAAATGTGGCAGAGGTGACGGCGCACCAGGGTATTTAAGAGAGAACATTTTAGTGTCAGCGCACAGCAGGCCTATAGTCCACCATCAGACAACACACACAAGCCAATATAAGGGTTTTAAAAATAATAAATAAATGAATAATTTACGTTTTAAAGGGGGTGCTTACTTTTATTTGTAGACGAAATTCCTTTTCCTCGATTAACTGAAGCCTATGTAAAACGCATTTGCAGCTGCACAGCTAACGTTAGCACAGTGAGAGTATGGTTCGCTCATAATAGGCTGTGCTGCGGCAACTGCACATCCAATGGCGCGGGCGCCTCTGACGTGAATGGAGCAGACTTTCCTCCTTGGCTCTTATTTCCATTGAAAAGGAGAGACTCATGAAATTGAGAAATACACCCAAAAAGGAGGACTTTTACAACAAAGTAATTGACATCTTTGTCCAGAGGGATAGACGCATGGACTTCGTCTACAACGGTTTCCCGTTAACGACCACAACTCTTTTTCTTCATAGGACGCTTCCAACGCTAGGCGCCGCTAGATAGTAGCTTGAAGCGCGGAGTGAGTGAGAGCGTGTCGATCACGTGACATGAAGCACGCTCGGTCTCTGCCTCAATGTTGATAATTCAAGACAGCACGAGAACTGACTGCGCATGCGCAAATCTACGTAAACTACGTTCTATGGACCAAAGAGGCACAGCTAACCTCTGCCTCAATGGACATGGCCTTGAATTTTCTGCATGAAACAATGATTTTTAGGAGCAAACAATGGCAAAAGGAGTATATTATATGTGTATTCCTGAAAAAATTTGTTACAAAAAATAATATTTGGAATAAAATAAATGCAATTAATAATGTGGTGAATTAATAAAGCTCTTGGAATTAATAAATGTAATGTCAACATTTCCTTTGGTGAGGCACTGCCTACCCTGCCTACCCTGACCGCACGTCCCTGTCTTATAGCATAAAAATATAACACAATACAAAAATAAATGCTATTTAAACATTTATTTTAAGTAACACAACATATAGCCTATTAGGTCATATTTGTAAAACCAAAGGGAAACAAACAGAAGAACGACTCGGTTACTAACGTAACCTCGGTTCCCTGAGAGGAGGGAACGAGTATTGCGTAAGTAGCTTACGCTATGGGAAAACTCCTTTTCTCGAGAATATTGAAGTCTTTATGTAAAACGCATTGCAGCTGCACAGCTGACAGCAATGAACGAAGGAGCTCGGTCATTGGCTGTGCTGCGGCAACTTGCTCGAACCAATGACGGGGCGACTCTGAATGCGCGACCAATGAGCGCGCTTCGCGCCCGCGCGCCCGCGCGCTTCGCGCCCGCGCGCGTCAGAGCCCGCCAAGATGGGCGTGGCCAAGCTATATATTGGTTTTAGCTATATTTTTGGTATTCTTTAGGTTAAAACGACTGAAGCGAACTAACCAAGCACAAGCACGGCAGCTTATGCAATACTCGTTCCCTCCTCTCAGGGAACCGAGGTTACGTTAGTAACCGAGTCGTTCCCTTTCGAGAGGTCTCTCCTATTGCGTAAGTAGCTTACGCTATGGGAACACCATGCAAAACGCCGTGCGTGCTGAACTTCGCCTTATGATAGCCAGAGTCAGGTGCCTGAGCTAAAAAGCAAAGTTATCATCCAACTAGCCGGCAGAGGCGAGCTATATATGTGGGAAAAAATACAGAGCGGCTAGAAGGCGCTCAGTGTGACACAAGCACATACATAATCTAGATGCGAACTCGCAGTTCAACTAGCATCATGCTGATAGCACATTGGAATGCAATGTCGGGACCTGTAGGTTGTAGAACCTGATAAATGTGGACGGTGAGGCCCAGCCTGCCGCCGCACAAATATCCTCGATCGGTATCCCGCTCGACCATGCCCAGGAAGAAGCCACACTCCTGGTGGAGTGTGCTTTGACTCCCCAGGGGCATTGAAGTCCCTTAGCTTCGTAAGCCAGCGCTATAGCTTCAACTATCCAATAAGAGATTCTCTGCTTTGAAACGGCGGAACCTTTCGTACGGTCGCCAAAGCATACAAACAGTTGTTCTGTCTGTCTGAATAGGGCAGAACGCTCCAAATACACTCTGAGAGCCCTAACGGGGCAGAGTAGATTAGCGTCGTGTTCGTCTGCTGGAGACGAAAGCGCAGTTAGGGAGATAACCTGTGCTCTGAAGGGAGTGGTGAGCACTTTAGGAATATACCCCTGTTTCGGCCTAAGGACGACCCTGCAGTCGTTAGGACTGAATTCTAAGCAGGCAGCGCTTGTCGAAAACGCGTGCAGGTCGCCCACTCTCTTGACCGAGGCGAGTACCAGCAAGAGCGCAGTCTTGAGCGAGAGCTGTTTAAGGTGCACGGTTCGGAGTGGTTCGAACGGGGGCCCTTTAAGAGCATCTAGGACAGTAGCTAGGTCCCAGATCGGCACTGAGGGGGGGCGTGAAGGGTTCATCCTCCTAGCGCCCTTTAGGAAACGAATAATTAGGTCGTTTCTTCCCAATGGACGTTCCATTACAGGGTCGTGTGACGCTGTGATGGTCGCCACCTATACTTTGAGCGTTGAGGGGGTGCGGCCCGCCTCCAGAAGCCCTTGTAGAAAAACGAGTACATTCGTAATCTCGCATGTCTCAGGGTTCAGGCCCTTGGCATTACACCAGTCACTGAACACTTTCATTTCTGGGCATATAAGCGTCTCGTGGACGGTGCCCGCGCCTCAGCGATGGTTTTTAGTGCTCCGCTCGCGAGGTTCCTGGGAACCCGTTGAGGGGCCATGCATGAAGGGCCCACAGAATGGGGCGGGGATGAAATATCATCCCGCTGGCCTGACTGAGGGGGTCTGGCCTCAGTGGAATCGGCCGTGGTGCAGATTGCATTTGCATCAGATCTGGAAACCATGTTTGGTTCTTCCAGAGTGGGGCTATCAGCAGCACTGCGTTTTTCTCCTCTCTGACCCGACTGATGACCTGTGGCAGCATCGCGATCGGGGGAAAGGCATATAAGGGGCGGCTCGGCCAGCTCTGGGCGAGCGCGTCCGTGCTTTTCGTGAAGAAAAAAGAGCAGTGCGCGTTCTCCTTGGAGGCGAAGAGGTCGATCTCCGCTTTGCCAAAGGTTTTCCATAACCACTGAATCGTCAGCGGGTTGAGAGCCCATTCTCCTGGGAGAATCTTGTCTCTGGATAGCATGTCTGCCCCCTGGTTCAGGGCGCCTGGCACATGCGCTGCTCTCAGCGAGCGCAAGTTGTGCTGGGACCATAAAATGAGTCTCCTGGCCATTGAATGCATGGAGCTCGACCTGAGTCCACCCTGGCGATTTATGTACGACACTACCGTCATGTTGTCCGTTCGGACCAGGACGTGTTCGTTTTTTTAGATGTGGGAGCAGGGCTCTGAGAGCCAAAGCGACCGCTTTCATTTCCAGACAGTTTATGTGTAGGCGCTTCTCCGGGTTTGACCAAAAGCCGGAGACAGGCCTGCCCTCTTAAAGGGCCCGCCAACCTGTTTTGGAGGCATCTGTCGTTATCATCTTTCTCCTTGTGTTCACACCCAGACTCACGCCTGACTGGTACCAGTCGGCGGCTTTCCAGTGCGTCAGGGCTTTTATACAGCCGTGGTTCGCTCTGATTAAAAAGTGGCCCGAACGCCACGCGTGAGTAGGGACGCGGCTCTTTGAGCCAGCGTTGGAGAGGGCGCAACAATCCTAGCTGGAGTACGGCCGATGCTGAGGCCATGAGACCGAGCATCCTCTGAAACCGTCTGACGGGGGCGCGCGCCTGCCCTGAATGATGTTGCAAGGCGCCGGATGGTAAGCGCGCGCTCTGATGAGAGACGCGCTGTCATTTGCATCGAGTCTAGAACTATTCCCAGGAAAGAAAACCTCTGGCTGGGAGATAGTATGCTTTTTGCAAAATTGATTCTTAGACCCAGGCATTCTAAATGGCTGATAATCCAAGATCTGTGTGTTATTAACTGACTCTCTGATTGTGCTAGAACCAGCCAATCGTCGAGATAATTCAGTATTCGCACTCCCCTTCGTCTTAGGGGGGAAAGTGCTGCATCCATACATTTCGTGAATGTACGGGGAGCCAGGGACAGGCCGAACGGAAGTACTGTGTACTGGTATGACTGTCCCTCGAAAGCGAATCTCAGAAACGACCTGTGATGAGGCGTTATTGGAATGTGAAAGTAAGCATCTTTCAGATCCACTGAGAGAAACCAATCTCCTGGGCGTACTTGCGCGAGGATATGCTTGGTTGTTAACATTCTGAACGAGCGAATCATTAGTGCTTTGTTCAGGTGTCTGAGATCTAGGATGGAGCGGAGACCGCCATCCTTTTTCGGGACGAGAAAATAGCGGCTGTAAAAACCTGTCCCGCTCAGAGAGGGGGAAAACAGTTTCCACAGCGCTCTTTTCTATTAGTTTGCGCACCTCGGTGCGTAGAACATGTGAACACTCCTTTCTCACTTTCGTCTCGACCACAGTCGTAAAACGTGGTGGTCTGCGAGCGAACTGGAGCGAGTATCCGTGCTTTACTATATTCAATACCCATTTCGGCATATCTGGAATGTTTTCCCATGCCGCTGCGTGTACAGATATGGGCTGAATACAGGCTAGGGGCGGGCCGCTGTGACGTAGGGACCTGGCCAGCGAATCGCCTGAGCTCGTAGCTCTCAGAGGCGCGCGCGCGCGCTGAGCAGCTGAGTGAATGGGCGCGTGTGTGATTACAACAGCGCGCGCTGTGTTTGTAAAACTCGCAGCCTGAGCTGAGGTTGTGTTTGACACTGTAAGGACAGTGTTTATAAGTGGGGGTGCATAAACAGTGTTAGGCACACGCGTCACCTTTATAATGTTTCCCGCTTTTACTGGGGATGAATTTATAACTGTGTGAACAGTGCTTGTGTGTAGTGGTGCGTACATGACCGTAGGCACGTGATCTACATTCATGGGAAGCGCAGCCTGAGCTGGGAATGAATTTGGCACTGTTTTGACAGTATCTGGGAATGCACACTTTGTGGACATGTTAACCCTTAGTGACGCAGGCAGAAAAAGACTATTTTTTGTGTTTTCTGTGCGTCGCCGTAAAAACGGCGTTTGTTTGCAGATGAGCGAGCTCTGTGACTGGCCCATTGACTGCTGTATGGACATATCCAGCCGCCTGTAAGGGGACTGGGTAATGTTAGAGCTTTTGCAGAGAGAGTGGTCCGGCTTTTGCGAGACACGCACTCTTTCTTCTCATTTCTGTGGCTAGGACGGCTTTTGAGAGCGCGAGCGGCGTCGAGCGTCAGCCTGAGAGGCGGTGGGAGCTGTTCTAGCCCGCTGCGGCTGTGGCGGTCTCTGTCTGCTCTGCGATGAGCTGGAGCGCTTTGGCAGGAAATGACGCATAGCTTGTGAAGCGTTCTGGGCCTCATTGAAGCGTTCGGCGAAACCTTTAACCGCCGGTCCAAACAGCCCGCTGGTGGAGATAGGCGCGTCGAGAAATGGCGCCTTATCCGCGTCCTTCATCTCAGTCAGGGTCAGCCACAGATGGCGCTCGAGAACAGTCAAATTAGCCATAGCACGGCCAATAGACTGGGCGGTGGCCTTCGTGGCTCGCAGAGCTATATCAGTTGCGCTGCGTAGGTCCCTGCAGGCTTCGGGTTCGGGGCCAGACTCGTCCATAGAGCGGAGAAGCTTGGCTTGGAACACTTGAAGTACCGCCATTGAGTGAAGCGCTGATGCAGCTTGGCCGGCGGCGGCGTAGGCGCGACCGGCGAGAGCAGAGGTAGTGCGGCAGGGCTTCGAGGGGTGGGAAGCTTTGGCTTTCCATCCGGTGGTGGAGGGCGGGCAGAGATGATTGGCCACGGCCTCCTCGAGGGGCGGCGTTCCCTCGTAGCCTCTTTCCTTCGCGCCGTCCACTGAGGAGAGCGAAGAAGAAAAAGAAGGCTTTAGGCGCGCAGAGTGGGGGGCTTTCCATGACTTGGCGGAGAACACCAATCGAGCCCGAGGTCCTCCACGGCCTTCGAGAGGATGCGGATAATCTCCGTATCCATGGTGGAGCCCGCACTCGTGCTAGCTAGCGTCGACGGGGCGGGGTCGAAAGTGGAGCCCGGCCAGTCGTCAGATGCAGCGTCGATGGACAGGCTGTCATCCACTCCCCCGTCGTCCTCGGACGCGCCGAAAGTCACAAGGCCCACCGCTCTGCTAGAGGGGTGTGGGTCCGGCTGAGTAAACTGAACCGGCGGTGGGGAAGGCAAGAGCGGCGGTGAAGCACGCGGAGACTGGCTCGGCGTGACGTCACTGAGCTCAGGTTCAGGAAGCCTCTGTGAGCGGCGTTTTTTTTTTTTTTTAAAGCGCGGCTCAAACAGAGGGGTGGCGGCGATGGGCTCGCTCGCGGCGAAAGCGGCGAAGCGAGCCCGCAGTGTGGAGAGACCCAGGTCGTCACATTCCGGGCATCCGCCCTTGGTCAAAGCAGCTTCTGCGTGGTTCCGGCCCAGGCAGCGAGCGCAGATGATGTGACGATCCCCGTCCGGGAGAAGGTCTCTGCACGACGCGCAGGAAGGCATTTGAAACAACGCCTCAGAAAAATTGCTCTTTTACAAATGTCGCGGGGCGAACAGATGTAAAATACTTGCGTGTGTGGCGCGCCGGATGGCTCAGTAGGATGGTGTTCGAAGGCGGCTGAAGGTGCCGACGTCCTCGTAGCAATCCCGCTGGTATGCTTTTCCACGGCGGCGAAGGCTTTCAATAATCCGGAGGATCCAGCGAAGAAGGTGTTCGCTGAAGGAGATAAAATCTAAAGAACTCTCATGACGGGGCGCCCAATATATAGCTTGGCCACGCCCATCTTGGCGGGCTCTGACGCGCGCGGCCGCGAAGCGCGCTCATTGGTCGCGCATTCAGAGTCGCCCCGTCATTGGTTCGAGCAAGTTGCCGCAGCACAGCCAATGACCGAGCTCCTTCGTTCATTGCTGTCAGCTGTGCAGCTGCAATGCGTTTTACATAAAGACTTCAATATTCTCGAGAAAAGGAGTTTTCCCATAGCGTAAGCTACTTACGCAATAGGAGAGACCTCTCGAAAGGGAACATTAAGACAACATATAAAACTATCAAGACAGCATATCAGCTAGTCAGGGGGAGCTAGAGCCATCAGAGCCTGTTGAACTGCTACTCTTCGCGCCAAATGTATAATCTGTTAATTTGAAGCATTTCACAGCATCTACCTCTAATGCTTTTTTTAACCGTCGGCTGAAATTGGTCCTCGTCGGCTTTTTTTGGGCCGATTCGACATGTCGGTGAAAGAGGGAACTCTGATTGGCTGTTCAGCTTAGTGAACGAGTCAGTGCACTGCACGAGAATAATAGCAAAACAGCGAGCAAAGAAGTCAAAACTGCACAGATAGAAGGCTGTTCTAATGTTACGTCATATTACCTGAGTGTTCCTTGGCGAATATTTAAATATTAACATGAGAGGAGTGGAATAAAGAAAGTGTTTAGCAGGATTGATATTCAGAACGATAAGCACGCACTGCTTTGTTTACGGTGTGTATCTGCAGCCGGCAGTGTCGGTTTCTCTTTTTGAATGACGAATATAGGCGAATATATCTGCAGAAATAGACAGTTGTCTCATTTACACACAGGCGCAGAACGCGCATTGCCGCATTCTAGCTAACAGTCGGCTGTAGTTCTCTCGGTGTGTTCAAGTGCAGCTTTTTTCCAGCGACACAGGCGACGCGGCGATGCGAGGCGACAACACAGTCAGCTTTCATCTGATTCTGCGCTAGTTCATCGGCGTTGGCTTGGTGTGTTTCCAGGACGTGAAAGAGGGCGTGTTTCAAGATATGCAATGGAGTAGACCAAACCCAGATAGCACACTTCTATTTGATGTGATATTTACATCTGGAAGACATATTTTTAAGAGTGTTTGCTCATCTGCAATATGTCTATAGGACGTTTCCTGTCAGATGTAAAATAGACGTTTAGAAGATGTCTTCAAGATGTAATGATTTAGAATGCATGTTAAACTGACATCTTCTAAACGTCTATTTGACATCTGACAGGAAACGTAGACGTATTGCACATGAGCAAACACTCTTAAAATACGTCTTCCAGATGTAAATATCACATCAAATAGAAGTGTGCTATCTGGGAACTTAACTGGGAGGGAGGGCAATACACTCACATGCATGTACACGAAACACACTCCTTGTCGGCCGCGCCCGCGCGATCGATTCCCTCATCCATTTGTGAAGAAAAGAAATGTAATATTATGATTTTTTTTATATATATTTTTTTATATGTGTACCGGGCCGGCCCACATTGGCCAGCGGCCCACCGGGAAAAGTCCCGGTGCTCCAGATGGCCAGTCCGCCCCTGCCTACATGTCTACTAACTCTCAGTAGAGTGTTAGTAGAGTAGTAGACTGGTAGGGTTAGTGTTAGAATAAGTTGATGCAATGTAGATGCAAAGTTACTTATAATCAGTAGCATAGGCGTAGCCACAAAAAAAAAAAGCCACACACCTAAAAATAGATGCAGAATTATTTTTTGAAGTCTTAATAAAAAATAATTTTCTAAACTTGGGCTATTGTTGTTTACTTACAATATTTGTTAATTTAAAATGTAATTTAATGTTTCAATTATTATCGTAAAAAAAATATCTGCCGACATTCGGACTGCCAACCAATCCGCAAACAGCCGCTGACTGCGCTGACTGATTTCATATGACAGTTCAATAAACAGGAAATTAATATTAAGTCACTTACATTTTAGACACAATATTGAATGTTTTTGTTCTATTTCAGCGGCGAACATAGTTCCAAACAAAGATCGTAGCAGAACCATAACGCATCTCACCAGAACACATAACCGTGTTTTCATTACTGAATGATTCAGCGTTTTGAACGAACCGTTTGAACAAATAGTTTGAATAAATGGCTCAATGATTCACTCATTAAGATGGTCGCCTGCCGCCACCTACTGGTGGTTTAGTTTCGTGTTTAAAAGTATCATTCTTTCCAATATTTCATATTTTGCATATTCAAAAAATATTTAAAACAATCTCATAACATTATTTAATGCAGTTGTAACTTTTCAGTGTACATTATTTAATTTGATTGGCAACAGCCATATAGTGTCTTATTATTATAATTTAATTTATTGATCAAATTTAAGAATTTAAGATGAAAGATGAAGCATATATTTAAAACGATTAGGGAAAAATGCTCTTTTATAAAGCTTAAAATATCATAAATGCAGATTCAAATATGCAAAAGCTGACTGAATGATGAGAATATTGATTCAGAATAAATTATATTTACAACACAAAAAATTGTTCGAAGGACAAGCACATGAAAAGGCTTAATGTCGAGCCTTGAGATATTATGTTAGTATTATGGTTATGTGGTGAGCCTGACTATAGTTTTACACATCAGCCCAGTCTATTCTGCAAAGTAACTGATAAGCAGGGTCAGGTTTTTTTTCACATTAATCTGACAATAAATGTGGCACACCCAGATTACTCTTTTCTGGCTATGCTAGTGGTCAGTAGATTAGTCAGTACTTATAGTACGACTACTTATAGTCAGTAGTCTGTTGGAGGACCATCACAATAAAGATTTATCAGACAGTCTACTAATACTCTAATGACTGGTAGTTGACATGTAGTTGCAAAGTTACAGCCAACAGAATGGTCAAAAGGGACCATCAAAATAAAGTGTTACCAAATCAACCTCCAAAACAGGAGGTAACAAATATTAACAAATACTGTATAACAATATATATATTTTTAAGTGTTAAAAGCAGATTGAGTACTTGATTACTTGCCATTGGTGCAGTGTCTTCATCCCATGATTCTTGAAGCAGTGCCCTTTTATATAATCTAGGAGAGGGAAACAGTCTTCAGCAAAAGTAGATTGTGTCTGATACTCTAATCTAACAAATTACACCGACCAGTTTAGTAATTTTAGCAAATTTTTAGGTCTGCCAATAGTTAGTGACATGGAACATTTTGAATTATAGTGAACTATAATGTTTTACTTACTGTCTACTCTTAGAATTATACTTTATATATATATATATATATGAGGAGACAATATCTTGAGCAATGTTTTAAAGCAAGAGTATCTGCAGAACAGCTTGTTATATGTACACTATAAATGTTTTATTAATGATCCTTAGCATTTCACATACAAAACACAATCATGGTGACACTCAATATCACATTATTAAGAAAAGAGATGCACTCACCACGTCACATAACCAAAGGGAACAACAAACATTACAACACTAGTGCAAATAATACAATACATTGCAAAAACAGTGATTAATGAGGTAATCTGGATGATTTGTTGATGCTACAATGCATGCTGGGAAAAAGAGTCTGGCATCCTTCGGAAATCACAAAATTGAAGGGGGTGGGTGTTATGGCGCAGTGGTTATGAAGAAAAAATGAAAATGCCACACTTCATGCTGAAACTCTTGATTTAGAGAATTCACATTTCAGGAACTAAATTCTTGCTAGTCAACTACTTTTCTGGGTGACTAGTAAAATGAGTTGTTGTGCAGGCCCTAAGGAGAAGTGTCACCGGGTGAGACAAAGAGGAACCTTAAAACCGGGATTTGTTGCACGGGGGAGCGACTTCCGGTGTAACACTGGGCCAGTTCCGGTGGCATGTCATGGCAGTCAGTGTTGACGAGCGCCAGCTGTGGACACTAATCAGGCCGTTATCAGTGAACATATGCGGGAAGAGGCATATATAAGGAGAAGTTTGAAGACATAGGTTGTCGGTTCTTGGGGGAGTTTTCTTGGTGCTTGGGGTTTCCACGTTGGGTTCCCTTGCCGCTTTTGTCAGCAGACAGCAGAAAGCAGCAACCGCAGTGCATACAAGTGTGGGGATGTTTACACATTGAAGACGGATGAGTGCCCGACATATGGAACTGAGAGAACAGGGCAGCGATGAAGATCCATGCTGTTACCAAGGAGAGAAGTTAAGTACACTTTTGCATCAACATACAAAAGGGGATGTTATGAAGATTTACCAAGAACATTCTGAATACTGATTTGCACTGGCTGGCAGCGTGTGTTGTCTCTCTCGTTGTGAGTCTTAGAGAACAAGGAAGGAGCTGGGCTTTATAGGATTGCTCTTGAAACCTGATACCCCCGTGTAGAAAGCCATCGGTGGATTGTCTGACCCTGCAAAGATGGAGTGAAGGCCTGTTATTCACGAGAGGTGATGTGGCATTGCAGTGTCTGAAAGTGTGAAGTAAAGAGTTATACTATTGTTGCATGCACGAGTGTGGGAGACCAAATCATTACCATCATTCTATGATCTTTGTTTGGGGAAGCCGAACCAGTGGGGAATCAATCTAATCTGATCCGTTGATTGTAAAGTTGTGTCCAGGTTCCAACCACCTGATGTGATATTGGAGGAAGGAGAAGTTTAGCTCTGTGTGTTGTTGGGAAGAGCTGCATTCTGCTGTTGCTGTCCTGTGGTAAGAGAAGACTCAGTTATTAACTGCTGGATTCTGTACTCACCATTGCCGTTCTGTGAACAGAGAGATTCTGCTATTGCTGTCCTGTGGTAAGAGAAGACTCAGTTATTAACTGCTGGATTCTGTACTCACCATTGCTGTTCTGTGAACAGAGAGATTCTGCTGTCCGCCGCTGCACTGCCGCTCTATGAGCTGAGAGATCCTGTGAACCATTACTTCGAAGGAGAGTCTGCTGACTGCTGTGTCTGATCTGCTGCCGCTCTACGAGCTGAGAGATCCGGTGAACCATTACTCTGAATGAGTCTGCTGACCTGCTGTCCGATCTGCTGCCGCTCTACGAGATGAGATCCTGTGAACCATTACTTCGAAGGAGAGTCTGCTGACTGCTGTGTCTGATCTGCTGCCGCTCTATGAGCTGAGAGATCCTGTGAACCATTACTTCGAAGGAGAGTCTGCTGACTGCTGTGTCTGATCCGCTGCCGCTCTACGAGCTGAGAGATCCTGTGAACCATTACTCGGAAGGAGAGTTTGCTGACTGCTGTCTGATCTGCTGCCGCTCTACGAGCTGAGAGATCCTGTGAACCATTACTCCAGAGTCTGCTGACTGCTGCGTTCGATCTGCTGCTGCTCTGCGAGCTGTGAGATCTTGTGAACCATTGCTCTGAAGGAGGGATTGCTGACCGCTGCGTTCGATTCTAAATAAAAAGAAGAGATTTTATATGATCTGTTGTCTCGCCTGGTTGGTGTCTTTGGTGTCGGCTCCTCCGGAGTGTGGTTATTGACCCTTGGCCTAGGGAAAACGGTGACAGAAGGAGGGAGGGTGCAATGACGGTGAAAATGAGGAAATGAGGGAGAGCACCAAAATTATGGTACAGAGTTTGAAAAAAAGATCAGGGGGATGGAAAAACAAAGATTATTCCCCTTTCCAAACTCATCAGTGTACCACTGCCTCACACAGCAGGAATTAACACACAAACACACACACACGGCACTGAGATACCCAATGTAATTATCAGCTACTTAATGATCACTGCACATCAACAGAGGCTCCATTCATTACAAGTGCTGCTGGAGCCCCCCCACCAGGCTCTGGAGACATCTTATCTCAGCACAGACCACTCTATGGGCCTAATTGAACCCTATTAACAAAACAAAAGTGTACCGGCTGCTGCGATTACTCCACAAACTGCAAAGATGGAGGACGTGTTATTTATTTTATATATATATGCACTTTCAATCCCTCACAGGCTTATGACATTAAGGCTTCTGTTGTGTACAGTGGAAAGATAACGCAGGGACATAGATTTGAGGGCAAGTGCAATGAAAGGTTTACAAAGGTTCAGCGTAAATAGGAAATGTTTTTCTACGTAGACTTAGGGTATGTAGATATTTGTATAAATTAGGGATACCATCTTGATTAGACTTTAATTAGACTTTAATTATTTTTTGAAAAAATATAAAAAATATTCAGTCTCACATGGATTTGCTTGTTTACTAGGGCTTAGTTTAACTCTGTTATACTAAGATATCATCAGGTCACACACCAGCCGGCTCCATGACAGCTTCTTCCCCCAAGCAATTAGATTTCTAAACTCTTGAGCCCTCATGATCAATAACCATAAACAGCCTAATTGTCAACACAGTACAACATAACCTACTGTACATTTACATACATATATTTTTATCGAATGTGTATCTATTGTATAGATATCTATACTGTATATTGTACATTGTATATTATTTATTGTATTGTTAGTGTTTATGGTGCTGTGAGTAATTGTGCGCACATAAGATGTGTAAATCTGATGTTTGCTGTAAATTGTTATACGTCCCATCGTGTCATGACTGCTATGTTGCTCGGAACTGCACCTAAGAATTTCACCCACTGTTGCACTTGTGTATATGGTTGTGTGACAATAAAGTAATCTGATTTGATTGCTAGATAGTCTGTTGGGTAGTCTTATTCAGATTGATATGTCTGTCCTCCTTTTACAGTATGACTGCAGAGAGAGAAAAGGTAAAGTAAAATGAGATAACGGTAACACTTTCCAATAAGGTTCATTGGTTAACATTAGTTAACTACCTTAGTTAACATGAACTAAGAATGAACAATACTTCTAAGGCATTTATTAATCTAGTTAATATTAATTTCAACATTTACTGATACATTATTAAAATCAAAGGTTGTATTTGTTAACATTAGTTAATGCACTGTGAACTAACATGAACAAACAATGAATACCTGTATTTTTATTAACTAACATTAACAAAGATTAATAAATACTCTAACTAATGTGTTGCTAATTTTTAGATATAGTTAGTTAATACATTAACTAATGTTAACTAATAAACCTTATTTTAAAGTGTTACCGATATAACGTCTCTCCATTGGATGCACTGACATGTTTGACAAGTTCCATCATCCCTGATAGATGTTGATGCCATTTCTTCTGTTTCTTTACTCCCTTCCCTCCCTCCCTCTCTCTCCCTCTATATACCCCATCCCCTTCCATCTGCTGTCTATCTCCCCCTTTAATAAATTCATCCTAGCATTCCACTCTGCTCTTTGACCTGACCCAGAGCAGATCTCTCTTGCCTCATGCTGAGGGAATCAGCAGTACTCTTAAGTGGCCCAGCAGGCACCTGACGATTTGCCCTTATGGCAGGCACACAGTGTCTCTTGCCTGAAACCACCAGACACAGGAGATTGTGAAGAAGACTTTACTCTCTCTTTAGAGTCAGATGAAAGTATTCTGTGGCACTGTAAATCCCTGTAATGTTTTAAATCTAATATATTTAAACTTCAGGCAGGATTATTATAGTTGTCTAAAAAATCTTCACTGAAATAAAAGTTAAAGTTTTATAAATAATTATAAAATTATAAATTATTTCATGTAGTTGTCAAATTAACTTTATTTAGTTTAACTAAACCTAACACTGAAATAAAAATGAATAAAAATTATATATACATCTTTAAAAAAATTCAATACATTTTTCATTGAAAATGAATTATTTTCATTAAAATAATTTAAAATGTATGCTAAATTTATGTTGTAAACTTTTTTCATAAGGAAATCAAAAATGTATTTAAAATATATTTGTCAATATATTTTAGGATCTATATATAATAAATTGTCACTTTTTTGTATATTTTAATTATATTTCAAAAATGTATATGGGAAATTTAATTAGGCTATTTTGTTGTTGTTGTTTTTTTTTTGTTTTTTTTTGTGTAAAGCCTTTTTTTTTTTCTCAACCGAGCTGTTATCATGTCTCTGTGGCTGATTTTGTGCTCATATAGCCTACTTTCTTGCTCTTGGGAAAGAGGGAGCTTGCTAATTCTATGCTCAAGAAACAGATCAGAACCATTGTTCAGCTTCCAGCAGTAAGTGCTGGAACACCTTTAACATCTCTAATATCAACTTTTTTTAAAAGATAAATTTGACAATGACCTTTCCTCCATACTATCTGTGCCAAATCTCACCAAACCCCTGAGAACCTAAAAGCTCCCACTTCCAAGACAACAACCTCTTCATCCTCTCAGCTCCAGCCATGCCATCAAATACCTCTTCATCAGGCAGCCCCTTCCCTCCACCACCCCTTTTCCTCTCTCCATGGCAGCTGAGATGAGGTAGAGCGCTCCAGCTGACAGGTCTGAGCGATTGATGTTCGAACAATAGCCGACCTCCTTGAGCAGGGAGGCTGGAGCAAGGGAGAGGCGAGTACATTTTTAAAGAGCCGAAGACGGCTTGATTGATGTGCTCCCCATCCATTGCTCCTGCCTAGGAGCAAGTAATGGAGTTGTGTTTAACCCTGGTCTCCTGGGGAGGCTTTGGGGAGACGTGTGGAGATGGCATTTGTCAAGAGCAGAGAAGGCCTGGCTTAATCCATGGCTGCTGGGCTTTCTCCAAGAGAGGTTCATACTTTTATAAAAGACAGAATTCACTTTAGACCTGTTTCTTGGTCAATTTTTCAACAGTTCTTAGCCATAAGCTGTACTGAACATGCATAGGCCTATTGAAATTGTTACTGCCTTTAATAGCTTCTCAAAATGCATGTAAATATTTGTAATTTGGAGGATTGGTTGAAAGAAAAGGGTGCTTAGTGTTTAATTTTGCTACTGTATAAAATATTACCTGCAGCCTAGTTTGAGCTTTGACTAAACAAGGAAAACAACACATCAAGCTTTTAAAATGGCTTGGATGACATTTTTTACATAACCTGGAATTACCACCTCATCAATTTCACAATTAATGTTTAACACAACATGTTGTTTATCTTGCTGAAAAGGTCTGAAAAGCAAATTTGAACAACACCCATCTATTAGCTGTTATTTCACTCATTCGTACTTGTTAAACTTATAGCGGTATATGTGTGAAATACTCTAGTAAAGTGCACCAGACAGCCTGTTAATCAAGAGCTGAACCGCCTTTGTTTCCTTTCACAGTTTGAAAGCAATAGATGTTTATTCCTTTTGCTGGTAAAAGCAAAAGTAATCTTGCTTTGACATCTGCTCCATGACATCTGAGTGACTTGATTATGTAAGTCTGTATTAAAGTTGATGTGAGGTTTTGTCTAATCTAAACTTTTATGGGTTTTATGCCATTATAATAAAACTTTTGTATTTGACTGATACCTGTGTTCCACATTTTGCTTGGCACTGGGTAAGGAACCTGTGTAAAGCCTTATGGTTAGATTATTTGGGTGAAATTCCCAAGGTAGCGTAGTCAGGCATTATTCCTTAATTTGATCGTCTCAAACTTATTTTTCTAAATTTACCTGGGCCACACTGGGCCACGGTCACACTAGCATCTCTGTCTGCCTTTGAGTGCACAGTGCCCTCAGAAAAAAAAAGAGAGTCAAGATGGACAAGGAGATATACCATATGAATTAAAAAAGAAAGGAAAAAGCAACTATTAATTTAAAAAAATAAAAAAATAAATATTTTACCAATAGCGATTTGAGCATTATTTAGGATAATGAAGACAACATAAACACCTTTCTAAAACAAAACAAAAGCTGGTGACAACATTTCTTCCAAATTATATTATGTTGCTTCTTGTGTGACACATTTTTAGTCCAGTGAGTAGAGATAAAAATGCATTTATAGTATTGTGCATGGCACTATGCGAAAATATGTTTGTCAATCGATAATCTGCCCCTATAATTGTAATTTGTGTGAAAAAGAATAAAAGTTGTTGGTGTTTTCTTGCTACTAGTTTTTATTTCAGCTGGAAACTGCAAGGAATTGTATGAATAGGTAAGTTTTTGGAGTTTTGCGAAATTGTAGGTAGGGGCATGTTTTTCCAATGAGCTTAGGTTGATCTATATTTTTTTCAGCTATATTTTTATATAGTGTTTTTTTAAGTAATGAGATTTATATGCACTGGCACTATCAGAACTATATAAGTACTGTTAAGCACATTTGAAATGAGCCTTTACTGTCTCAAGTACTGTGAACATTTTTGTAATCACATCTTTATATTGTTTGTGTTATTTTAACCATATTATTTTGTTTTATATTGCTATTATATTGTTTGTATTATTTGTAGCAGTATTTGATATTGCTTTTATACAACAGTTCAATAAACATTAAGTTAATTGTAAGATACATTTTAGACATAATGTTGCCAGTTACTTTTAACTGTTTATTATTATTTACATTTTGCACAATTACATTCTACAATGTCAGTGTTTCGACCACTTGAGTTTTTCACTAATAATGCATTTGTACATATGGTGGTGTGATTTGAGTTGATATACTGTATGTATTTACCTTAAAATGGATTGAAGGAAAAAAATAGGCATGCACTCTAAATGGTTAGTTGAATGCTTTCTGAAATTCTGCTTAGAGATGTCAAGCATTTTCTCAGTTTTTGACCAATTTCTGCAACAATTTTGTTTGTTTTTGATCAAGCAAGTGTTTCAGTGGAGGACAGGTATTAGCTTGAAGAGGGAACGTCTCGGGTTACGTATGTAACCCTTGTTCCCTGAGAAAGGGAACGAGACACTGCGTCGGTGACGACACTAGGGGAACGCCCTTCAGCGTAGCGCGTCTGAATTTATGAATGAAACCGAATCCAATCCTATTGGCGTTGCGTGATGACGTAGCGTGTGACGGCATAAGCGGATGTATACAAAAGCACGCCGGCACACAGAAATGTCAGCTTTTGCTATGAAGCAAGTGCTCCAAGCGGGGTGAGGTGTGGCGAACCGACGCAGTGTCTCGTTCCCTTTCTCAGGGAACAAGGGTTACATACGTAACCCGAGACGTTCCCTTTCGAGGGAACTCGAACTGCGTCGGTGACGACACTAGGGGAACGAGATACCCACTATACCACAACGAACCCCGCTCATCCTAGTGTGAAGCTGTCTTCAGGCACAACTTAGGACGAAAGCACTCGTGCACCGGGTGTAGAGGGAAGGTCCAGACTGTAAAACCTCATGAATGTGTGTGGAGTGGCCCAGCCAGCCGCCTCACATATGTCATGTATAGAAACCCCTGAAAGGAGAGCTCTAGAGGAAGCTATGCCTCTGGTGGAGTGAGCCCTCACGGCCATAGGTGAAGGCAAATTGCGCACCTGATAGGCCAGGGAAATAGTCTGAACGATCCAGTTGCTGATGGTCTGCTTAGAGGCGGGAAGCCCTTTCTTGGGTGACCCGAAACACACCAGCAACTGGTCCGACTTCCGCCATGAGGAGGACCTCAGGATATAACATCGCAGCGCTCTGACAGGGCAGAGCAGGTGAAGTCTCTCCTCATCCGCCGTCACATGAGGCGGAGGATGAAATGCCTGCAGAACCATAGGCCGTGCCACATTAGATGGTACCTTGGGCAAATAGCCGGGCCTGGGGTGTAAGATGGCCTTAATGTTGCCTGGAGCAAACTCCAAGCACCCATTGGAAATAGAGAGCGCCTGAAGATCTCCTACCCTCCTCAGAGAAGTAATGGCCAACAAAAAGACCACCTTAAACGAAAGGTTCTTGGCCTCAGCCGACTCCAATGGTTCGAAGGGGGCCTCGGCCAGCCCTTCGAGAACCACCGCCAGGTCCCAAGAGGGAACCCTGGTGCGAGTCGCAGGTCTCATCCTCCAGGCTCCACGGAGGAAACGTACGACCAGGTGATGCCTCCCCAGGGGACCATCACTCAGAGGAGCGTGGAAAGCCGCAATGGCAGCCACATAAACCTTGAGTGTGGGCGGGGTAAGCCCGGCAGAAAAGCGGTCTTGGAGAAACTCCAGCACTGAAGCCACTGGGCAGTGAACTGGGTCCAAAACACGCTCTCTGCACCAAATGGAAAAAACATTCCACTTAAGGCCGTATAACTTCCTCGTGGAGGGAGCTCTGGAAGTGAGTATAGTTTCAACCACTTCTGCTGACAGGCCGGCTTCTAGGTACTGTGCCCCCTCAGGGGCCAGACCCACAGTTTCCACAGCTCGGGCCGAGGGTGGAGAACTGAGCCCTCTGCCTGAGACAACAGGTCCCTCCTCAGAGGGATCTGCCATGGCGGGCCTGCCAGAAGCAGGATGATGTCCGAAAACCATACTCGGGCCGGCCAACACGGGGCTACTAATAGTAGGCTGACCCCGTCCCGACGGACCCTTTCCAGAACTGCTGGGAGCAGAGCGATTGGGGGAAAGGCGTACAGACGCAGCCTCGGCCACGTCTGCACGATAGCATCCAACCCCAGCGGGGCTGGATGAGAAAGGGAAAACCACAGTGGACAGTGTGTCGTCTCTCGAGACGCAAATAGGTCCACTTCCACTGGGCCAAACCTCTCGCATATTTACTCCACCACCTCGGGGTGGAGTCTCCATTCCCCGGGCCTCAGCCCCTGCCTCGACAGCATGTCTGCTCCCTGGTTCTGGTCCCCCGGGACATACATCGCCCTGAGAGACGACAGTCTCCGCTGGGATCACAGGAGGATCTGATGTACCAGTCTGCACAGAGGGCGCGACCTCAGACCCCCCTGACGGTTTAGGTAAGATACCACCGACATGTTGTCGGATCTTACTAGGACATGGCGACCATGGAGGTCTGGCAGAAAGCTCCTCAGAGCCCGGAACACCGCCAACATTTCTAGGCAATTTATGTGCCAAGAGGAATGATGGTCCTGCCAGAGACCTCTCATAAAGCGGCCGTCCATGACCGCGCCCCAGCCCGTGAGGGAGGCATCTGTCGAAACGGATACTCGGCGACATAATGCTCCCAACTTGGGACCTTGGGACAGGAACCAAGGTTTCTTCCACATTGAAAGGGAACGAAGGCACCTGCGCGTAACCCTTATCAAGCGGAACGGATTTCCCCTTGGGGAAAACCCCTTGGCTTTCAACCACCACTGCAGGGCTCTCATGTGTAGCAGGCCAGAAGGTATGACGCTGGACGCTGCTGCCATGAGACCTAACACCCTCTGGAAGTGTTTTACTGTGATGGTATGGCCTAGCTTCACCCTGGTTAGTGTGGTTAGAATGGACTCGATGCGTGCGGGAGACATGTGTGCCTGCATCGTCATTGAGTCCCATACCACCCCCAGGAACGTAGTTCGTTGGGCGGGTGTCAACACGCTCTTCTTTGTGTTGAGCCTCAACCCCAAGCGCTGAATGTGGCCAAGGACGACATCTCGATGCCGAACTGCCAACTCTCGAGACTGGGCCAGTATGAGCCAGTCGTCGATATAATTCAGCACGCGGATGCCCTGGAGCCTCAGTGGGGCCAGAGCTGCATCCATACACTTGGTGAACGTGCGAGGGGAGAGTGCTAGGCCGAATGGAAGAACCCGATATTGGTAAGCTTCGCCCCCGAAAGCAAACCTCAGGAACTTCCTGTGCGATGGAAGGATGGAGATGTGAAAATAGGCGTCTTTTAGATCTATCGTGACAAACCAATCCTCGGATTGGATCTGACTCACGATGGTGGGAATAGTGAGCATCTTGAACCTGAACCTCCTCAGAGACCGATTCAGATGCCTCAGATCTAAAATTGGACGCAACCCTCCATCCTTTTTTGGAACTATGAAGTACCGGCTGTAGAACCCGGACTCCCTGACTGGTGGGGGAACATGCTCTATGGCCCCTTTTTCCAGCAGCGAGTTGACCTCCTGTTCCAACACCAGACCCTGCTCTGGGTGCACTGCCGTCCGAACCACCCCGTTGAATTTTGGTGGGCGGACCCGGAACTGCAGTCTGTACCCAATTTCTACAGTGCGCAGGACCCATGGAGAAATATTCGTGAGGTTTTGCCATGCCTCCACGAAATTCACCAAAGGAACCAGCCCCTCGGGGCTGGTGTCCAGTGTTTTGTGCGAGTCCTTGACGGCACCCTGAAGCGGATGACCGGCAGGGGAAAACCGACAACGACCCACCGTGTGCGAACCCAAACGCTGTTTGACTGCAGGCCTTCGGGGCAGAAAGAGCAGCGTGTGCTCGCTGGAAGCTGGCGTGACCCGAAGCGTCAGAGACGGCGGGAAACCGACGCCAGCATCCTGAGGGCCCGAGGAGAGAGGGGACCTCGATCGCTCTCTCTCCGGGGGGGCGGCCCTTGGAGGTCTCACAGGAGTTAGGACCTCTTCCCTTTCGCCTTCCTGGCCTGAAAGGCTTTGGGCGAGAGCGCCGCCTAGAGTCCCAAGCTCAGCTTTTTTTTTTTTTTTTTGAGGGGGACCTCTAGAAGCGATACTCCCCTTCAGATGGTAGGCTGAATTAAAATATCTAACCAAGTCAGATACAATTTTTAATTACTTTAACTCCTCGGAATTAAATGCAGCCATAACACTGGAATACTGTTTTATATTTAATTATACGATCCCGTAACCTACACGCTGCCTCGGCAATCGTGAGATTCGAGCCGTTATAATTTGGCTTTCATCCTTGGAGAAGAAAGTCAACAGGCGCGAGACTGAAACACCTGACAGCGCACGGCTGTACGCGTCAAGATATTTCTCAATGAACACAGCCAGCACCCTCAGGAGCTGACTGTGAATGCCTCGCACCTAAACAGTATTATTTATCAGATCGCGTGTGTCCCTTTTATTGCAGACCCGTAACGCGTTGCCTTAACAAACGCGAGATTCGAGTAGTACACAAGATATTTGGCTTTCATCTCTCGAGAAGAAAGTCAACAGGCGCGAGGCTGAGATACCCGAAACGCACGTGTGCGGCGAGTTATTTCTCAATGAACACAGCCAGCACCCTCAGGAGCTGACTGTTCATGCCTCGTACTCACACAGCAAACTGCAAAGTAGACTCGTAACCTACATGCTGCCTCGGCAAACACGAGATCCGAGCTACTAGATTCTGTATTGCAACTGCAAGGCAACCTTAAATCTACGCGCTGCCTCGGCAAACGCGAGATTCCAGCCACAGAATCTTATTGCAAAATACACTCGTAATCTAAGCGCTGCCTCGGCAAACGCGAGATCCGAGCTACTAGATTCTGTATTGCAACTGCAAGGCAACCTTAAATCTACGCGCTGCCTCGGCAAACGCGAGATTCCAGCCACAGACTCTTATTGCAAAATACACTCGTAATCTAAGCGCTGCCTCGGCAAACGCGAGATCCGAGCTACTAGATTCTGTATTGCAACTGCAAGGCAAACCTTAAACCTACGCGCTGCCTCGGCAAACGCGAGATTCCAGCCACAGAATCTTATTGCAAAATACACTTGTAATCTAAGCGCTGCCTCGGCAAACGCGAGATCCGAGCTACTAGATTCTGTATTGCAACTGCAAGGCAAACCTTAAACCTACGCGCTGCCTCGGCAAACGCGAGATTCCAGCCACAGAATCTTATTGCAAAATACTTTAACAGGACATACAACACCAAATAGGACAGACTTGTTCACACATACACAGAGCGCTTGCTGAATAGCAAAAAGCTGACATTTCTGTGTGCCGGCGTGCTTTTGTATACATCCGCTTATGCCGTCACACGCTACGTCATCACGCAACGCCAATAGGATTGGATTCGGTTTCATTCATAAATTCAGACGCGCTACGCTGAAGGGCGTTCCCCTAGTGTCGTCACCGACGCAGTTCGAGTTCCCTCGAAAGGGAACTAAGAAATACATGATAGAATTTCAGATTGTTGAATAAGGAGGCGGGTTCTAAGTGGCAGACAAGTAGAGAGTAATGAAGGTATGTGAGAACATGGGAGAAAGGGAGTAAAGGAGCATGGAAGCAAAGCTGGCAGCCTGAATAGTGAAAGTCACCACTAATAAAATCTCTTTGGTCTGAGGTCAGCTCAGGGCAGCTTCAGATTGGCTCTGTCACAGAGCGGGGAAAAGTATCACAAGCCACACTCATGTAGGCCTAAATCTATTTCACTGGCACATTCTACTATCTCAGAGTGACGGAATGTGTCTAGGCCTATTGGTCTTTCATTCTCATCATCCTCTATTAGGGTTCACTGTGTATTATTTCACGGTTTCATGCCACTTTTCAGTAATGCGTCCATTCACATTTTCAAAGAACAACCTTCAATTAAGCAACATCCCATGAGGAAGTGTGCTGTTGTACACACTATTTAAAAAGCTCAAGGACCAGAACTAGCTAAATGTTATAGAGATGAAATACTACATCAAAAACAAGAATAACCAAATTTTAATATTGCTATAGCTGACATTTTTATATAAAGTTATAAGAGTTAGTATCCAAGTCCCTAGTTATCTTCAACAAAACATGACAAACTACTATCTGGATATTTTGGTTTTAAAAGTGTCCTTAATTAATGTAATTCACCTCACATTTAATATCAGGTGTCTTTACAGAGCTTGCATACATGGCAGCACTTCATTAAAGAGAAAATGCAGTTGCTGATGCCTTTGAAGTGACTTCACAAGAGTAGGTCAGATAGCAGTGTTTAATGAAGTATGCCAAATGATTGCAGAAAGCACGTAAAGTCAGCGATTCTTTTTTGACATTAAATTTAACAAGGAGCTCACCATCCCTTTGATGCGACAAACCTTTTTCTGGACAGAGATTTGGTATTTTGTTGAACCGTGCTCATCAAGAAAATACCTTAATATTATAAGGAGATGCATATGAGATCCACTAGTATCACAATATGCAATCTGGTCGTAGTTTGCAATGTTATAGTAGCTACAGTAAATGACAGTATGATGAAAGCTAAAGTTGCACACTCAAGCCATGTTAGGTCCTTTTATATTATTATGATACTATCATATAATAGATACTATAAATATTTCTAATGTAGAACACGTTTCTTACATCCAAGACATTTGAATGTGTTTTGCTTGTAATACAGATTTTAACAATACTAGATGAGATACACTGCTAATTGAGTTCTGCAGATAGTAGCATAAAGTACCTCATTAACTAGCGCTGACTGAAACGTCCCAGGTATGTCTTGATGGCACATGCTAATAGGTTTCTCAAAGATAGTATGTTCTAAGAAAAAGCAAGAAGTCTAATTAATTTCCAGATTCTGGCTTTGATGTTGTTAATGGCCTCCAAACTTCATTAGATGAGCAGATCCATCAGTGGAGATTTAAGGAGAGTCCCTGGTTGATGTGAGCTTTGCTCCAGAGACGCAGGCTAATTTTAGATTTTTTGTTTTGAGTGGATGCAGTGGCTTGAGTTTTCAAAATGCACCCTAAACCCTAAGAAATTTCTATGTGTACAAATAGAAGAAAACTCTATAAATAATGCTGGTAGAAATACCTTGTTAGTAGGCTACGTGTCCCAGTGCACCCAGTCAATATTTCACAAACATACATGCCAACGGCCATATGGAATGCGTTTCTATGCTCCTCGACTTTTTATTATTATGTTTATTTCATACTGCAATGAAATGATCTTATTTGCCATCATATTACTGACATCTCATTACTTTGAGTGATTCATATTAAAGCAGAAAAACCTTTGGTGATCATTTATTTACCTCCAGAGTGGAATCCAATTAAATTGACTTGAGGTAATAAATGGCTCTGAGCTGAACTGTAAATTTCTAAATGTGTCTTCTTGTCATCAACACGTCTCACTAAGTGTTTGATCCTTCTTACAGTGCTTGCCCTTTAACTAGCAAGGTTACCCCCATATTATGTTATTGGTATTTATTATGCTGAAAATCTCATAGAGTCAAGGCAGATTGATTGCTAATAAGACTTAGGGCTGAAGGGGAAAAATCAGAATTATATTTGTTTATGATTAGCGGAGATCTGGGCCTCTTTATTATAGATGAAAGCAGTGTGGTGTGCTTGTAAAATATATGACGACATGTGCTGTGTATATCAAAAAGATTTCATTATCACATATATGCTTTATCTATCCTTTACAGCAAACATAAAGCTTCTAAGCCTAATCACACACTACAATCATCACTAAAAATGTCTCAGTTATGTATGTAACCCTCGTTCCCTGAAGGAGGGAACGGAGATGTAACGTCGGAACATCACCGACTTATTGGGATCTCACCTGAGAACCCAATCACCTTCGAGTGTACCCAATGGAGATTGGCGTGCGAGATTTGCATCTCACTTTCCGCCCCACAGCGCGGGTTTAAACATGGGAGCAGATGCAACGCACATTTGTTTTTCGCTGAGGAGCCGAGCTAGTGACCCGGCCGTACAGCGATGGTACAGCAACTGTGGGGACGGGACGTGACATCTCCGTTCCCACCTTCAGTGAAAGAGGGTTACATATGAAATCGAGACGTTACCTCTCAGTAGGTCAATGACATATTGGGATCCCTAACAAAGCGCCACTGTTGCTGCCCCTTCCAGTGCCCAGCGCAAGCCTCCTACTCCCTCTGCACTTCATGGGGTTGACAACGGGACAGGGCTTACGCAGAGAAAGTCAAAACACTGCTGTTCCGCATGACCCAATCAGCAAGACTGAGAAAGTAGGTCCTTCCTCAGAGGAATGGGCCAGGGAGGTGCTGTTGCGAGGAGTACAAGTTCGGGGAACCAGGTCCGGGGGGGGGCTCACTGGGGGAACGCATATTTGCGGCCCGGCGGCCAGCTGTGCGCCAGTGCATCCGTGCCGAGAGTGCCCTCGGTCAGGGAAAAATACAGAGCGCAATGGGTCAAGTCGTGAAAGGCAAACAGATCTATCTGTGCGTCCCCGAACTGGTCCCAAATCAGCTGAACCGACTGGGGATGGAGTCGCCATTCTCCAGGTAGGGGCTGAAGCCGTGAGAGCTCGTCGGCTGCACAGTTCAGCGCTCCGGGAATGAAAATGGCTCGAAGCGACCTCAGATGCTTCTGACTCCATAGGAGGAGGTGGCGGGCGAGTTGTGACATACGGCGGGAGCGTAGACCACCTTGATGGTTGATGTACGCTACAGTCGCGGTATTGTCTGAACGGACTAGTACGTGTTGACCCCGGAGCAACGCCCCGGAAGCGGTGCGGGGCAAGACGTACTGCCAACAACTCGAAGCAATTGACATGCCATAGCCGCTGGGGTCCTGTCCAGGAGCCCGCAGCAGCATGTCCATTGCACATGGCGCCCCAGCCCGTGGTGGAGGCATCTGTTGAGACAACAACATGCCGGGAAGCTCGTTCCAGGGGGACACCCGCCCTGAGAAAACTGAGGTTCGACCACAGGGTGAGGAACTGTCGGCAGGTCGGAGTAACTGGTACTCGGAGTGTGCCTTGTTGCCATGCCCACCTCGGGACTCGGTCGCGAAGCCAAAGCTGAAGCGGTCTCATATGAAGCAATCCGAGCGGCGTGACCGCGGCTGCAGATGCCATATGCCCCAGGAGCCTCTGAAAGTGTTTCAGTGGAACCGCACTCTTGCCCTCGAGTTGTCTCAGGCAAGTCAGCAGTGACTGCGCGCGCTCGCTCGTAAGCTGCGTGGACATGGCGACCGAGTCGATGTCCATACCGAGAAAAGAGATCCTCTGCACGGGGCAAAGTTTGCTCTTCTCCCAGTTGACCCGAAGGCCCAGACGAGCTAGGTGCCGGAGCACTAGGTCCCTGTGTTCGCAAACCTGAACTCGAGAGTGAGCTATAACTCAGGATGCGAACCCAGTGCTCCCGAAGGGGAACAAGGGCAGCCTCGACGACCTTCTTAAAGATGCGAGGAGACAGGGCCAGCCCGAAAGGGAGGACCGCGTACTGGTATGCCTGCCCCTCGAAAGCAAACCGAAGAAACGGTCTGTGTCGAGGAAGAATGGAGACATGAAAGTAGGCGTCCTTCAGGTCGATCGCTGCAAACCAATCCTGGGGCCGAATGCATTCGAAAACGCGTTTGGCGGTGAGCATCTTGAACGGCAGCATGTGAAGGGAGCGGTTCAGCACGCGCAAGTCCAGGATTGGCCGTAACCCACCGGTTTTCTTGGGGACAATGAAGTAAGGGCTGTAGAAGCCGGACCTCATCTCGGCTGGAGGGACAGTCTCGATTGCACCCTTCGCCAGTAGGGTGGCAATCTCTGCTCTCATGATGGGGGCATTGCTACCGACCAAAGTGGAGCGGACTCCCCTGAAGCGGGGAGGAGACCGTGCGAACTGAATCGCATAGCCGAGCCTGACGGTACGCGCGATCCAATGGGACAGACGGGGAATCTCTAGCCAGGCTCCCAGGAACTGAACCAGCGGGATCACGCAGACGACAGGCGTCCCCCCGGAGGGGCAGCGAAGCGGAGTAACTGGCCCAGACGTGGACGGCATAGCGGCCCGGTGTGGGGGCACAGTTAGCAACTGCGCCCTGGCAGAGGGGGCCAGGGAGGACCACGCTGGTCGTCCCGCGGGGGCCTGCTCTGCCAGGGGTCTGGCGACAGAGGGGGACAGGGGCGAAGCGGTCCATGGACGGCACGCCGTGTCAACCATCTCTGGGACAGAGGGGGACGAGGAGAGCACGGCTAGTGGGCAGCACTCTGTGTCGTCCGAGAACTCTGTGTGCTCAGAGACGGGAGAGTAAGTTCTTTGGAGAATAAGGATTCCTCCCTGGCCCTCACCGGGGAAAGGTGTGGTCCTGCTACCAACTCCTGGAAAGAACTGAGTCCCATCTCTGGGGAGCCCCTCCCAGGAGCGCCGCCTAACCCGGCGTGTAGCGGGGCTGGAGAGGGCTGTGGCGTCCGACCGCGGCCTCCAGAGCCGGCCCGGGTGAATGGGCGGGGTGGGAGCCGCGGGGGGGGGGGCGCCCTCGGCGGTGGGCAGACCGAGGGACCTGAGCGGACGGTAGGGCCGTCGGGACAGAGTCAACCTCAGCCTGCTCCATCCCCGCGGAGCCTGTCTCAGGAGCGCCGCTTAACCCGGCGTGTAGCGGGGGGCGGGGCTGGAGAGGGCTGTGGCGTCCGCCCGCGGCCCCCAGAGCCGGCCCGGGTGAACGGGCGGGGTGGGAGCCGCGGGAGGGCGCCTTCGGCGGTGGGCAGACCGAGGGATCTGAGCGGACGGCGGGGCCGTCGGGACAGAATCAACGTCAGTCTGCTCATGGGCGGCTGAGAGCTGTTGGGGAAGCCCTCAACCGCACCGCCAAAGAGGCCGACCTGGGATATGGGAATGTCGGACAGACGGGTCTGCGCGACATCCAGCACATCAGACAGGTTCAGCCACAGAATGGTGAGCATCACCTGACCCAGGGAGCGTACGGCCACTTTCGTCGCTCGGAGAGCAAGGTTAGTGGCGGCGCGCAGCTCAGTGAAGAGCCCTGGGTCAGTCCCGCCCTCGTGCAGGACCATGAACATCTGGGTCAGGTAGACCAGCAGAATGACCATGGCATGCAGTGAGGCGGCCGCCAGTCCCGTGGCGCTATAGGATCTCGCCACAAGCGTAGACGAAAAACTACAGGCCACGGACGGGTGCTTAGGATTGTGCCGAGAAGAAGCACTCTGAGGACACATAGCATCGCAACAGAGCGTTCAGCCGGAGGAACCCCAGTGTACCCATGGGCAGCGGCCCCATCGAGGAGAGGAAAGGCGGATGAGATCAGCGAGCGGTCCCTGATCTCATCATGCACGTCCGGGAAGAATGGTATTGGGGTTTGCCGTGGACGAGGGTCGGCGGCCTTACCCAAAAACCAATCGTCCCGGGAAAGCATGGCCGTCATCTCCGGATCAGACTCGATGAGTCGTCACTTCCAGGAAAATCAAACTCACCTAGTGAAGCTGCTACAAACATAATATCATCCTCTGTAGCTTCAAATGAAACACACGGGCCACCAGAGGGTAGACCCTTGGGAATCACCTGTTCACTAGCGGGCACCGTCATTGAAGAGGGGGGCTGGGGTCGCGGACACATAGTCGGCGCCTTGTTCCAGACCCTAACCCTCAGGTCACCCTGGCCACCAGCCGAAGATCGGGGGTGGATGAGGGGACTCTCACTCATGTGAGTTCACCGAGTCTCGACCTTAATGACGCGATGATCATGTTTCCATGGAGAAAACATGAGTCATCCACGAGCGCTGCTCTAGCATGATTAAGCCCAAACATACTAGACAACGCTCGTGCCCATCAGAGTCCGATACCAAGCTGCCGCACCATTCATTTTTTTTTTTTTTTTAAATGCACGGGCGAGCCGTCTTTAAAAAGACGTGCCGCGTGCGAGCTCTTTTAGTGAGAGAAAACTCAAGTGTTGAAGCACCCGGGGAGACACGCACCGACTGGCAGACCACTGCAACAGATCAGCAGGAAGCACGCGCTCGCCGTAGATCGCCGTCACACCAACACTTGAGGTACTCGTTTGTGAAGCTGACAATTCAGAGATGGCTTGTGGAGAGAAGAATAACCTTGGCTCCGAAGCGAAAACATAAACTGCTGGTGCTGACTTCCTCCTTTTATACCCACGAGGTGGGGCGGAGTTACGTCATGCAAATTCCGCAGACCCATGGCATTTCTTTGCCATTGGCTCGTTTTGTAATACTCGAAGTTGATAGGCTTTCTAAGCGAAACCCCATTCGTCGTCATCCGACGTAACTCGGAGTGACAACGAAAGGGAACACCAGTTATTTTGCCAAGAGATCTCTTATTTATTTTACCATATTATGTAAGACATAGGAAGGAGTGACAATGGACCAAACAAGGGTCTTCATTCCAGCATCTCTGTCATCTCTCTGTCCTCTGGATAAAGAGGTCTGATTTTTATATGCTACTGCCTAAAAAACTACATTACCAGTGGAACATATGGTTCCCATTAACATTGGAATGTATATCCAATCCCGGTGGAAACTTCATACACTGCATATACTTTGAGTCTAGCTTGTCTTAAAGTCTCTCTCTCACACATTTGTATTCAAGACAAGTATGATTCACAAAATACAATGATTACAAATGATTATGAATATATATGTATATAAAAGTAATAATACAGATACATAATACAACTGATTATGAATATTAATAAAAAGTAATAATAATACTGAAAACAATATTAAATGATGAAATTTTAGTCTTAGTGCACCTAATTGTACTGAATATGTACTTGTAGTGCACTTCAGATCTTAAAAGTTGTATTATTTTGCAGTGGTGGGCCGTCAGGGCCAGCAAGGCCTTCTCTTCTGGCATAAACACTATGAGAATCACTGACTTATTTCAGCCATCATGTGTTGCCAGGTTCAAAGAAATCTGCCTTCAGAATCAATAGTGTGGATGTCTGTAGCTTAAAATGACTGACAATGAAACTGTTGCTTTAACCAATCAGATAATCAGTCAGATTTAATCAGCCAATCAGATTTTGATTTGACTGCACCGGGGCCATTTAGTAGGCGTACAATTACGTCGGCGTTTTCACGTCCTTAGATTGGATAGAGTCCATACTATTACTAGTAGTCAGAGCTAGCTTACCGCATCTGTAGCGAACTGCATAATTAACCAAAATATATTCCTGTCAAATGAATAGTTTTTTAACCCACAAATGAATGTTTATTTCCCTCCTCGACCCCTAGCAGGTTCAAACCTACCGCAAAAAATCCCTTATTCAGCCTTATCCAGCCTAACGCAGAGTCAAGGAACTCTATTCGATCTGTCCGGGTAAAAATAGAACTGACTGTATGCCACGAATGATTTTGAAGGCAAAAGTCCCGCTGATCTCATTGATTTCGTTTCAGCATTAGCCTCGATAGAAAAGACTCATTGTTGGAACTGAAAAGCACAGATAACCTGTACAACAGAGTAATTGAAGTATTTTTGAGGAAAGAAATTAGGATGGATTTCGTGAAAAATAAATCTTTAGTTTTGGTAAGTATAATGTTTTTTTTGGGCCCGTTTTTTCCGTGATGAATATGATTTTCTTCTTAATTTTTCTTGTAAATTTATGAGTGAATGTTTTTTTTCAAACATTCATACTATTGTAACGTCTGACAAGGGACTATTGTAACCCTTGAACGACAAGACAATGGGGGAGGCTCCGTTTCTGAACTTATAATCGGAACGCAAGAACAACGGTACACTAATGCACCAGCCTAACTCACTCGCTCGCTCGCTTCTCTCTACCCGGCTTTTTACGAACTCACTACATTAACCCTATAACTGCCGGTGCAAAATAAAAACAGCAATTTCACAACAATTATAAAGAGTCTGTGTGCTGCTATTAAAAGTTATTAATTCAGGTAGGACACCACTGAAGGCCTATGGCCCGCCACTGTTATTTTGTGTGTATATATATACACTCACCTAAAGGATTATTAGGAACACCTGTTCAATTTCTCATTAATGCAATTATCTAATCAACCAATCACATGGCAGTTGCTTCAATGCATTTAGGGGTGTGGTCCTGGTCAAGACAATCTCCTGAACTCCAAACTGAATGTCAGAATGGGAAAGAAAGGTGATTTAAGCAATTTTGAGCGTGGCATGGTTGTTGGTGCCAGACGGGCCGGTCTGAGTATTTCACAAGCTGCTCAGTTACTGGGATTTTCACGCACAACCATTTCTAGGGTTTACAAAGAATGGTGTGAAAAGGGAAAAACATCCAGTATGCGGCAGTCCTGTGGGTGAAAATGCCTTGTTGATGCTAGAGGTCAGAGGAGAATGGGCCGACTGATTCAAGCTGATAGAAGAGCAACTTTGACTGAAATAACCACTCGTTACAACCGAGGTATGCAGCAAAGCATTTGTGAAGCCACAACACGCACAACTTTGAGGCGGATGGGCTACAACAGCAGAAGACCCCACCGGGTACCACTCATCTCCACTACAAATAGGAAAAAGAGGCTACAATTTGCAAGAGCTCACCAAATTTGGACAGCTGAAGACTGGAAAAATGTTTACCTGGGCTGATGAGTCTTGATTTCTGTTGAGACATTCAGATGGTAGAGTCAGAATTTGGCGTAAACAGAATGAGAACATGGATCCATCATGCCTTGTTACCACTGTGCAGGCTGGTGGTGATGGTGTAATGGTGTGGGGGATGTTTTCTTGGCACACTTTAGGCCCCTTAGTGCCAATTGGGCATCGTTTAAATGCCACGGCCTACCTGAGCATTGTTTCTGACCATGTCCATCCCTTTATGGCCACCATGTACCCATCCTCTGATGGCTACATCCAGAAGGATAATGCACCATGTCACAAAGCTCGAATCATTTTAAATTGCCCCCACAGTCACTAGATCTCAACCCAATAGAGCATCTTTGGGATGTGGTGGAACGGGAGCTTTGTGCCCTAGATGTGCATCCCACAAATCTCCATCAACTGCAAGATGCTATCCTATCAATATGGGCCAACATTTCTAAAGAATGCTTTCAGCACCTTGTTGAATCAATGCCACGTAGAATTAAGGCAGTTCTGAAGGCGAAAGAGGGTCAAACACAGTATTAGTATGGTGTTCCTAATAATCCTTTAGGTGAGTGTATATCAGTGGTATATCAATTTTTTCATGTATTTATACTTAAAAAAAATAAAAAAAATAAAAAAAATAAAAAAAGATATATATATATATATATATATATATATATATATATATATATATATATATATATATATATATATATATATACACTGTATGAATTGAACAAACTATCTAAAAAATATATATTAAACTTGACGGAGGAAATATGGGAATAAGGTTAAACTGAAACAAGGAATGTGGTGTATAATTGTGTGAAATGTATGATGAAACTCTGCTAGCAATTTCGCCAAGCAAATACCAAGAAATAGGTTGCAGCAGTTTGTCTTTTGACTACACTTGCAAAATCCGCGATGGGACTGAGCTCGAATAGCTTCAGTGTCAGCGAACTTTTATAGTCCAAAATCGTGTCAATCAAAAGGAGACCCTCCAATCATCACGCAGAAGCCCGGAGTCCAGGCCAGCCCACTCCTCCATTCACCCCAGAGAAGTTGAGCGTCCGTGGGCAGGACATAATCGAAGCATTTATCCAATGACCGTCTAGTTTTGAAGCACTGAAAAAAACTGTTCAAAGCAGCCCCATTGAAGTCAATGGACGCTGGGCTTCAACAGGGAAATGCACTGTGACACAACGGGAATTGAGTCCTGACCTGTAGCTGATTCTGAACGAACTCGTCTTCGAGATGAACATGTTCTAACCTATGGTTCTAACGCATTTTCAGTCAATAAAATGTTAACACAATAGTACATATTTGACCATTAATTTTTTGACATTGTAGGGGAATTGTAGTCTTAGGGTGCTTTCACACTGGGTTCGTTTCCTGCGGTCCGAGCCCGAGCCCGATTGTTCCCAGCAGCCCCCGCAGCGTTGCTCTGGTTTCACACTCAACTTGATTCTATCGAACCCTGGTGCGTTTGCGCACATCTTACGTCATCGCAAACGTACACGGTGCATGATAGAAAACAGATCGCGGGTCAATACATTGTGTTTTTTATTAATTTGGTGCTAGCTGAGTGAACAACTCAGGTTTACTGTGTGTGTGTGTGTGTGTGTCGCATAAGTTGGCTTTCTGCTGCTTGCAAATGGACTCTTTTGAGGAGAAAGTGGATTTCCATTAATTTGTTGCCATGATTCCACGTGCTTTGCTCGAATCCAGGGTAAAGCATCAACACTATCATCCCTTAGGCCGTGTGTCCACCAAAGCGTTTTTAGCCGGCTGAAAACGCTAGGCGCTCTGCTGAAAACGCCTAGCACTGGGCGCTTGAGAGCGTTTTGGCAGCGCTGCGTTTTTTCAGTTGAGACGATTCGTTGCTATGATACAGAATATCTGCAGCACAGTTTACTTGTAACTGATTTCGTAGATAATTTGTTTCATACTAAAAAGTTATTTTTCATCCATTTTGTTCGGTTAGCTCTGCTAGTTGACGTTGTTGTACAGAAAGAATGTTGTGACAGTTGGTCAGTGTGATATTTGTCCCGCCCCTCCTCCACTGTGATTGGACGGCTGTGTAAAAAGTGACAGTGATGAGTGCAGCGTTTTACCCAAAGTTGAATATTTTTCAACTCTCGGCGACCAGTAAAAAACGCCGGGCGCTCAGCGCTTGAGCGTAAAATACACGCTCAGCGCCTCGTTACGCTCATGGCGTTTAAAAAACGCGGCGCTCCCATTGAAAACAATTGGAATTTTACGCCAGCTGCGTGAAAAAACGCTTTGGTGGACACACGGCCTTACATGTGTTTTATTTAACTAAATACATCATAATCAGCTAAAACGCATGCACAGGTTGCTTTACTTCCTGAACAAGTGCATGCCCGAGTCCCTGTTGCTTTCACATTCACGCGAACCGCGGCAAGGTTTGGGAGCAACCGAACTCAGACCATCTCCTCCAGGCAGTCTCGGGTTCGGTACCCCAGTGCGCACTCGGGTTTGCATGACCGTGTTCACATTAGTGATTTTTCATGTGAACCATGCCCCGTTCCTAACTAAACTGCCAGTGTGAAAGCACCCTTAAAGAAATCCCCACTGATATATATACAGTGTTGGGAAGGATACTTTTAAAATGTATTTCGTTACAGAATACATGCCCCAAATTGTAATTTGTAACGTATTACGTTACGTTACTCAATCTGAGTAACGTATTCTGAATACTTGGATTACTTCCACATTGCATTGCATTTTATAAGTGTAGGAATGCGGAATGGTGATGCGGTGGTGACGCGTTGTAACATGTAGGGATGGCGCTGCCAATAAAGCACTTTAAAGCTGTCACAAAGAACCGGCAAAAGTATTGATTATGAATATGTCAAATATAGCAAGGAGATATTTTAATTGTTTATTAATAAACATTTTTTTTCTGTCTGTGTCACTGTCGCCTGCAAAGATGAAGTTGACGATGCTGACTCGCAATCTTTGCAGTATGCTAGTGAACGCGCCAGAGAGAAATGCGCATTTCATACGGATTACATAAGCAGAACGGATTTATATGGATATATAAACAGATGTTTTTAAATATATTCGTATTAAATGCATTTTCTGAGAATTTCTATTTCAAGTTTTGTTTCAAGTTTCAAGTTCCATAATGCTGGAATTGCTCAATTTTAAAGTATTTATTTTGTGGTGTAGGTCTACATATTTTATAATGCTAACTTCAAATAATTATTATAGTAATTTAAAGATGTGGTAGCATTGGATCTGGACGGGAAGGATAACTTACTTTAAGATGCTTCTTCAGGTTGGAGACGCTGAAAGGAGCTGGTTGCTGGCAAGCAGAGGTTGCACTGCACAGTTAGGCTATATTTCGTTCTCCCTTCTCTTTCTTTAATGTGAAATGCTGTTTGAATTTCCAATATAGATACGCATTCTTGCCCTGTCTCTGTTGTTCCGGCTCCATCTCTAGCCTACTCTAGCTCCCGCTGCCTGCTCCTCTTCCGACTTCATTGTGACTGATCACGCAAACCGCGCATTTTTTCGTTTTCACATTGGGGCTTCTGGGAAATGCTGAGTTGCCTTAATTTATTTAGAGAGTGAATAAACTCGTGAAACAGAGAAGTATCGTAATGTAATCCGTTGATTTCAACAATGTAACTGTATTCTAAATACCAACTATTTAAATTGTAACTGTAACGGAATACAGATACTCATAATTTGTATTCTGAATACGTAACGCCGGTACATGTATTCCGTTACTCCCCAACACTGTATATATATATATATATATATATATATATATATATATATATATATATATATATATATATATATATATACATATATATATATATATATATATATATATATATACTGAACAAAATTATAAACGGGGGGGGATACTGACTCCAAAAACCAGTCAGTATCTGGTGTGACCACCATTTGCCTCACGCAGTGCAACACATCTCCTTCGCATAGAGTTGATCAGGTTGTTGATTGTGGCCTGTGGAATATTGGTCCACTCCTCTTCAATGGCTGTGCAAAGTTGCTGGATATTGGCAGGACCTGGAACACGCTGTTGTATACGCCGATCCAGAGCATCCCAAACATGCTCAATGGGTGACATGTCCGGTGAGTATGCTGGCCATGCAAGAACTGGGATGTTTTAAGCTTCTAGGAATTGTGTCCAGATCCTTGCAACATGGGGCCGTGCATTATCATGCTGCATGATAGCATGGACGAAGTCATCCATGATGGTTGTGGATGGATGGCACAACAATGGGCCTCAAGATCTCGTCACGGTATCTCTGTGCATTGAAAATGCCATCAATAAAATGCACCTGTGTTCGTTGTCCATAACATACGCCTGCCCATACCATAACCCCACCGCCACCATTGGCCAATCGATCCACAACGTTGACATCAGCAAACCGCTCACCCACACAACACCATACACACTGTCTGCCATCTGTCGTGAATTAGCTTTAGCTAAAAACACTATGATACATACATCATATGACTGTTAAAGCTTATCTATGTTATTTGTATCTGTCCCTATCTAAATAAACTTACTTTATTTAGATAGGGAATCTAAATACTTTATATATATACTTTATATAAATACTTTATGGTGTGGATCAAGGGTTTATGATAATTTTCTATCAGGCAGTCTTTGAGAGCTTAATTAGATATAGCATTATAGTCTGGTTTGGTAATCTGTCCGTACAACGTAGAACTAAACTGTTCCGGATGATCCACACTGCTTGGAAAATTATTGGAGTGAAAGAACAGACATAATTGCAGACTATTTATGAACATGCTACTTTAACACAAGCTAAAAAGATTGTCGGTGATCCACTCCATGTTTTGTACAAAGAGTATGAGTTGCTGCCTTCTGGGAGGAGGTTTAGGGCTCCTCGCTGCAGATTGAATAGATTTAAAAATTAATTTATTCCGGTGTCTGTAAAAATGTTAAATAGTTGCGGTATGGAGCTGTAATTGTAAATCGCTACTTCTCGTTCTATTATTGTCTTATTTGTTAATTATTGTGTGTTATTTGTGTACTGACTGCAGCATGGGTGATGGCCCAAGACAAATTTCCCCCTGTGGGATAATAAAGTTTTACCTTACCCTTACCTTACCCTTACCTTAACCTTACCTTAAACTTACCTTAAACTTACCTTAAACTTCCTTCCTTCCTTCCTTCCTTCCTTCCTTCCTTCCTTCCTTCCTTCCTTCCTTCCTTCCTTCTGCCCTGTAGAGTGAAAACCGGGATTCATCCGTGAAGAGAACACCTCTCCAAAGTGCCAGACACCATAGAATGTGAGCATTTGCCCACTCAAGTTGGTTAAGCCGACAAACTGCAGTCAGAGCAAGACCCTGATGAGGACGACGAGCATGCAGATGAGCTTCCCTGAGACGGTTTCTGACAGTTTGTGCAAAAATTCTTTGGTTATGCAAACCGGTTGTTGCAGCGGCTGTCCGGGTGGCTGGTCTCAGATGATCTTATAGGTGAAGATGCTGGATGTGGAGGTCCTGGCCTGGTGTAGTTACACGTGGTATGCTGTTGTGAGGCCGGTTGGATGTACTGCCAAATTCTCTGAAACGCCTTTGGAGATGGCTTATAGTAGAGAAATGAACATTCAATTCACAGGCAACAGCTCTGGTGGACAATCCTGCAGTCAGCATGCCAATTGCACGCTCCCTCAAAACTTGCGACATCTGTGGCATTGTGCTGTGTGATAAAACTGCACATTTTAGAGTGGCCTTTTATTGTGGCCAGCCTAAGGCACACCTGTGCAATAATAATGCTGTCTAATCAGCATCTTGATATGCCACACCTGTGAGGGGGATGGATTATCTCGGATAAGAAGAAGTGCTCACTAACACAGATTTAGACAGATTTGTGAACAATATTTGAGAGAAATAGGCCTTTTGTGTACATAGAAAAAGTTTTAGATCTTTGAGTTCAGCTCATGAAAAATGGGGCAAAAACAAAAGTGTTGCGTATATAATTTTGTTCAGTATATATATATATATATATATATATATATATATATATATATATATATAATTAATTAATATTAGCGGTATAAAAGGCCATTCAGGGTACATAAAGAGAGTAAACATTCATTATGTTTCTTAACACACTTTTAAAAAGTGCACTTTGTAATTGTCAAATTAAAACTTTTAAAAATGTTAAAATTTGTTGTGCTTTAAAGAAAAACACAACATACTAATGCACATGTGAAGTACATGATTACAATGTGAACTGTTTAGCGTAATTCGATATTTCAGTTAAAACATTTTAAATGTACTAAATTGCAACTTCATCATTACAAATGTGTGATTACAAATATATCTAAATACATGACATAAAAGTTAAAAAAGACATTAAGACATGAAAGACTGTTTTAGTTTACCATAAAGGTTCGTTGGTACATTATTTTAAGTACACGTTAACCAAATTCTAAAGACAATAGAAATAATTATCAAATGACATATAAAGACATGTAGTTAAGTCCTGCTTAAGTGGGTTATAAAATCACTCTCTTCAGCTTATTTAATTTAAACGATTTAGATTTAAAACATTTTAATTTAATTGCAATTAACATTCGCATTTAAATATATTATTTTGAATGCTAAGTGCACTTCTTTTTCACAAGGTAAGTGAACTAAAGTAGTGGCCATAAAGTGATGTCTGGCCTAGGAAAAATTGACATCTTCACTCTTTATTTAAAGCTACAATCCGTAACTTTTTTGGATCTAAAAATTATCCAAAATAAAATTGAGCAAGTACATAACCAGCCAGTGTTCAAAACTATCTGCTTGCTTTAGCTCAATTCAAAACTGTAAGCTTGTAATAATGTTTTTAATTCCAGTGGTACTGGTGGATTTCCGGGGGAAATTCAAGCATGTCTTTGCGTCATTATGTCACATCTGTACACATAAAGAAGGTGTCTCGGCTAGTAGGCTATATTGCGTGTGAAGATGTTGGAGGTGGAGATTTATAGCCTTTTCTCACAGCACTTTATGTAATTAAACTTATCAATTTGATGGCGGATCCAGAAAGGTTCAAACAACAATCACCAGTGACAACTGGAGATTCACCCGTTGTAAAATGTAAAAGACTTTGGACTTCGGAGTGGCTACAGAAAAAAAGAGACTGCAACTGGGCCCATGCGAAAACAAGGATAAATATCAGAAGGGCATTAAATGTAGTCATGCAATGCTGATGTTGTTAACATTAACAATTTGAGAACAAAGTATAATTTTATAATTCCGAATGACAGTATCCACACCGGCGCGGTGACTGACAGCCGCACATTCTCCTCAAAACATTGGATTCATCCGCGCTGTGCCATGCCGAGGCACAACCCACATAAAGTTGATAATTCCACGAATAACTGCAATTGCAGATTTTGAACAGAGATGGTGACAAAGAGGTAAAACTAAGAACTGCAGCTTTAAATATGATTAAAAATGTGTTTAAGAATTTGTAATCATATTACTTATTTGAGCTTGGAGTCTATTTGTGATAAAGCAATAAACATGCCAAATTGTGTGAACATCATTTTGGCCAGGCTGTCATACAAAGAAATGATAAACGTGCTAAAATAAGAGAGAACTAACTAAATATTAATAACTTATTGTGTTGTAGTCAGTGAATGGTTTTTCCTGTGAGCTTTTTGTTTTCTATACAATCCTTTTTTTGCATGGTAAAATAACTTTGTCAGATAAATACCTGAACCAAGTTTAGTGATTCATTTTTTTCCTTCATATTTAAAATATTTTAAAAATCTAAAATATTTTCCTGGTTTAATTGAACTTGTAGGGTTATATATATATATATATATAAAGTTATACCCTACGGACATCACTTTTGATTGTAGCTGTAGGTGATAGGCAGCAGTGGTGCATAAGCTGTACAGCTAAACTGAATTAACTAAATAAAGTAGTTACACTACAAGCTACATTCAAAAATGGCTTGCTTCTTTAAGCTGCTTCCTTTTAAAATAATGTTATAAATTGTAAGCTGTAATTTGATCCAGAAAATTCTCAGTCACCTCATTGCTGAGAAATGTATTTAGACTAACAGTTTCAAAATAGGCATAAGAGAACTACTGCCTAACACAGGTAGGTTGAAGAGAACAGGAGGAGTTGGAAACTGCTGCATTTAGCAGTTTCAGAGGGTTAGGTGAGAGATTCAGAGCACTAATGAGTTTGTAGTGAACTGTTGGGAGTTCTTGAACTGATCTCTGAGGCACTGGGACATGCTGACACTTCGTTTTGCTTTCTGCTATTTCTCTCCTCCCTTGCATCTCTGGATAATATGGCTGCCACAACTATCTTGAAAATTATGGACTTATCTTTGTTGTAAAATAATGACTGTTGTTGGAGTTCCCTTTCAAGGGAACTCGAGCTGCGTCAAGCTGTGGGAACGCCTCTGCGTGTGTGCGTCATGAAGCACGTATGGAATCAGTCCAATGGAGAAACGGAAAGTCATAGGCGGGTGACATCATCGACCAGGAAACTATAAAGCACCCCCAAAACACAAGCGCGACAGCTTCTATGCCTTCAGTAAGCGCTATATGTGGATCTGTCTCAAGTGTTTTTGTCTGTCACTAAGCAGGAGTTTCACTATTTCAAAAAACTATATATATATATATATATATATATTATATTGAGAGACAATGGCGAGCGAACAACAATTTAAGAAGCGTGTTCCTCCCTGCTCGCGCTATTTAACGGGCGGGGATACACACAGCTTATGTGTTGTTTGTTTGGGAGTGCAGCATGCCCAATCAGCTCTCGAGGGGGCTGATTGTGAGCATTGCGAGCGTTTGCCTCTTAGAACGCTCCGCTCCCGCCGATCACTCTTTGAGGAGAGTGGTTCGGTTCGCGATCCCCGCGGATCGGATCCCGCTTATGCCGAGGCTGAGCGGCGACGTCATTCGTTGGGATCGCAGATGGATCTAACAGCGGGGCTTGAGACGGGCTTTGCCCTATCTCAGCCCTTACCTGTTAGATCCAGTGCCTCAGTCTCGGGTTCGGAAGCACGCTCTGCGGTTTCTTCCCCCCGAACTGAGGCCCCAGTACTGCAACTATCCAGTTCTGAGGATCTGGACGTTGTTAGTCTGGATCCGGAAGGTGTTGATGATTCGCCATCTCGCTCTCCCGAAAGTGAGGAGCTTATGGAGGTGCTCACTCGTGCTGTTTCTAAATTAAGCATCGAGTGGCCAGCTGTTAGGCAGGAGTCTAGAGAAAAATCTAAATTAGATGAAAGATTTTTGCCTTCCCGTTCTCAACCTCCACGCCGGTGCTTGCCCTTCTTCCCTGATCTCCACACAGAGGTTTCGAGATCGTGGAAAGAGCCGGTCTCTTATCGTGTTTTTAGCCCTCAAACGTCCACTTATTCAAACATTGTGGGGGCTAAATCTCATGGTTATGGGGCGATGCCCAAAGCAGAAGAGGCGCTTGCTAGTCATCTTTCTGCTGAAGCTGCATCTTCTTTTAAAGCACCACTTTTACCCTCTAAGCCCCTTAGAAGTACATCAGCTTTAGTGGGTAAGGCGTATTCGGCGGCCGGTCAAGCCTCGGCGAGCCTGCATACGATGTCCATCTTGCAGGCATACCAGGCTGACTTATTAAAGGATGTGAGTGACACTCAAGAGGTCAGCACTGACGTAGTTCGCGAACTGCGTCAGGCTGCAGATTTATCTCTGCGCGCCACCAAGGAGTCGGCCAAGCTAATGGGCCGTACTATGGCAGCCCTGGTGGCCGCAGAGAGGCATCTATGGTTAAATCTCTCTGGCATGAAAGAAAAAGACAAAGCTTTTCTTTTGGACGCTCCGCTCTCTCCTCATGGTCTTTTTGGTGATTCTGTCAATACTGTCATAGATAGATTTCAGGAAGAGAAGAAACAGTCAGCAGCGTTTCAGAAATTTATGCCTCTTAAAATTCATGTCCCCGGTACTGCTGGGCGGGAGCAGTCCAGGCCGTCAGTCAGCTCCTCACATAGGGCGCAACAGAAGCAGAGTGTCGCGTCTCGCGCTCCCCCTTCCAAACAGTGGGACCAGACGCGGCACTCTCAGACGAAGTCTTCTGGCAAAACTGATCTGAGGACAGTTATTATGGCCAAGAAGGCTTCGGCAAAGAAGAAGTCCTGACACCACTGGCGTCAGGATGCTGAGGGTGGTCCCTGCCGTGGGAGAGAGGTGTTCACCGCGGTCATGAGTGGTCGTCCAGCCCAAGGTCTGTGGCAGGACCATCATCTATCATGGCATATAAATTGTCTAGAGATGTTGGCGGTGTTCCAAGCTTTGAAACACTTCCTAGCAGACCTCAGAGGTCATCATGTGCTAGTTCAGTCAGACAACATGTCGGTGGTCTCGTATATAAATCATCAGGGGGGCCTGCGGTCGCGTCCACTTTACAAGTTGGCCCGTCAGATCCTCCTGTGGTCCCAGGGGAAGTTACCGTCTCTGAGAGCTATGTATCTTCCTGGTTATTTGAATGTGGTAGCAGACTCCCTGTCGAGGCAGGGGCCGAGGCCGGGGGAATGGAGGCTCCACCCCGAGGTGGTGGAGCTCCTTTGGTTGAGTTTCGGTCGCGCCGAGGTGGACCTATTCGCTTCCAAGGAAACAACGCACTGTCATCTGTGGTTCTCCATCGGTCAGCCAGCCCCTCTGGGGTTGGACGCTCTGGTACAGCCGTGGCCGAGGTCACGTCTGTATGCTTTTCCCCCGGTTGCTCTGCTACCAGGAGTTCTGGAGAGGGTTCGCCGGGACGGGGTCAGCCTACTTCTAGTAGCCCCGTTCTGGCCGGCCTGAGTATGGTTCGTGGACCTAATATCTCTTCTGGACGGCCCTCCCTTGGAGATTCCGATCAGGAGGGATCTACTCTCTCAGGAGGGCGGTACGATATTTCACCCCCGCCCAGAGTTGTGGAAACTGTGGGCTTGGCCTCTGATGGGGCCCAGCTCATAGAATCTGGTCTCTCAACTGAGGTTGTTGAGACCATCCTTCACTCCAGAGCTCCGTCCACGAGGAAGTTATATGCCCTGAAGTGGAAACTTTTCACTTCTTGGTGTGCAGAACACCGGCAGGACCCAGTTAACGGCCCAGTGGGTGCAGTGCTGGAATTTCTGCAGGAGCGTTTTTCTGCAGGGTTATCCCCCTCCAGACTAAAGGTGTATGTGGCGGCACTAGCTGCTTACCATGTCCCTTTCAGTGGAGTTTCTCTTGGGAGACACCCACTTATAACTCGCTTCCTTCGTGGCACTTTGAGGCTGAGGCCTGCAGTTCGTATGAGGGTGCCGACTTGGGATTTGGCCATTGTACTAGAGGGCCTTTCTTTGGCCCCCTTTGAACCTATTGAGGAAGTGTTTGAGAAATTTCTCACATATAAAACTCTTTTTCTGCTTGCAATCTCCTCACTTAAGAGAATCGGAGATTTGCAGGCTCTGTCGGTTGCACCCTCGTGCCTGGAGTTTTCGCCTGGTATGGTTAAGGCTTTTCTATACCCTAGACCAGGTTATGTCCCTAAGGTCCCTACTAATGCTGTTAGACCTACAGGGCTGCAGGCTTTCTATCCTCCTCCTTTTGTGTCATCAGATCAGGAGAAACTTAACCTTCTCTGCCCGGTTAGGGCGTTAGACGCTTACGTCCACAGAGCTGCCCTGTGGAGGAAATCAGAACAGTTATTTGTGTGCTTTGGGCCAACCAGGAAAGGGTGTCCCGCGTCTAAACAGAGAATGAGCAAGTGGGTGGTTGAGGCCATCTCACTTGCTTATGAGTCGGCTGGTCAGCCTTCACCTTTGGCTGTACGAGCCCACTCTACTAGGAGTATGGCTGCTTCTAAGGCATTGTTGTCAGGAGTATCGCTAAGTGATGTTTGTGATGCGGCTGGGTGGTCCTCACCGCATACATTTGTTAAGTTCTATGAATTTGACTTAAGTTCCACTCCTGGGGCAGAGGTGCTCTCGTCCTCTGTGCGTTAGTTCCCACATGACGGTCCTTTGCTCCTATGGCGACATGGGTATTGGCGTTCCCACAGCTTGACGCAGCTCGAGTTCCCTTGAAAGGGAACGTCTCGGTTACGTATGTAACCCTAGTTCCCTGATAGGGAACAAGACGCTGCGTCGTTCTGCCATACTCCCAGCATGCCCGTTAGCGCTTCCTTCAGGCCTATCAGAAGCTGTCGCGCTTGTGTTTTGGGGGTGCTTTATAGTTTCCTGGTCGATGACGTCACCCGCCTATGACGTTCCGTCTCTCCATTGGACTGATTCCATATGTGCTTCATGACGCACACACGCAGAGGCGTTCCCACAGCTTGACGCAGCGTCTCGTTCCCTATCAGGGAACTAGGGTTACATACGTAACCGAGACGTTATTACTGGATGTATGTGTAATCTAAAGTTAAAGACAGGCAAATGAATTGTCAAATATATCTACCAGCTAGTAATCTTGGAAAATACGACCTTGCTGCTAAAAATGGAATATTACAAAGTCCACTGTGTGAGCCACAGTTTGCATTTGTTCTAGTTTGACTTCTGACAGACAGTTATTTGACACACGCTTACACAGTAACTTTACTTCTGATACATAATTCAACCTCATTATGTCCATTTACATTTAAGCTGTCAGATTCTAAAACATGCTGACAGAATCAGAGAGGACAGTGTGGGAAACTTCAACTCCAAAGACTTGCATGCGAGACAGCTCATCAAGGTGAAACAACAGGTATGTTTCAACCGCTGGGAGGAATCCACTGGGAATGAATGGTGTCCAATGATATCGCTGTTTTCGTTGTTTTAAAGTTCTATTCAGTAAAGGAATTATGTAAATCAGGTAAACACATTATTAGTGCTGAATGCATTTTGTACTGCACAATTACCCATTTTGCAGGCCAGTTCTGAGTGCATTGTTGTCAAGGACAAAGCAGTCAACTATGATCTGACATACCTTGTGAAAAATAAGAGCACTTAATTGTATTGAATGTGCAGTGTACTTCAAATTTTAAAGGTATGTTTTTAAAAACCGCCATTTAAGTGTATTTTATCTCACTTAAATGAAATAAAAGGATACTTAAGTGTATTTAAAGAGAGTACACTTTTATGATTGTTTCTTGACATGCTTAAAGGGGTACTTCACCACTTACAAAACAGCTTTTAATAAAACTTGGCTGCCTATACAGTAAAAGGCGGGGGAAAAAATAAATTGGTGATATATGTGTAATGTCCTTGGGTGGATGAAGAAGATGAAGGTAGGCGAAGATACAAAAATAGCAAAGGTTTTATTCCAATGAGTAAATACCCAAACAACAGAACAGTGTGCTAGTGCACAAACAATAACCAGCAATGAAAAGGAGTGAGAGGGGAACTTAAATACACAGATAATGACAAGGACAACAGGTGACGGTGATGATGATGAGGGTGATGAGGCGCAGGTGCAGGTGATGATGACAGGGTTTTCTGGGAAGTGTAGTGAAGACACAGACGATAAAGGCGGTGCATGTGACATAACTCCCCCCTCCCGCTAGGCGCAACTCGCGCCGTACAAGACAGAACACGGGAGGGTGGGGGGGGGGGGGGCGTCATCCTGGAGTCCGTGACGGGAAGGCGGACCGGGTGCAGCTGGACGGACTCGGCCATGGCGGAGCAGACTGGTCAGGGGGCCATGGCAGAGTAGGAGACCACCCCTCGGGCTGTCCTGGCGGAGACGACCCCTCGGGCGGCCATGGCGGAGACTCCCCTTCGGGCGGCCATGGTGAAGCAGGATGAGGAGGTGGCCATGGTGAAGCAGACTGAGGAGGTGGCCATGGCGGAGAGGATCCCTCGGGTGGCCATGGCGGAGAGGACCCTTCGGGTGACCATGGCGGTGAGGACCCTTCGGGTGGCCATGGTGGTGAGGACCCTTCGGGTGGCCATGCCGGTGAGGACCCTTCGGGTGACCATGGCGGTGAGGACCCTTCGGGTGGCCATGGTGGTGAGGACCCTTCGGGCGGCCACGGTGGTGAGGAACCTTCGGGCGGCCATGGCGGTGAGGACCCTTCGGGTGGCCATGCCCGGTGAGGACCCTTCGGGTGGCCATGGCGGTGAGCACCTTTTGGGTGACCATGGGCTCTTGGGCGCCCACGGCGAGGGCCTATGCCTCCCCCCCAAAAAAATTAATGGGGAGATAGACAGGGTCAGGACAGAGTTCCATACTGGACGGAACCAGCGGTGAAGAAGTCTCTGGACTGGTCGGGACCAGCGGCGAAGAAGTCTCTGGGCTGGACGGGACCAGCGGTGAAGAAGTCTCTGGGCTGGACGGGACCAGCGGCGAAGAAGGCTCTGGGCTGGACGGGACCAGCGGCGAAGAAGGCTCAGGGCTGGACGGCGCCAGCGGCGAAGGCTCTGGGCTGGACGGGACCAGCGGCGAGGGCTCAGTAAAAAAGTCAATTAAGTCCTTCTCGTCCGGACTCTGGACGAGGACCAGCGGTGAAGGTTCTGTGCTGGACGAGACCAGCGGTGAAGGCTCTGTGCTGGACGGGACCAGCGGGGGAAGGCTCGGGACTGGACGGGACCAGCGATGAGGGCTCTGTGCTGGACGGGACCAGCGGTGAAGGCTCTGTGCTGGACGGGACCAGCGTTGAAGGCTCTGTGCTGGACGGGACCAGTGGTGAGGGCTCTGTGCTGGACGGGACCAGCGGGGGAAGGCTCGGGACTGAACGGGACTAGCGATGAGGGCTCTGTGCTGGACGGGACCAGCGGTGAAGGCTCTGTGCTGGACGGGACCAGCGTTGAAGGCTCTGTGCTGGACGGGACCAGTGGTGAGGGCTCTGTGCTGGACGGGACCAGCGGTGAGGGCTCTGTGCTGGACGGGACCAGCGGTGAAGGCTCTGTGCTGGACGGGACCAGCGGTGAGGGCTCTGTGCTGGACGGGACCAGCGGTGAGGGCTCTGTGCTGGACAAGACCAGTGGTGAAAGCTCGGGACTGGACGGGACCTGCGGTGAAGGCTCAGCTGGACTGGCGTGATGAGCTGTCTCTGGCCGGCCGGCGACTGAATTCAGGATGATGATGGGTGGCGTGGTGAAGATGACTGGTGTGTGTGATTGAGTGGTGATATCATCTTCAGCCTCACCAACGGTGAGGGCTGACCCACTCAACCACAACACATGATCGAGGTAACTGGCGAAGGTTCCTGGAAAAGCTGCTGCTGGGGCTTGCTGGTGCAGATGACTGTCTAAGCCCAACCAAAAGACAGATTTAAAGACATCATCTGACCAGCTTACCCCAGCAGAGAGTTCCAGGAATTCGGCGATGTAATCCTCTACAGACAGTCCGTCTTGGAAAGTGGTGAGTAGAGAGTGAGCTGGGTTAACCGGGGTGAGAAAAATTCCCATGCTGACTCTTTGTTGGGCTGGTTATTCTGTAACGTCCGTGGGTGGATGAAGAAGATGAAGGTAGGCGAAGATACAAAAATAGCAAAGGTTTTATTCCAATAAGTAAATACCCAAACAACAGAACAGTGTGCTAGTGCACAAACAATAACCAGCAATGAAAAGGAGTGAGAGGGGAACTTAAATACACAGATAATAACAAGGACAACAGGTGATGGTGATGATGATGAGGGTGATGGGATTCTGGGAAGTGTAGTGAAGACACAGACGATGAAGGCGGTGAATGTGACAACATGACTAGAGAAAACATCTCAGGTTACTTGACTGTAACCCTGTTCCCTGAAAAAACAGGAATGAGATGCTGCACTGACAGCACTATGGGACAAAATCTTTGTTTGACCGGTTGTGAAGTATGTGTGGCAAACACGCCAAGAACTTGGATTTAAATAACCTCTGACGATGACGTCATTGGAATGTGCACTTGTGAGAGGCTACAAATAAATGTGAAATAGGTGTGCATTCAGGTCACTTTGTCTGAAGAGACTTCCTGAACACGCCCCAGTGCGGCAATAAAGCACAGCATCTCGTCTCGCTTTTTCAGGGAACAGAGTTACAGTCAAGTAATCTAAAATGTTCCCTATAAAAAGCTACTCTCAATGCTGCGCTGACAGCACTATGGGAATGAGAATATCAGTGCCGCCACACTGGAAGTGTTTGGACTCCTCAAGGTTGTGTAGTGTGTGCGCACAAACACGAGAAAGGCCTCAGACATCAGCTTGGGATGTCGACTCGAGGGCATGTAAACCCGAAATAACATGAACATTCAAAATATAAAAATCCCCAAATCTCTCTGGCAAAGTAATGGCCATGAGAAAAACCCTCTTTAGAGCTAGAAGCTTATCAGGCACTGATCCTAGTGGTTCAAAAAGGGGACTGAACTAGCCCCTCGAAGACTATGACCAAGTCCCACAAAGGGATCTTTGCTATAACAAAACCTCAGCCGCCTCGCTCCATAAATGAAGCGGGTAATCAGAGGATGCTTCCCCACTGGAGCCCTATCAATCAGGGCGTGGCAAGCCGATATGGCAGCCACAAATACCCTGAGAGTAGCGGGGCATGCTGATAATTTTCCCTGCAGAAACTCCAGCACTGAAACAATCTGGCAGTCAAGTCAAGTCAAGCCACCTTTATTTATATAGCGCTTTTTACAATACAGATTGTTTCAAAGCAGCTTTACAGAGATAACAGGAAAATAATGTTGTAATAACTGGCAGTGAACTGGGTCTTCAGAGCATGCAGTACACCACCTTTCAAAGACACCCCATTTAAGGGCATAGATCCTTCTTGTGGAGGGAGCCCTCGTCCTCAATAGTCTTTATGACATCAGCTGGAAGCCCAGCATCCCTCAGTTGGCCCCCCTCAGGGGCCAAACGTGAAGATTCCAAAGCCCGGACCGGGTAGGAAATATTGTCCCCTGTGCCTGAGACAGAAGGTCCCTCCTGTTTGTAATCGCCCAGGGAGAGCCATCCAGGAGGGATATTATCTCAAAGAACCAAATTCTGGACAGCCACGCATGGGACATGGCATCCAGACCCAGGGGGGCTGGGTGACTCAGAGAGAAGTAGAGGGGACATTGTGCTGTTTCACAAGAAGTCCACCTCTACTTCGTAAAATATATCTCAAATCTGTTTGACTACCTCAGGGTGGTGTTTCCATTCCAAATGTGTCGCAGCCTGACATAAAGTCTGCTCCAACATTCAAATGCCTAGGGGTGTAAATCCCAACACAAGGTGAGGAACCCAAAGTGAGGAACTGGGGTCTGAGCCACATTGAAAGAGTATGAACCCCACTGTGCGTAACCCTTACCATAAACATGGATTTTAAAAAAGTGCATCAGCTTGTGCGCTTACCATAAACATGGATTTTTAGAAAGGGCTCGAAGCACTCAGCGTGTGCCTTTACCCTTATTTGCCTCTGGGGATTGGCCCTTGAATGAAATCCCCTGGCTCATGTGCGGAAGGCCTAAAGGTATCACCATGGACACAGCAGCCAAAAGACCTAAAACTCGTTGAAAGTGATTGAAAGTAATTTCCTGACCTAGCCTAATATCGTTCAAGTTTTTTAGATGGAATCGACATGTGCGGGCACAGCTGTGCCCGTACGGTGACTGAGAACCCCTAAATACGTTGTCCTCTGGGCAGGAGAGAAAATGCTTATCTTGACATTGATTCTCAACCCTCAGAGATACAAGATGAGCGAGGACAACATCCTGATGTCTAATTGCAAGCTCTTGAGACTGGACCAAAATCAGCCAGTCGCCTATGTAAATTAAAATGCGGATGCCCTAGAGTCACAACAGAGCCAGAGATGCATCCATGCATTTTGTGCATGTGGGGTGACAAGGCTGGATGAAAGAAACTGATATTGGTAAGCAGGGCCTAAAATGAACACTCGTCAAGTGCCAAATGCGAGTAAAAATCGAGTCAGAATGCGAGTATATGAAACGGTGTCTTTTCCCAGTGAGAAAAATCTGTGTTTTTTGGAAGAATAACCAATGGACATTTTGGCTTCCTTCAAGGTCGCTGTCTTGAGCCCCGACTCCTTAGAGGTGGGGCACGGGCAGCCACACTCATTTTCGGACCCCAGCTAGGGCCAGCTACAGGGCCAGAATAGGGGGTTGAAGGACCCTGACGACAGCAGTGATGTATCGCTCAAACGCCGTGGATTTAAGCTTCATCTCCCTGAACTTTTGGACTAGCATCTCAATAAACTTACCAAAGATACTCGAGCATCTTCCAGGGAGTACCAAAAAGCCTGTAAGAAGAGAGCGGGGCGTCAAGGAGAAAAACAAAATCCTTTCCCTTGAACCCTGCAAGTTTCAACCACAGATGCCACTCCATGGCAACCATTGCAGCAATAAAGAAGCCGATGGCACAAGCTGCCTGCTTGGTTGCACGGAGGGAAAAGTATGTGGTGCGGCAAAGCTCCAGGACTGCGTCTAGAGACACACACAGTTGAAGTGGAGCTAAGAACCAATTGCCCAAAACCCAGCGTTTTTTCTCTCACTGCGCCTGCTCGAAAAGAGAAGTTAAACCATTTCATCTTTAATGCAGCAAGAAAGAAAACAAAAGAGGGAGATCTATAAGTTCTGTAGCTATCAAACTAGCTGCAATTTAGCAAACTGTTGCTTACTGCCATAAACCACATTGCCCACGTGTTCATGTTGTTCAGTTTCCTGCCACTCCTTGTTTCCATGTTCACCGTCTTCATTAGTTCATTTGGTTCCGCTGTGTTGTGTTAGTCAGTTCTCCGTTCTCTCCCTGTTTGTCACTATGGTTACAAATTGATTTGAGTACTCTGTTCAGGTTTGTCTTGCCCATTATCTTGTTTGCCCATACATTTATGCCCTCTGTTTCAATCAGTCCCTTGTCTTGCATTATTTCAGTTCTCATCGATATGGGGTTGTATGATTCCTTGTTTAAGTATTGAATTATCCTATAGTATCTCCTTCCGTAACATAATGCAATACCTAAATAAGAACTCAAAACAAAGATGGCTGAAGACAGACACCTCATGATTCAGCAGAACGTCCTGGTTGCGTATGCAAGCCCTGTTCCCTGAAGGAGGGAACGGAGGACGTAGTCGACGTCGACTGAATGGGGATCACGCTAGGGAGCCAATCTTCTTTGAGCACTATTGAACGAGCCAATGGAATTGGCGTGCGTGATTCGTATCACACACTCCACCCCCGCGGCGCGGGTATAAATACGGAAGTGGATGGACGCACTAGTTGCTTTTTCGATGAGGAGCCGAATGTATATCAGAGTCAGCGGTGGTCCAGCAGTAGTGGCAAGGGGACTACGTCCTCCATTCCCTCCTTCAGGGAACGGGGGTTGCATACGCAACCAGGACGTTCCCTTTCAGTCGAGAACGTCAGACATAGTCGACGTCAACTGAATGGGGATCAACCATTGAAAACGCCACTAAAGCTGCCACCTTCCAGTGCCTAGACAAAAGCCTCCTGATGCCCCCACACTTTAAGGCGGGGAAGGCCAGGGCTTAGGCCAGGGAAGTCACTGCTGTTCCTACAGGACCACTGGGAAAGCGTTCCCTGTACATGGAAGGAAGGGACGCTGCGGAAGCCACATCCTACCCCAAGGGAGGTAACATGGAGAATACACATATGAACTGGGCGGATGACCGGGCAGTACGGAATATGGAATGTCACTGGGGTGGCTCCAGCCTATGACAGAGGGTAGACTCAACCAGACAGTGACGGCAGAGCAGACTCTGCCGAGGGAAGACACAGGCTCGCCATAGGGAGTTTACCGTGGAAGAATACACATATGGGATGAGGGATGAATACACATAAGGGCCGTAGGGATCGCAACATATGGACCCAGCCTAACACAGGTTCCACACTGCTTACGAGTGGTAGGCCTAACACCGGACGTTTCGCCACGTCCGACATCAGAGGGGTGTGGAGGAACTCAACAGGGTTCGGTTGAGGGGAACTCAACTGGAGCAGAAATAGCGCACGTATCCAGTCCATAGGAGGGGAATGGCGCAGCAAGCCGACACTTTGATCCTGGCTCATGGTGAACTGGCTTCATGAGAAGGGAGCCTACGGGAAGCAGCAGTTCAACTATTGGTGTCGCCCAGCCCCCAACTCTAGAATATCTGTCAGCGAAGCACTCTGTGTCAATGCCTAGGCGGGAGCAAACACTAATTTAAGAGGAGCTCACCACCTAAGTGGACAAGTGCATCTCGGAATCTTCAACAAGATGAAGGCAGCCACCATTCAGTGGGCCAACCTCGCTTGAAAACAGCCTTACCTCTTTGCTGATTTCCTTAACAGATAGAGCTGGTCTGAGGTCCTAAGGCTTGCGTTTTGTGCACATAACCCGCAATGACGTGGACGGACAGAAAAAGCCAGGGCTGGGTTAGCACTTGCGCAAGCCAGCGCTTGCAGGCTCACTACCTGGTCCCAAAGGGAGAGGTAGGAACCTTGGGCACATATCCAGGCCGGGGTCTAAGCTTGTGAGAGTTAGCCGGCCCAAATTCCAGGCACAACTCGTTGACCGAAAGCGAGCAAGTCCCTACCTCTAGTAGAGACCACGCGAGCAGGAGAACTGTTTAAACACAGAATTTTTAACTCACTGCCTGCAGTGGCTCAGGGGCGGTCTCTGCAGTGCAGTTGCACCAGAGATAAGGCCCAAGAGTATAAAGAGGGGCGCAATGATATTTCCTTGCTCCCCTCAGGAACCTGACGATCAGGACGTGCTTCCCATGCTTCTGCAACATGATGTGCGTCAAGAAAAGAGGCAACATCATTTTGAGGGTGGAGGAAAACAGCCTACTCCAACCCATCTTGCAGGAAAGAGAGCACTGAAATGACCGAACGCTCTCAGGATCTCCTCACGGAGAGAAGACTCACTCAACGAATAGGTTCCACTTCTATTTGGCATAAGCACAACTTCCTCTTTTCAGGGGGTGCTCGCAGAAGTGATAGTAACTACCACATATTCCTGCGGTCGCCACCTGAACCTCCGCGTCCATCTTGTAGGACCGGCCTGAAATCTCTCCAGGGGTCTGAACGCGGGTGCCATCGTGCCCTGTCCCTGAAATGTATTCAGGGGAAGTCAGGAAGGCTGTCGAGGAGAACTAGGTCTGGTTGGGCCAATAAGGGGCAACTATCAAGACCTGCTCCACTCCTGACCTGGCACAGTAGGTGCAAGTGACACGCGTGCACAAGACAGGAGCACTGTTCAACACTAAATGTGAAGATCACTGAGCTTCAGGAGCATTTCTGCTCAACACGTGAGTGTGATGAAAATTACTGAACTTGAGCAGGCGCCAAGCGACAATGAATCACATAGCCGCTTTTTTAGAAGGCTCACTGGGGAATGCATTTCTGCGGGGCCCCTGGGGCCAGCTGAGAGCCAGTGTCTGTCCAAGGGCTGTCCGCTCGGACAGAAATACGCAACTGGCAGGGGAACGAATCCGGAGAGGCAACAGATGTAACTGTGCGGCCCCGAATTGGTCCCGGCACAGCTGGACCGCCAGGGGATGGAGTCTTCACTCTCCCTTGCCACAACTGTTGTGAGGCTCGTTGGCGGCACGATTGAGCAGGCCGGAAAAAATAGTGGAATGAAGCGACCTCAGAAGCTTCTGACACCAAGGAGGAGGTGACGGGTGAGTTGTGACATGCGAGGGAAGCTTAGCGCAACAGCCGCGATATTGTCTTTTCAGACCAATACCAGCTCGCTGAGCAGCGGTGGCTCAAAGCGAGGTGAACTGCAACAACTCGAGGCACGAATGCCCATGCAGTCGGAGGTCGCTCAGGCCTCCGTTAAAGCACGCCATTTGTACATGGCCCCTCAGTCGGTGAGGGTTTGGCAGCAGGCCGGGGTGAACTGTTGTCACACAGGGCGTGCTGCTCTGCCACGGAAGGTAGAGATCTGAAGCACATGTCATTCAGGTCAGATGCTGCAGACCAACTTGGGCCAAGATGGTCACGACCCACCACATACTACCATGAAGAACGAGTTTACAACAACTGGCCTTCATATCGGCTGGAGGGAGCGGCTATATCAAGTCCTTCGCCAGTAGGACATAGATATGCGCGCACAAGACAGGAGCACTGCTCAACACTAGGTGTGATGAATATCACTTAGTTTTCAGGAGCATGTCTGCTCAACACGTAGTGTGATGACTATAACTGACTTGAGCGGCAAGGTGGAGAGTGTGGTGTTAGTGTGCAGTGCAACACTTACCTGTCTCCACTGGTGGCAGGGGGCGCGTGAGAAGGCGGATGACCGGGTCCCCGAACGCACCAAGCTGCCCGCAGGCGACCAAGGGGGGCTGAGGGGTGTAAGGCTATACAGGGTCACACACCGCCAGACTGGCCCTCTTGAGACCCAGGAATAGAGAAGTTTGCTCTTTTTTTGAAAATGTGGGTACCGCTGATCCCGCTTTTACGGGAGCCAACGGCGGAACAGACACATAATTAAAAAGCTCCAGCCGGTTGGAGGGCCAATCGGTGGCCACTCCAAGAGCAACCTCTCCATCTCTCGGGGGCCCGTCCAGGTTCAACGTTTCCGCTGTCGCTTACCACCTGGCTTGGTAGCGCCTGGGACTGGCTGGGCGGCCCTTTTGCGGCCGGCTCCATGTCGGGACCTGGGTGTAGGCTGCTGCGATAGTCCGGTGGGAGCTGAGGCGGCTACAGGCGGACGCCCTCGGCGACGGGCAGGTGGAGGATCTGTCCCCGGCGGACGGGTGAAGGAAGCAGTGTCCCGCCAGGGCAGGATGTGCCAGATGGCCTCCGTCTGCCTCTGGGCTGCAGAGAACTGTTTGGCAAAATTATCCACAGCATCGCCGAATAACCCAACCTGAGAAATGGGAGAGTCCAGGAATCAAACCTCGTCCGCTTCTCTCATATCAGCCAGGTTGAGCCAGAAATGGCACTCCTGGACCACAAGTGTGGACATCACCGTACCGATCGCGCAAGCTGCAACCTTCGTGCCTTGGAGGGCGAGGGCGGTTGCAATGCGAAGCTCACGATGAGCTCACGGTCCGGACTACCCTCTTGTATGTTCATGAGTGCCTGGGCCTGGTGGACCTGGAGCAACGCCATGGCATGCAGAGAGGAAGCGGCTTGCCAACAAGCTTTGTAAGCCTTGCTCGTGAGAGCGGACGAGAACTTACAGGCTTTAGAGAGGTGACGACGATCACCTCTCCAGGAGGCAGCGGCCGCCGGACACAGTTGCATCGCGACAGACCACTCCACTGGAGTGATAGCCTCGTAACCCTTCACCGCTCCCCTGTCAAGGGTAGTGAGGGGGGAGGAGCTACTTAGGCGGTTTCTGGCAGAGAAAGGTGCTGTGCACGCCCTCGTAAGCTCCTCATGCACTTCAGGAAAGAAAGGCACCGGGGTGGCGGGCTGAGCCCGGCCTGCCCCGAGAAACCAATCATCCAACCGAGATGGCTCGGGACACGGTGGAGGGTTCCACATGAGCCCTACCGCCTCGGCGGCCTTTTTCAGCATAGCTGACATCTCTGGATCTGGCTTGGGCAATGCTGGTCTCCCAGAGGGAGGCAGCGCAGCCGAGTCGTCATTTCCAGAGTTCAGCTCCCCGTCCGATGCTGCGATAGACAAACTATCCCCTGGAGGGGCCCCAAATGAAACAGCTGGTCGGTCCACTACAGAGAGACCAGCAGGTTCATTGGGGAGCTCCACCGGTTGAGGAGTGAGGGATCCACGGGGCTTTGCCGGGCGGATCACCCCTCACTGTAATCCTCAGATCACCCAGCTTGGACGGCACCCCGGTCTTCCTCTGGGAAGGTAACCCAGAAGAAGGGCCAGGGCGGGGCCCAGAGGCGGGGACTGCACATACGCTTTTGATGTAGGCGAGTCTCGATCTCTGCACCGAGATGGTCATATTCCCCGCAATGGGAACATGACTCATCCACGAAAGCTGTCTCAGGGTGCTGTAAGCCCAAACACACGATACAGCTTTCGTGACCGTCAGAGAGGGACAGAGCTTTACCGCACCCAGAAACGCACGGATGGAATGGCTGACTGAAACAGTGAAGTACTCACTTCTTGCCCTCTAACCAGCCGTCAACACACAAACAAACAGAGAAATATGATGCTGTTAAAACAGCAGTTGAGAGCTAAGAAGCTCGCGATCACCGCTGCACTCGCCCTGTAGAAACACCAACACTTTTCCCGCAAGAACACCGACACACTCGCTCATTGAAAACAACAGCACTCTTCAGAGACATCAATCCACGATTGGCTCCGAAGCGATAGGCAACTAGTGCGTGCATCCACTTCCGTATTTATACCCGCGCCGCGGGGGCGGAGTGTGTGATGCGAATCACGCACACCAATTCCATTGGCACGTTCAATAGTGCTCGAAGAGGATTGGCTCCCTAGCCTGATCCCCATTCAGTCAACATCGACTATGTCTGACGTTCTCGACTGAAAGGGAACGGCAGCCTTTGGAGTGGTATGTGGAGGAGTTCCTGAATGATTCCCATCTGGTGAGCTGGGGTGATTCTATGATTAATGCCTGCTTCCGGATGGGACTGGATGATGATGATAAGTTATTCTGATTCCTTTCCCCTGGCGATTGTTATAGGTCCGTAACGGACATTATGTGCTCAATTTAAATGTTACGGATATGGTGGCTGTAATCAAGCGCACGACAAAGGAGATACAATAGGATACTTTAATTCAATATTTAAACAAGGAAACAAACAACCACATATTGATGATAACTGAAATAATGCAAGACAAGGGACTGATTGAAACAGAGGGCTTATATGCATGGGCAAACGAGATAATGAACAAGACACACCTGAACAGAGTACTCAAATCAAATTGTAACCATAGTGACAAACAGGGAGAGAACGGAGATATGCAAATGCAACGAAAATGTTGAACATGTTTTAATAAATTGTAAGAAATTTAGGGAAGAAAGGAAGAATCTTAAAGAAAACATTAATGAACTAGGAAGGAAATGGAATATTAATGGTGTGTTAAGTATAGATAATTCTCAGATAGAAGTTGTTACGGCTTTAATGAGGTTTGTGCAGGAAACTGGTCTTAGTAGAAACAATTAAGAAAGGATCAATGAAGCCATGATTTTGCACACTCCAATATAGTAGGTGGCGGTATGCACCTTTTACACTAGTCTGTAATCCGACTAAAAGACTAAAAGAAGGGAGAGAATGGATAATTGACTAACACAACACAGCTGAACCTAATGAACTAATGAAGACGGTTGTAGCATGCCCCCCGAACAAGGATGACACTTTTACTGATGGTTTTATGATGTTTAATCCTTTATAAACTTTACTCCGTTCACCATATCACCAACGTAAGAGCTGAAATGTATACAAAACATGTAACTGATCAGCTAACATCGTTCACATTCACATGGTGTCTTACATTTGTGCAAAAACGAACATATTAACAGACAAAATGCTCAACTGATTTAAATTAACACACCATTACCTCTTCGGAGGGGCTGCAAGCATGAAACTCGATGTTTATCAGGTCTCCGCGTCGAAGTGCCGTATTTGGAATAACAAGCTGCAATATGCTATAAACTGCGCTAGCTTGGGAGCGCGCATTCAAAAAGAAAACAAAAGCGCGCAGCTCAAGACCGGAAGTCAGCCACCTCAACACAAAATTTCAAAATAAAAGACAATCGCCTTTTCTGTAACAAACTTATGGTTATTTACACTCCCACGAAATTATGAGAGTTTGTTATATCAGGATAACAACAACGAAGAATTTTCAACATGAAATAACCATTTCTCTTAATCAGCTTATGAGCATTCTAATATCAGAATTAGCTTTTGCAAAGGACGCTCTACACTAGAAAGCTTATTACTGCGTTGACCTTTGTTATTTAGTCTCTTATCTCCAAAGGAGATTTTCACTCTTCTCACGAGTCCGTCCTTGCCGGTAACAGTCTCCAGGACTCTGGCAAGTCTCCATTCACCTCTGGGTGACAGTTCATCAACGTCCAACACAACATCACCTTCTCTTAAATTTCTTTTTGGTGAGTGCCAGCGCTGCCTAGCAATAATGTTATGCAGATACTCACGCCTCCACCGACACCAGAACTGCCCAGTCAAAAACTGCACACGACGCCATCTCTTTGCTCCATAGAGGTCCTCCTTTGGGAAGGCACCAGGTGGGGGCAGTGTTGTGCCGGATTTCATGTGGAGCAGGTGGTTGGGGGTAAGTGGTTCCAAGCTGTCAGGGTTGTTAAGGTTGTCTACAGTCAGTGGGCGACTATTGACTATGGCCATCGCTTCATAGAATAAAGTCCTTAATGAAGCATCATTAAGTCTACCATGTGCAAGGGACAGAGTAGTATTCAATAGACTTCTGACAGTTCTTATCTGGCGCTCCCACACTCCACCTGCGTGACTGGAGTGAGGTGCATTCATCACAAAGTCGCACTGTTTTTGGGACAGATAAGTACTCAGTCTTTGAGTGTCCAGTTCACTTAGGGCAGCTTTAAACTCATTCTTTGCACCAACAAAGTTTGTTCCCTGATCACATTGGATTTGGCGAATTGCACCTCTGATAGCAATGAAACACCTTAATGCATTAATGAAAGTGTCAGTGGATAAGTCCTCTAATAGCTCAATGTGAATGGCGCGAGAGCAAAAGCAAGTGAATAAAAGTCCATACCGTTTATGTTGTTTTCGGCCTTCTGTAGTTATAAAAGGGCCAAAACAGTCCATACCGCAGTATGTAAAGGGCGGAGAGGGCTCTAAGCGTTCTGCAGGTAGGTCGCTCATTCTCTGACCCTCCGGAGCTTTGCGGAGTCTGCGACAGATGACACACTGGCGGATGAAAGAAGCAACGGTTCTGCTCATCCCTGGGATCCAGTAGCCACTGGATCTGATTTCGTTTATGGTGAAGCCTTTACCTTGGTGTTTTACTTTGTCGTGACAGTGAGCTATTATGAGTTTGGTCACATGATGTTCCTTTGGAATCACAATAGGGTGTTTGAAAGAGTCCTTGATAGATGAAATTCTTCCTCCAACCTTGATGAGCCCGTCCGTGTCCCTGAAAATGTCTAAGTGGAACAGTTTGTTGTGATGTGGAAGCTGATTGCCTTTGTTAAACAGTTTTATCTCTTTTCCATATGTTTGTTTTTGTACATCCTGAATGATGACATGCACTGCACTTTCTTGTTCACTCACTGTAGCCTTTGATTTGACTTTCTTGGCCCTTCTTATGAGACGTGCTACAGCTTTGACTGCTTTGGACCATGACAAGAACTTGGACAAACGTTCTGCAAGGCTAAATGTCACTGTAACTTTGGTTGTTTAATTTAGCATGAGTGGCACATGAATCACCGTGGGCACTTTCACCAGCCCGCTCCTAAAGTGATATAAGATTTGTGCAAGCTGTTCCTGTCGTGACACTGATGATAACGTGCAACCCATTTGAATTCTATTGACAATTTACCACGTTACGCTATGGAGAAAGTAAAAAAAATGATATAAAATAGCCACATAAACTAAACTGATGAAAAGAGGGGGAAACATCATTCTGCACCAACATAAATTATAAAGCTTTTTAAACTACTCATGACCACCTTTGCTAGAATCTATCACGTTCTATTGTATTTATTGTGGCAAATTTTGACTAACTTGTAGTAGAATTTATAATAGATAATCTGTTAAGGGGATAGATGTTTCACTAAAGATTAATATTACAACTGTGACATGTTGTAGTAGCTATAGTTTCTATATAGTTTGCTATTTTTTTATAACAAAAATGCTGTACCCTAGTGAAAAAAAGTTTTTGTATTGTATTATATTAAAAGTTATTGTATTTGAAATATATTCCATTTTTCAATAGTACATAGCAAATATACTAACAAAAATGTTACTGTCTTTAAATCTATTAAGTATATTAGCATCATGCTTTTACCTATTTTCACAATACAACTTTTAACAAACTTTAAAATAATTGTAGCCTACTTTAGTATATTTTAGAAAAATATATTTGAAGTAAAAATTCTGTTTATTTTTTAAAAGTGTATTTATTTGCACTTTATAAAAAATATATTTTAGGTATATTTTAACAGTGTGCTGGAAATGGATCATTGTAAACAATGCATTGAAAGTATAATTTCAAAATACATTATAGTATACAATAGTATTTTGTACAAAGCATAGCTAAGTTTTATTTGTCTAATAATGTACATTTATTATTGAAGACAAAGCATGCAATTTGTAGTATTTGGAATAAGCCAAAGGTATTAATGAGCCTATACTTTTTACTCAAATATATCACACCACGGTAACCTCGTGGGCAAGTGCGCCGACATGTGCTTCGGGAGACCCGAGTTTGAGCCCCGGTTCGTGGATCTTTCCTGATCCCGTCCCTCCTCTCTCTCTCTCTCTCTCTCTCTCTCCCACCTCACTTCCTGTCTAGCTGATGTCCCAATAAAATGCCTAGATAAAAATAAAATATATATATAAATACACTTATGGTATATTGGTTGTATGTTTCGAAGACACTCGTAATGAATTTTAATGTACTTGTAACACAAATAAAGTAATATCACTAATCAAGCATGTAATTAGTCCCTACACAGGCATAAACTTAAAGTATACTAAGTATACTTGAAGTTGGTCCAATTTAGTACACAAAAGTACACTAAATACACTCGAAGTTATGCTTTACTACAATTTAATTACTACTAAAATATACTTGGTACAAAATTAGTTGTTTCAAAATAGCACACTTCAAGTTAACTAATCATTAACACACTTGAAGTATACTGATAATTAGTCTGGCTGCAAGAATACTGAGCATTTTTTTTCACCAGGGTAGATACAAAGAAAGAAAGAAAAAAAGTTAACATTGGCCTGAGGATAATAATGAGCCATCAGTGGTCTTACCTGTAATTATGTCCTTATTGTAACAAATGCTATGATTAAAAAATTACAAGAACTATGTTCTTTTTTATAAGGCCAAGTACAAGTTAGAAAGAGCTTTAAAGTCTGGACCTTCTTAAATTATTGACTAAACAATTGGTTTAGTGTAACCAATGTGTAACCATGTGTAAAATGTTTTATCACTCTCGCTCTTTCTTCCATAAATAAATCACAAATATCATCCATCTTAAATTAGCATCAAATCATGCAGAAATTTTCCAGTGATGAATTGACATGACCAATCATGATTACGGCCTGCTTTAATTAAATGGAGGAGAGCCATTTATGTTTGTGGCTCCAGTGCACGTCTGACTTGCAGTACTGATGTTTATAGGTCTCACCTTCAAATTAGTGAAGAGTATGAAGTGTGGGATTGTGACAAGTTTATCAAAAGTCTCTACTTATAAAAGCACTACTTTTTAGACCTCGCTGTCAAGTTTTCCGGTGAACATAAGAGACAGCATTGATAAAATGTAGGAAGACTTGATAAATAAAACAGGGCCCTGCATTTGCAGTATGTGGGAGTAAAAGCAGACATTTAAATTCATATAAACAAGACACAGAGGTAGAAAGAACCAGTTCAGTAAACCTGAGAGAAACGGAACAACAGAAGTGTGTAGGAGAGGTCAAGCCATTTAAATGTGCAACTACTGGAGCTCATTAATTACAATTCAGTTAAGGATTTTTTTTTTCTTCTGTGCGGTTGCAGTGCACGGCTGTGACGCGCCTCACTGAAGCACATCACCTGTGGGACTGCAGAGATGCTGTCTGTATGGCACCTGTGTTCCTGTCAACCTATGTGCTTGTATTAGAATGCTGCTGTCATATATTTGCATCATAATTGCCAGCAATGCTGCATTAATCTGGCTCGACTATGTGGGATGTTATTAAATGAGTATATTAATGTGTATATATTTGTATGTTTATGTGCATTTTGAAGAGACAGGCAGATAGATAGATCTGAAAAAAAGTAAGACTTGCGATAAAGTGGGGTTTCCAGCATTGTTATTATTAATGAAAAATAAATAATAAAATTATTAATAATAAAACTAAAATGAAAACGTACTCGGTTACTAACGTAACCTCGGTTCTCTCTAGAGAGGGAACGAGTACTGCGTAATATCTTACGCTATGGGGAAAACCTCTTTTCCACGAGATATTGAAGCCAAAAATTATCCTTAATTTTGAATTAATGCAAAACGCTGTGCAGCAGCATGCAGACATAGGCAAGACGGCTTGCGTGCCTATTGGCTGCCCTGCGGCAACAGCAGCAGCCTATCGAGAGTGGCCCTGCGTGACACATACCCAATGGGGGCACTTCGCGCCCATTTCGTCACGTCCCGCCAGAAAGGGCGTGGTCCCGCCCTTGTAAATACGGCTCGATTAGGCTGGTATACTGGTTTTCATCGCCGAAGCGAACCAGAGCTGTGTATGCACGGCAAGATACGCAGTACTCGTTCCCTCTCTAGAGAGAACCGAGGTTACGTTAGTAACCGAGTACGTTCTCTTACGAGAGTATCTCTCGTACTGCGTAATATCTTACGCTATGGGGAACACAATGCAAAACGCCGTGCGTACTGGGATCCGACACCAAAGTCCCAAGGGCAGTAGCCCGGGGCTCATATAGTGCATAATCACCATAGACTCACAGAGAGTCGGAGAAGAGAGGCTGCAAGCATCATTCCCCATAAAATAGCATCCTACAGGAGCTAGTTATGTTAACAGTGTTTCACGCAGACAGGGTGAACGTGTTCAGCCTGAACTGGGTAATAGTACGGGTTATTCAACACCCAAGGGGCAGTTTCTATCGCTCAGTGAGCGATGCACAGGCAAACTCAGCATCTGGGCCGCACTGCGGGGCAGATAGCACTGAATTCTAAACCGACAGAAGCTTGGCTTGTAAGGCGGGAACCTCTAGGTTATAAAACCTTATAAATGTAGACGGCGAGGCCCAGCCCGCGGCCGTACAGATATCTTGCAAGGTAACCCCACTATACCACGCCCACGACGAGGCCACGGCTCTTGTGGAGTGCGCTCTGACACCCAAAGGACACTGCAGGCCCTTAGAAGTGTAAGCCAGTGCTATGGCGTCGACTACCCATCTGGATAGGCTCTGTTTTGATGCGGCCAGGCCCTTGGAGCGTCCGCCAAACAAAACAAAGAGCTGCTCGGTCTGTCTGAAGACAGACGAGCGGGACACATAAGCTCTCAGTGCCCTGACAGGGCAAAGGAGACTAGCATCTTTCTCCTCATCATGAACCGAGAGAGCGCACAGGGAAATGACCTGGGCCCTGAACGGTGTGTTGAGGGATTTGGGCACGTACCCGTGCCTTGGTTTGAGTATGACCTTAGAGTCATTAGGCCCAAACTCCATACATGACGCGCTTACCGAAAGCGCTTGTAAGTCCCCTATGCGCTTCACTGAAGCGAGAGCCAAAAGGAACACCGTTTTGAAAGACAGATGCTTCATGTCTGACAAATGGAGTGGCTCGAACGGGGCACCTTTCATGGCTTCCAAAACCGTAGAAAGGTCCCACACCGGGACTGAAGGAGGTCTGGGAGGGTTCAGCCTCCGAGCTCCCTTGAGGAATCGCACGACTAGGTCGTTCTTCCCCAGTGACTGGCCAGACACAGGTTTTATAAACGCTGCTATGGCCGCCACGTACACTTTGAGCGTGGATGGGGACCTGCCCTTATCCAGCAGCTCTTGAAGGAAGGAGAGTACTTCCGTGACCCCGCAGTCTACAGGTGAAAAGCGCTGAGCTTGACACCAAGCAGAGAACACAGACCATTTCGAGGAATAGAGCTGTCTAGTAGACAGGGCCCTTGCCTGCGTGATCGTGTTTAGCACTCCCTCCGGGAGGCTAGCGGGTACCCGTTGATGGCCCATGCATGTAGGGACCATAGTTCCGGGCGAGGATGCCAAATCGAGCCCTCGGCCTGAGAGAGGAGGTCTTTCCTCAACGGTACTGGCCACGGGGCAGTGCTGGTCAGCCGCATCAGGACTGGGAACCAAGTCTGGTTTGTCCAGAGCGGAGCCACAAGCAGCACTGGGCATCCATTTTCCCTGATTCGTTCCAGCACTTGAGGCAGGAGCGAGACGGGGGGAAAAGCATAGAGGGGACAGCGGGGCCAGACGTGGGCCAGCGCGTCCTTGCTCTTGGAGAAGTATTTCGGACAGTGAGCGTTCTCGTGGGACGCGAACAGGTCCATTTGCGCTCTGCCGAATGTCTCCCACAGCAGTTGGATCGTCTGCGGGTGCAGCGACCATTCCCCTGCTGGGACATTGTTTCTGGACAGTCTGTCTGGTCCCAGATTCAGGTGACCAGGCACGTGCGCCGCTCTCAGTGAAAGCAGGTTGTGCTGAGCCCAGACCAGGAGGCGTTCCGTTAGCCTGTAAAGGTTTCGGGACTTGGTGCCGCCCTGGCGATTTATGTATGCCACCACTGACATGTTGTCCGACCGGACCAAGACGTGGTGGCCCATTATCTGGGGACAGAAGCGCCGTAGCGCGTTGTCGACTGCCATCATTTCCAGACAGTTTATGTGTAGGAGCTTTTCCTGTTCTGACCACTGGCCAAAGAACGGTCTGCCCTCGAGCAGCGCTCCCCATCCCGAGGTGGAGGCGTCCGTGGACACCACCTTCACACTCGAGGGAGTCCCCAGACTCACACCTGACTGATACCAGTCGGTTATCTTCCAAGGTTCCAGAGCTGAAACGCATTTCAGATCGACCCGGAGGCGAAACCGACCAGCGGTCCATGCCCTGGGAGGAACTCGCGCTTTTCAGCCACAGCTGCAGTGGGCGCATGCGAAGCAGACCCAGCTGGAGCACTGAAGCTGCTGAGGCCATGAGGCCCAGCATTTTCTGAAACCTTTTGAGCTGGACAACCGAGCCGCGGCGGAAGGATTTCGCGGCGCTCTGAATGTCCCGTTCGCGCTCTGGCGTCAGACGCGCTGTCATGGATAGCGAGTCCAGCACTGTTCCCAGAAAAGAAATTTTCTGGCTGGGAAACAGCGAGCTCTTCGCCCAATTGACTGTGAGACCCAGATTCTCGAGATGCTCGAGTAATGTGGCCCTGTGTTCTATGAGCTCTGATCGTGATCGAGCTAGAATCAGCCAATCGTCCAAGTAGTTCAAAATTCGCATGCCCTGGAGTCTCAGGGGTGCGAGAGCCGCGTCCATGCACTTCGTAAATGTACGGGGTGCCAGGGACAGGCCGAACGGCAGGACTTTGTATTGGTATGCCTGGCCCTCGAAGGCGAATCTCAAGAATTGCCTGTGACGTGACGCTATTTGTATTTGAAAATAGGCGTCTTTCAGATCTATTGACATAAACCAGTCTTCCCGGCGAACTTGCGCGAGGATTTTCCTGGTTGTAATCATTCTGAAGTGGCGCTTCGCGAGCGCTCTGTTCAGCTGTCGCAGATCTAGAATGGGTCTGAGACCCCCGTCTTTTTTGGGTACCAGAAAATACCTGCTGTATAAACCCCCTTCGCTCTGAGCCTGAGATAAAGGTTCTATCGCCCCTTTGCTCAGTAGTTTCGCTATCTCGGCTCGAAGTAGATGAGATACTTCGTTTTTTACCGTCGTTTCGACTCGCGCCGCACAACGGCGGGGGCGTCGAGCGAACTGCAGCGAATAGCCTCTTTTTATAGTGTTCAGCACCCATTCTGATACCCCGGGAAGCTTTGCCCACGCATGTGCGTGAATAGCTAGAGGTAGAATGAAATCTGGGCTCTGGCCGCGGCATAGCGGCGGCCGGAGAGCTCCGGTGTGCTGAGAAACAAACACTGTGTTTGCAATGCGCGAGGCGGGGGGTGCGCTGATCACAGCGGGCAGCCCGACCGCGCTCGGCTTCTCTCTGACAGATTGTGGAGAGAAGGCGAGCGGGACGAACCCCGTGGGCTTCGGCATGTCTGTGAGGGAATGTGGGCGCGGGATAGCGGGCACACTCACTGCACTGAGAACACTGTCGGCTCGCGCCGACTGAAAATGTGTTGGTTTCGTTTTTACAGAAACCGTGGGACATGCTTCGTGTAGTGTTTGTGGGCACTGTGTCGTGGGCACGTACACTACATTCATTGCACAATCGACATGAGTCGATTTTATTCGTTCTAGCCCTGTATTGTGGTGGGCTGTGTCTGCGTGTGGGAATGGGCACTGAGACGTGGGCATTCTTACAACACTCATAACACCATCGGCCGTGGCCGGAACACCAGAAAATACACTCTTTTGGGATTTATCTGGGTCGCCGTAAAAATGGCATTTGTGTGCAGGCAAGCGGGCTGTGGTGCCGGCTTGTTTACTGCGAAATACACTGGAACAGTCACATCGTTTGGAACTGAACGAGCGAGAAGTTTCGGTGGAGTCTGGCCGCGGCGAGACTTAAACACCGTGGGTTTTAGCTGACTGTATGTGTGTTGGTTTCGTTTTACAGAAAACGTGGCACATGCAGTGTGTAGTGTTTGTGGGCACTGGGTTGTGGGCACATTCACTACATTTAATGCACAATGACATGAGTCAATCTCATTTGTGCGTGCCCTGCACTGTGGCGGGCTGTGTTTGTGTGTAGAAATGAACACTGGGCTGTGGGCATTTTTATTACACTCATAACACCATCGGCTTTGGCCGGAATACCAGAAAATACACTGCTTATATGATTTTTCTGCGTCGCCGTGGAAACGGCATTTTTGTGCAGGCAAGCGGGCCATGGTACCGGCTTGTTTACTGCAAAATACACTGGAACAGTCACATTTTCTTGGAACTGAACGAGCGAAAAGTTTCGGTGCAAGTCTGGCCGCAGCGAGACTAAATTTTTATCTGCTGCGAGACCTGGGATCGAACACGGGTCTCCCGTGCGAAGGGCTTTGGGTTTCGCCACTGAGCCACAGGGGGAAATGACAAAAGCTTAAAACAGCTCGAGCAGATAAGAGAGCGTCATCACAGTTTGTGTGTGTTGGCGTTTGTTTGCAGGCGTGCGTGTTATACAACAGGCTCATTGCTGCAATATTGACATTTTCAGCCGCTCAAACTAAGAGGAGCTGAGAAATGTTTGAGAAATGGAGATTGGTCCGACCTCGGCGGGACTAAAAACACACTCTTTCCTCATTTCGCCGGTGACGCATGCCCACGGGGGGCGGGGGTGGGGTAGCTTTCTTATAACGTAAAGAAAGCTAGCCGCGGTTTTGAAGCTGGCCTTCTCTACAGATGCAGCTATCTCGTCGTCATAATGGCGGAAGCGGCGGCGCGCGGCGGCCGTTGTCCGTCAGCGAGCGACTCGAGTGAAGCTGGTGAAGCTGGCGGGCGAACCGGCGAGCTATCACGGGCTGGAGAAGGCTCGGGGCTGTTTCGTCGACCTCAATGGCGGAAGCGGCGGCAGACGGCGGCCGCTGTCCGTCGGTGAGGGACTCGAGCGATGCCGGCGAAGCTGGCGGGCGAACCGGCGAGCTTTGGCGGGCAGGAGAAGGCTCGAGGCCGCGCTGGGCACGGCGCTTTTTACGGCGCGGCGCTACAGCGGGTTGAAGTGCAGGCTCTGAGAATGATGCCAGGCGAGTCCTCAGAGTCACCATAGGCAATAGCTCACAGTGAGGGCATCCGCCGTCGACGAGAGCGAGAGCCGCGTGATCCTCACCCAGGCAGGAAACGCAGAATGGCGATCCTCTTCACTGAGTGTGGCTCGGCACGAGCCGCAGGATCTATGCATCTTGAAAAAGACGCAGCTCTTTTAGGAGAGAGAGAGACAGTGAAAAAATGTGTGTCGCAGCGGCGAACACACACACACACTTGCAATAAAAGGATATGACGCCGGAAAGCGTAGCAGGTACGGCGGCTAAAGGCGGCGAAGCCAGCGACTTCAGACTCAAAGGCTCGTCCCGCTGTGTGCTTATCTCAGACGGCGCGGCTTCTCACTCCGGATCCAGCGATGCGTGATGCTTCGCTGAAGAGATGAAAATCAGTATACCAGCCTAATCGAGCCGTATTTACAAGGGCGGGACCACGCCCTTTCTGGCGGGACGTGACGAAATGGGCGCGAAGTGCCCCCATTGGGTATGTGTCACGCAGGGCCACTCTCGATAGGCTGCTGCTGTTGCCGCAGGGCAGCCAATAGGCACGCAAGCCGTCTTGCCTATGTCTGCATGCTGCTGCACAGCGTTTTGCATTAATTCAAAATTAAGGATAATTTTTGGCTTCAATATCTCGTGGAAAAGAGGTTTTCCCCATAGCGTAAGATATTACGCAGTACGAGAGATACTCTCGTAAGAGAACTGGAAAAGTCAAATAAGAAGCTAGCAAGTAAGCAAGCGAAAACTAAACTGAAAAAACAAATTGACAAAACAACAAAATAATATTATAATAATCGTGGTGTGATTTATGTGTATATATGTATCAAATTCAATCCTATTTTCCTTTTAAGAGCGCAAACGTGTTGCCCTTTATCACTGTCTTTTATTGAACCCTTAGCTTGCAAGTCACACGTGCACAAAACTGAATATTTAGACAAATTTGTAAGATCATTATGCTCAAGTAAGCAGTCCCATTGTTCTCACACTCACACACACACACACACACACACACACACACACACACACACACACACACACACACACACACGCTCCCCCAGGGACAGTTCCTGCAGACAGCAGAGAGAGCTTGTTCTCAGAGCTGCTCAGAGAGGCTGCACAAATCGAGTTTGGCACATCCAAGACTTAACATGTATGGTACACAGCAGCTATGGCTGTGTCCACAATCAAAATACGTGATGAAACATTTAAAAGCTACTTCTTCTACCCTTTGCAAGACTGACAATTTATTTAGTAGGCTGTTTAAAATTCTGCAAAGCAACAGCAGGAGTCCAGATGCTTAATAAAAACGGTGCAGGTGGAGGAGTGAGTCTAAGGGCATTTCCTGCAGCAAAGGAAGGAAGAACACCACCATATATCACTACCTTTGAGCGGAAATATCCCTTGATGGTAATAATACTGCTCTAGTTTTAGTTTACATTTTAATTGGACAACTTCAAAGTGGCCAACCTAGGCTCATTGGAAATGAGTGCCACTACCTAAATTTTACAAAACTCAAAAAACATACATATTCATGTAATTCACTGCAGTATTCAGCTGAAATGAACAATAGAGGGAGTACAACGGCAACAATTTGTAATCCTTTTCACACAAATTTTGATTACGAAACAGATTATCAATAGATGAAGACTTTTTTTTTTGCGCAGATATTTGCACAGTACGACCTATAGTGTGCTAAATGCACAGTATTTACAGTTATGACCTCAAAGTAATTTTACCGTACAGCATCATTTGTAAACAAAAAACAGTTTCATATTTATGGTTATTCAAACCAAGTAAACTTGCTCGGTAGCTCACTTACTAAAGCATTGCACTTGTGATGTGGAGAGCTCCGGTCTGAGTCCAGTGAAACACGAGTCATGAAAAAACAAAAGAGCTCAAAGACTTTTAGAAGCAAGATAAAATGTCATAGTTGCTTCTGCAAATGTGTTTCTTTATCTCATTTACTTTTGTTAACAATTAGTTAAGTTTAGGGTAGGGTTGTGGTACATTATTTTTTAAATGTGATAGAGCATTAACGCCACTTGCTGGACATTAAGACTTCCATGATATGTGCAAAGCAACAAAAGTAATTAATTGTTGCCAGATTCACATTCATCTGTTTCGCTAAAACTGAATGTTATTTTAGAGCCAAAAAAAAAGCTTTGCAAAATATTCAAGAAGCAACATAGTATAATTTTGCAGAAATTTCACAATGGGCATGTATTTCCAATGAGCCTTGGTTGACAGTGGCATGTATTTCTTGAGTATTTTCTGCACAACTAGCTTATGTTACCAATCTCAAACATTGAAGGATGAGAGGTCTCCAAGAGATTACACTAAAGCAACTTTAATAAACATCTAAATTAAACATGTGTCTAATTTGTCTTTAACCAATTTTATTTTGGATATAGTGAAATTCTTTACCCAGCTTCAATGCAACAAACATAATATATTCAACAGAATAACCGAATAATAGTGACTTATAGTCTCAAATGTGCTGAAGGTACACAGCAAAAACTCCAGTGTTAAATTAACTCTCCTGGGAGTTTATATGGCTCCAGACTCAAGAGTGTTAAAGTGTTAAAATGTGAGTGTTAAATTAACACTCAAGAGTGTTAAAGTTAATGAGCTAATTAAGTGATTAACTGAGTGATGATTGACCACTGTTGAAGACACCTGATGATAACAAGCAGCATCACCAAAGGAGAAAATCTATTTTTTTAAGCCACCATTATGGTGATCAGTATTTGCTTTAGTTGGGCTCATGACCCTTAAACTGTTAACATTAGTTATTGTTTGGCTGTGGTATCTGAGTTATAACTGTCAGATGATCAAAGACAAAATGTGATCCGATGGTGTTGGTTATGTTTTGACATATTCATCACTTGACCTACATCACAAAACTCATTTAGGGACTTTTTACTTTGTTGATTACAGCAGCCCTGTGATTATGTAACAAATGATTTTCAGCATTTTCAATATAATCCAAAATAGTTCTTAAAAGTTGTTCTGATCAAAATAATTTATTTACACACACTGATATCAATAATCAGCCTGTGAATCTCAACAATGGTGACAATAATAAAGCATGTTGCAGTGCATTCTGGGTGCCACCAATCAAACCTCATTCATGGCTCCCATCATGCTTTGCGGTATGAATAAATTATGATCTGAAATGTCTTAGTAATTTCCTTTTCCTACTTGAATATTCTGTTCGTCACCATTGTTGAGATTCATACACTGATTCGTGCTGTCTCTGTGTGCCTAAAAAAAAAAAATATATTTTTTTTTTTATCAGAACAACTTTTAAGAAATCCTTTGGATTATTTAGAAAATTCTAGATCATGAGCTGTAGAATCAATGTGATGTTGTAATCAACAATATACATTTTAAGTCAGAGATTAGGCTCTAAATGAGTTTTGTGATGCAGGTCAAGTGATGATTATGTCAAAACATAACCAATACCATCAGATCACATTTTCTCTTTGATCATCTGGCAGTTATTACTCAGATACAACAGCAACACTAAATCTAATGTTAACAGTTTAAGGGTCACAAGCCCAACTAAAGGAAACACAGATAACCATAATGGTGGCTTGAAAATTAGATTTTCTCCTTTGGTGATTCTGCTTGTTAACATCAGGTGAACAAAAATGAATATAGAAATAAATCAATAGAGTGGTATTCTCATCAGAGAGACCCAAGGCCCCAAATAACAAAGAAAACCCAATCTGACGAAATTAAACAGCAACGTAATTATAACCTAACACAAAGAAAAGAAAATGAACTACAATAAAGCTTACCTAACTACGTTAATCAAAAACAGAGAATAAATAAGTTCCAAACAAAAGAGCAGGTCTATCCTACATTACCACATTCTAAATAAAACACACAACCAAAAGAAACACGAAAATAATATTTTGGTCTGGCGGCTGGCAGGAAGTCTGAGCCATTGCGACCGACCCGAAGCCGCAACAGTCCCTCTGTCAAGCAAATGAGGAGTTTTTAAAAGGACCGCCAGCTGATCATGCAATTACTGCTGGCAGGCGGCGGCACTGTAAGCAAATCAGCAATGATCTGAAACTCAAAGAAAACATCAAAAAGCATACACAGATATTATAAAGACACAAGGAAAAATAAACAACATAACAGTAACGTAATGTTAAATGGTGGGTTAATTTGGGATTAACACTCATAACGGTTAAAACAGCATACACAGCAAAAACTCCAGTGTTAAATGAACTCTCCTGGGAGTTTATATGGCTCCAGACTCAAGAGTGTTAAAGTGTTAAAATATGAGTGTTAAATTAACACTCAAGAGTGTTAAAGTTAAAGCTTCTACTTTATTGTTATATAATTTTCGTTTGGGCCGTAGGCCCTTCTAACGAATCCTAACTTATTTATTGTTATTTATTTACGTTTGTGATTCACAATAAATTGATATTATAATTGATTGTATTCGCCATTCGGTTCTTTTGATCTGACGGCCTGCTGGAAGCCTTTCGTACCCTTTTCTTTAATTTATTGCATCTTACCCCCTAGCGGACGTAATAGTTACGTTTTCAGCTTTTCAACGTAGAAAAATGTATTGAATAAACCCAATATAACACATATTACAGCTCAACAGAGGAAAATCTACCAAAATTACACAGGATTTTAGTGATTGTTCCACTTCTCCTAGTTACATATCACATTTATAAGAATATTATGAATTTTGAATTATGTTTACTTTTGGAAATTCCATCGATTGAATGGCGAATAAAATAAATAATTTGAAAACTCGACAATAGCATTTAAACTGGACATCATCACTAAACATTTATGAATCTCTCAAGTGTCAATATTGATGGTTAATGATCCATAAAACAACATTTTACATACTTGTAGAAAATTACGAGATCATCTAGAGTTTGCAGAAGAGTTCTGGTGCTTTCTTTAATCGCTTTGACCTTTTGCCAATGTAACTTCTTCATCACTCTAGCGTAATGTGCCACCTACAGGCATCTTATAGAAGACAAATCTAGGGCTGTCACTAACAATTATTTAGTGTAATTGAGTATCAAACATCAAAAGCAAGTAATCATATTGAACAACAGTTTTAAAATACATAATGAAATATACATAATAAACATATAAACAAATCAACTTATGTGTGTTATGTATTATAACAAAGGCCTGCACAGGGCGCCAACTGCCTTGTGATGGTTACACTTTACAGCATGATCAAATCCTTGTTTAATATTGGCCAAACAATATTGAGGCTTTTTTTTTATATATATATACATATTTTTCAAAGAGATTTTCAGATGTTCACTTGAGTGGACAGCATGCATTTATGGTTTAAACTGAAGAGATACTGTATTAAACATAATAAAGTAATAACACAGCAATATTGTGTGTATTTAACAAACCAATCAATAAAATTATATAAAATCATGTGAAAACTATAAAATATATACAAAAAATATAAATGCAAAACATTGCAAAGGCAATTGAACTTCATACAAGTTGAACTTTGCATATCTTTGAAATCAGAACATGAGGACGTGATTCCATCAGAGATCTCTTCATTCTGTCAAGGTACAACTGTGGAAACCCAACTCAGATGCACCCTCCAGTGTACCAGAGTATGCATATTTACCCTTATAAGCTGATAATTCTGAAAATTCTGATTATGTTCAAGATGGACGGATTTCTAACATGGTTCTCCTCTGAGAAAACCTAGCGATCAAGTGTTTTCAATCTCCTCTGAAATGATCAGTGTTGGGGTAACGCATTACAAGTAACATGCATAACGCAATCAGATTACTTTTTTAGATTACTTTTTTGATGCTACGAGTAAAGTAATGTTTTACAAGTAAAACATGTATGTAATCAGATTACTTTTTGATCTAACAAGTGAAGTAATTCATTACAAGTAACGTGCATTACGTAATCAAATTATTTTTTGATCTAACAAGTAAAGTAATGCATTACAAGCAACATGCATTACGTAAACAGATTACTTTTTGATCTTACAAGTAAAGTAATGCATTAAAAAGTAATGTGCATTATGTAATCTCATTACTTTTTTGATGTTAAAGCAAATTACATTCTAATAACACAAATACATTTATTTACAGTCAAACATTATTACTGCAGATGAAGTATTTTTAAAATAACAGTGACAGTAATAGTATGAATTGTAGCAGAAATATAACCATTGATGCATGTGTCAGGGTGTGTGCAGGCAGAAGATGACGAGGAAGGCTGGAGGATCAAATCCAAACTATTTTATTTACAATTACATTACATAGACTTGACATTACTCCCCCCCTCCGGAAGGCGCGACCTCGCGCCGAAGAGGGACCAAGGCGGAGCAGACAGAGGGAGGAGCCAAGGCGGAGACAGGGCCGACAACACCAGGGGCTGACCGACGGAGGCGGAGCAGGTGATTGAGGAGACCAGGGTGGAGCCGAAGAGTCGACGAGACAGAGCGATGCTGAAGGACTGGAGGGACATGGTGACAATGGCGGCTCCGGCGACCGAGGCCTAGGAGGGGATCCAGAAGGCCGCGGCGGAGCTGGAGCAACCGAGGACCAAGGTGGAGCCGGAGGGAGTGAAGAGCCCAACTGAGCCTGAAGGACGGAGTGACAAGGCGAAGCCAGAGGAGGGTAGTCCCAGGGCGAGGGCGGGTCGATGAAGGACCAAGGCACAACCGGGGGGACGAGGAAGCCTGGAGGAGCTGGTGGGCTGAAGGGCCACGGCGGAGATGAGGGAGGTAAGAGCCACGGTGGAGGTAATGGACCGGCAGGCTGCAGCAGAGTCCAAGTCGAGGAGGTTTGAGGAGGAGACCGGGGATCCCCTGACCCTGAGGGAGTTGGTGACAGGCAGACCCACGGCGACTCCACGTCCTCGAAGCTTCTAGGGGGAGCAGCGGGGCTGCCAGACAGTGGTGGAGGAAAGGTTGAAAAGTGATCGCTAGGAGGAGGTGGGAGAGTGAGGCTGGGTGGGAATTCGGGCTCTGGTGTGGTGACAGGCTCTGGCTGGGCAGTCCCTGGCTCTGGGCTGGACGGGGCCAGCGGTGAAGGCTCTGGGCTGGAGGTCTCGGCGGGACGAGACTCAGGCTGGACGGTCTCGGCGGGACGAGACTCTCGGACGATGGCCCTCCTGGCATTACTTGCTGATATCAGCGGGGGATCGGCCACTGAGGAAACCAGTCCTGGACGGCCATATACCGATCCGGTGGCTGGTTTGATGGTTGGCGTGGTGGAGATGGCTGGAGATGGTGGTTGAGCGGCGATGTCATCAACCTCACCTACGGTGAAGGTTGAGCCACTCAACCACAGCACATGATCCATGTGCTGGTCAAATGAGCCTGGGATTGCTGCAGCTGGAGCTTGCTGATACAGGATATCATCCAACCCACACCAAAAGTCGGTCTTTTGGACATCATCTGCCCAGCTTACCCCTTCAGAGAGCTCCAGGTGGAGTTGGAAGGGGTGATGAGAATGCCCATCTTGTCCCGTAGTTTTTTGGTCCGTTATTCTGTCAGGGTGTGTGCAGGCAGAAGATGACGAGGAAGGCTGGAGGATCAAATCCAAACTATTTTATTTACAATTAACCAAACAGATGAAATTTGGTCCGACGAAAAGAGGTAGTCTCGGTCCGGAACAAACTGAACAAAGGTTTGGTTCGTTTCTAGTGTGAAAGCATTTCTGTATGGTTCGGACTTTCAGACCTTTTACAGGAAGTTCCGGTGGTTCCCGCATAGCCGAAAAAACAGACGGTGGCAGGAAAAATGAGCCGTGGTAGCACATGGGGAGAGGAGGAGACGAGGTTTTTAATTGAAGTATGGTCTGTTGACATAATAATAATAATCGCATGATTGCTTGCAGTCTTCTCCTCCTTTCCTGCCGGCGACGATAAAATGTTCGCTCAACGAAAAAAAAACAATACAGTTGCAATGATATGCGTCTTTTCATTCATGTTGTCAAAGTTACCCGCCGAATTGACAACACGCTGACGTCAGACGCACGTCAATTTACAAACCAACCAATGCCAAGATGCAGCCCAAATAGATGATGACGACAGGACGCAAGTATGTCACGTTAAGTCCTTTAGTGTGCTCGCATAATTGCAGTGTGAAACCAAACCAAAACTTTCTGAAAGTATAAAATGTATCAAAACGTGAACTTTGGTTCGGACCTTGGTGCGGACTTTCAGGTGTGAAAACGCCCTTAAAGACTTTCTTAAGTAATAAAACTGAACAAAGAAAAGAAAAAATCGGGGTGCCTATTATTACTCAATAATTTTGTCTTTCACCATCATATTTCCAGGCTGTCATTCTTATCCAAATGAAATTGCAAAAATAATGATTGTTCTTTTTTTTAAGATTTATTTTTGGCATTTTGCCTTTTATCAGGATAGGACAGTAGATAGACAAGAAGGGAGGTGGGAGAGGGAGGGAGGGAGAGAGAGAAAGAGAGAGAGAGAAAGAGAGAGAGAAAGAGAGAGAGAGAGAGAGAGCGAAAGAGAGAGAGCGAAAGAGAGAGAGAGAAAGAGAGAGAGAGAGAGAGAGAGAGAGACAGGATCGGGGAAGGTCTACGACCCAGGACTCGAACTCGGGTCGCCCGAAGCACAAAGCCCATGAGGCTATCGACGCTAATGATAATGATTGTTCTTAAACTGGTTTCCCAAACACACCCACAGTCTCCCATAGATTGATCAACTATACGGTCTTGCTCCCATAATTGTAAGGGTTGGGATGCTCAAACAATCAATAATAATAAATATATAAATAAAGAATAATACCAATTGTTGACATTGAAATAAAAAAAAAATCTCTAAATATCTTATGTCATATAAACATCTGGGTGAGTAAATGATTTTTTTTTTTTTTGGTGAACTATCTCTTAAAGTGCAGTGCTGAGTCATTAGGCAGGACGAAGGGGATTGAGAAAGCATAAATGACTATTATGAATTTTACTCCCTGTCAAGCAACAGTGATATAAGTGCTTAATTTTTTTTTTTTTTTTAAGGGAATGGGAAGGAAGGAAGTTTGTGTACTTGAGTGTTTGATTTTCTCTGACTTTGAAGATTGCTGTTTTTGGTTGTTCAATATTTGCTGTTTTATTTTATTCCACCACTGGGTCTCTGGTATAAAGCAAACAAAAATGTATTGAGTGTGTTTTCTTTTTGCTTATTAATTTATTTTACCTATTCATTTTAAGGGATTTATTATAAATCTTGAAGCACTTAATTACGTTGCGGAAAGTAACTCAGTGGTTCTATTATCAGGGGAGTGAATGAAGACAGTTTAGTTTAATTTGTTATCTTGTTTTGTGTGTGGATTTTTGTATTATTGTTTTTTTTTTTTTTTTTTTTAAATGTAGGTATGGTTGAGTGTGTGTGTATATGGTGTTTGCTCTCATGTTCACCTCTTCTTCACTTTCACGATTTTTACCTCACAAGGTTAGTTAGCTTTATTTTCATTGATTACAAGTATATATTCTATGTACAACTCAAACAAGAAACGCTAAAGCCTATTATTATCGAGATAGCCTGTCAAATGAACTAAGTAACCCAAAGCAATTCTAGTAAGTCCAATAATACTTCAAATAATATGACAATTAATAATGAAATAACTAATGATCCAGCCGTGATTTCTAATGCCTTTAGTTTGCTTTTTTCTCAAATACCGCTTGTCCAACCTCCTGTTTTTCTCGCAGACCCGTGTCTTAACACCCAACCCTGCGGAAGCTCTTTCAAATTTAGACAGGTTAGATCAACGGAAGTTCAACAGGCTATTAATAAGCTTTCCAATAGCAGTAGTCCTGGCCTTGATGGTCTTGAGGGTAAGTTTATTAAACTTGCCTCGCATGTACTAGCAGCACCATTGGCTGCGCTTTTTAATATGTCATTTGATACATGCGAAGTGCCTCTTGCTTGGAAATGTACTAAAGTTATTCCTTTGCACAAAGGTGGAGACTCACAAATTCTGAACAATTATAGGCCAATATCAATAATTAATAGTGTGGTTAAAGTTTTTGAGAAAATAATTTTTAATCAATTATCTGGTTATTTATCTGATAATAATTTACTTACTCAATGCCAATCAGATTTCAGAAAACACTTTTCCACTACCACTGCTCTCTTAAAACTTTCTAATGATATATTTTCTAGTTTTGATGACAATCTGTGTACCGGTGCCATTTTCTTAGATCTCTCCAAAGCCTTTGATTTAGTTGATCACTATATTCTATTGGATAAATTGCATGCTATTGGTCTCTCGAGATCATCTTTACTCTGGTTTAATTCCTATTTTCATCATCGTCGTCAGGGTGTGTCCTACAGGGGTTGTCAGTCAGATTATACAGGCATAGTAAAAGGCATCCCTCAAGGTTCTTCTTTGGGACCATTATTATTTTCTATTTTTGTTAATGACATGCCCTTATGCTGTACAGACTGTAATATTCATCTTTATGCCGATGATACAGTCATTTACTGTAGTAAACCCACTATCTCCGGGATAAACCTCGCTTTACAGCATGACTTCAATTCTATACAGCAGTGGCTATTGGCGAATAAACTTCTCCTTAATAAATCATAGTCCTACTCTTTATTGTTCCATAGAAAAGCCTTGGATACAGGTGAAAACAACCATAATCTTTGTTTTCTTGATTCCTCTCCTTTAGAGTCAACTGAGACCTTTAAATATCTTGGTGTTTGGTTGGAAACTGATTTATCTTTCAAAACTCATGTACAAGCATTGACAAACAAACTTTACTCTCGTCTTAAAATACTTTATCAATCTGTTAAATGTTTTAATTTTCCGGTCAGGAAAAGAATAGTCTTACAGCTGCTTCTGCCTATTTTGGACTATGCCGACATTATTTATCAGAACACTACTTCTTCTTGTTTGCATTCCATTGATGTGGTCTACAACAGTCTTTGCCGCTTTATTCTCCGTTGTCCCTTCAGGACACACCGCTGTGTGTTGTACAGACAGTTGTCCTGGCTGGCCTCTTCTGCCAGGAGACAGTCTCACTGGTTACAGTTTATCTTTAAAAGTTTTTACTTGAATTATCCAGTTTATCTCAAGCAACACTTGGTGCTTTATAACTCGCTATACAGCCTGCAATACAATGATCAGATCTTTTTTGTTGTTCCTAGAGTTAAAAGACAAGTAGGGAAATATGCATTTTGTTTTAAGGCTCCATATGATTGGAACAATCTTCCTCTTCTTATCCGTTCTCTAACTTCACTTACAGCGTTTCGAAGGGCCCTCGGGGAATATCTTCGGAATATTTATCTTTGTTTCTAGTTTTGTTTGATTGACCATGGGCTTCATTGGTCATGTGTTTACTATTTCTAATTTTTATGTCTTCATTTTTATTCATTTATTTATTATTATTGTTATTTTCATCCTCAATGTTTTTTTTTTGTTTTTTGTTTTTTGTTACTCTTAGTCCTTGACCTTGTGCAATGCTAGTCATGTGGTTGTTTTTCTGTCATGTTATCTATGGGGATCGTGTTGGGTGGGGTGGGGTTGAGCATTGTGAGCTGGTGTGTGTGTGTTGTTGTGTTTTGTTGTGCTGATATTTGCTCTGCTGTTTTGGTTCTTTTTTTGTTTTGATGTATTGGAGGACCCCCTCGAAAACGAGATGCTTCATCTCAAGGGGTTAATCCTCGTAATAAAGATATGTTTATAAATAAATGTAAATGGAATGTATACAATATACATTAGAAAACAGTAGAAATATAGATCATGTGTGTGTTACGTTGTATACTAACTCAAAAAGGTGGTACTCGTCAAGACTAATTGGATGTAGACTTTGTTAAATAATAGAGTATAAGTGCAATTAATCATTAATGATAGTAATCCCTGACACAAAATATCTTGGCTAGTGTTTACTGTAACTGTCAGTGACCTCATTTTATGTTTAACTGTAATTCCAGATTTAGGAATTGCTTAAAATTACACGTTTGAAACATGGGTACCTTAAATGTAAAAACTGTCTGTGAGCCGAACATTTCTTTTCATTCAGTGTTTCTAACCATCAAGGAAATGGAACTCATAAGGAGAGTTTGCCAGCAACAGGTGCCCTATTGCCATGGTAACTGCTAAAACAACCCAATGAAAGATAGCTATGATTGGCTAATTGTGTTACTCAAAACACCAGAGACTGAATGAGATATGGACCTTTATCGGGAATATGGTGTATGCAATAGTCATCACTCACACACACACTCACACATATGAATGTTAATGCTTCAATTATGAGCTGATTATTTCGAGATTGCAACCGACAGAATGTCTCTATCGAGGCCTCTTCAAATTGTTTCATAAAAATGTCTGGGTCAGCAGTGGTTTCACATATGTACCGTCATCACCATTCTGCCTGTGCTGAATCTGAACCCCCCTCTTTCATCTTTATAAACAAAACCAATCCTCCCATTCACATTTGCGTTGTCTCTTTGACTCCATGACCCCAACACCACCCCATAATGAGGATGGGGATTTTGAGTCCTATTCTAAATGCATTAGGACAGTAAACACATCACAAATGTCTAATTGTGTTTATGCCGCTTCTGTTTTTTTTCTTTGTGCCTTATATTTTTGCTGGCCCAAGTTTTTGTGACACCAACGTGACCGGTGGTCCATTATGAATTCTGAACAAAACCTCACTAAGGGATCTCACAAAAAAACCCAACACCTTTCTGTGTCACCAGATAATTACAACATTAATGCAACGCTGCCTTTCCATCTGCATAGTGATTGGTGGTAAAAGGAGGCTAATTAGCATGCGACCACACCATTCAACCAAAATTTGTTTTTAAACAATTGGCCTCTGTGTGCACGGCCCTCCCATAAGCACTTATGTTATTAATGGAACAAAACTGAATTTAAAGAGGTACACATGTCAGACACCACTTTTCTGCCTCCACAGTCGCTGCTCTGGAGAGACCACATAAAAGGCAATTATGGATCAGAGTAAACCGTGGGATATTGGGAAACCAAAAGTTAGCATAACATTAACACTTTTTGATTTGATTTGCATTAGACTGGTACCTTTCGAGATCCTTTGTATTCTGGTGTGTATTCCCTGTCTCTTGTCTTTTAAAGGATGAGCCATGTTGATGGACTTTTAATTACCCATGAAGCTTTTCCTTTCAGGGATCACACGACTGGATTCTGAAATAATCAGTTCATTTGTGTCCCTTATTACTTTTTAATTTAAGAGAGGAGAGCAAATGAGTGAATGAGCTGAATAAAACTGTGGTGTCAATAATAGGATTTTAAAGAGGCAATGACTGCAATGGCTGCCCAAAGGTCTGAGTGTTGTTCATGTGTTTTAGTGTTTGTTAGTGTTTCTCACAATCTTCAAATGATCATGTATAATTTTGAATGAAATATGAATCGTATTAATAATCAAATTATTAAAAGGAATTAAAAAAAAATCATAATTTACATTTCCTCATATCGTTACAAACAGCAAGTCCTGTATGAGTGACAACTTTCTTCTGTGAAACACAAAAGCTATTGTGAAGAAAGTCGAGGTCAAAACTATACCTAGAATTTAATTATACAGACAGAAACACAGAGACACAGAGGGTTTCTCTCAATCAGCTCCCTACTTCAGTAGTCAGGGCACTGATCAGGTAGTTGTTTGCTCCCTAAAAAGTCCAACAATGCAACATGAAAACGTACTCGGTTACTAACGTAACCTTGGTTCCCTAAGAGTAAGGGAACAAGTATTTCGTAGCTATATGCTATGGGAAAACTCCTTTTCTCGAAAATATTGAAGCCTTTATTTTAAAATGCAGTGCAGGTGCACAGCCAGCACAGCACAGAGCTAACTAGCTCGCTGATTGACTGAGCTGGGAACTATCAGGACGCTTCCTGCCTCGCGCGCGCCAAAGCATGCCAGAATGGGCGTAGCTGGCTACTGACTACATAAGCGTCCCATTTTGCCATAGGAATCAGGTTAAAACGACTTAAGCGACAGTATCGGAACGTGAAGCATAATAGCACGGCTGGCTACGCAATACTCGTTCCCTTACTCTCAGGGAACCGAGGTTATATTAGTAACAGAGTATGTTCTCTTTCGAGAACGTTCACTTCGTATTGCGTAGCTATACGCTATGGGAACCCATTTTGAAACGCCTTGCTACTAGTTAACGACTTCGCTCTGAGCTATTGCCTGGGGCTGAGCAGTCCGAGGCTTATAGTAGAACTGAAGTCAGAGCCTTACGGGGACCAGACAATGTCGGAGCCCACGAAGGGATACCTAGAGGTTTGGGCCCTTCAGGGGCCAAAACCTCTTATCAAATAAAAATAACTCGTGCCTGCAGTACTAGGAACTTCTAGATTACAAAATCTTACAAATGTGGATGGCGAAGACCAGCTGGCCGCCGCAGAAATGTCTTCAATTGGTACACCACTGGACCAAGCCCATGAAGAGGCCATGCCCCTTGTGGAATGAGCCCTGACGCCTATGGGACATTGAAGGCCCATAGAAGCGTAGGCTAGAGAGATAGCGTCCACTATCCATCGTGATAATCTCTGCTTCGTGACCGGAAGCCCTTTGGTAAAGCCAGCGAAGCATACAAAGAGCTGTTCTGACTGTCTGAATGGGGCAGAACGCTCCAGATAGATTCTGAGAGCCCTAACAGGGCAGATCAGACCTAATTCTCTACTGTCTTCCATTAAGGGAACCGCCGATAGCGAAATGACCTGGGCTCTGAACGGAGTAGAGAGCACCTTGGGTATATAACGGGCCCATTGACTGCAGTTTGAACATTTCCATCTGCCTGAGCTAAAACTCCAAGTTCTTTTCGAGGGTGGCCCGGCCGCAGCGGGACTTAACCCTTCTCTCTTCCGAGGCTCAATCTTGGGTCGGGGACCTGGCGTTCTGGGAACTGGAAGCTCTTGGCTGGCTTAGGGCGAAGATGAGTTTCAGCCGTTAGGCGGGGCTGAGAAACCGGTGGCGTGGGCCTAGCTGGCTGAGAGGGCAGCATTTTCTTGGGGCGGCCCAAAGCCGAACTGGAATGTTTTGGCAAGAAGTGTCACATGGCCTGCGAAGACTTCTGTGCTTCGGTGAACCACTCAGGGAAGCCCTTCACCGCGGGACCGAAGAGGCCGGTGTTGGAGATTGGGCAGTCCAGGAAAGCAGTCCTATCTGCATCGTTAATCTCTGTCATGTTGAGCCAGAGATTACACAACTAGACTGGCCAGACTCCTTCCAATCGCCTGGGTGGTGATCTTAGTGGTGTGCAGAGCTAGTTGGTGGCACTGTGCAGGTCCCTTAAAGGCCTCGGGGTCCGGTCCAGACTAGTCCATTGAGCGGAGGAGTTTGGCCTGGAACACCTGGAGGACCGCCATGGTGTGCAGGGCCGATGCAGCTTGGCCAGCGGAGGTGTAAGCTCGGCCGGCGATAGCTTAGGTAGTTCTGCAGGGTTTAGATGGGTGAGTCACCTTGGATCTCCATCCAATAGTGGCGGGCGGGCAGAGGTGTGCGGCCACCGCTTCTTCCAGAGGGGGCAGCTTCTCGTATCCTTTCTCCTCAGCGCCGTCAATAGTAGAGAGCGTTGCGGAGGCAGATGTTTTCAGGCGGGCCGAGTAGGGGGCGCGCCACGACTTGGTGAGTTCCTCGTGGACCTCAGGGAAGAACGGCGCTGGTCTTTGACGTGGGGCTTGCTGGTGCCCCGGCAGGAACCACTCGTCGAGCCGGCTCTTGGTGGGCTCCTCAGGAGAAGACCACTCGAGGCCGAGGTCTTCAACGGCCCTTGTGAGGACACGGAGAAGCTCAGCTTCCAAGTTCGAGTTCTGCAGAGAGGGCCGCTGGTCCATCTGGGTGAACACCGGTGAAGGGGTCTCATGTGGAGAGAGCGAGGCACACCGGGACGTGGGCTCGCTTGTCTCAACTCGCTCAGGCATCCTCTGGCCCTGCCATTTCTTCCTTCGCATTTCGAGGAGGACGGGAAACGGGAGGGTGCGAGGGGCGGGGCCGTCCTCTAAAAAGAAAGCCAGCCGCGAGCACAGGGTAGAGAGCGGAATACTCTCGCAGTGAGAGCAGCCACCCTTGGTGAGTGCAGCTTCCGCATGGCCGAATCCCAGGCACGAAACAAACTCACTGTGTCCATCCGCATCATGCAGAGGGGCTCTGGACTTACGCATCTAAAAATAGATCAATTTTCTATATCAGTAATCAATCACAACGTATTATAATTAAATATTATTATATCCATTGTCTAGAATAGATCGATTCTCAGGATAACTCTTAATGGAATTAATTTGTTATCGAATAATCTGTTTGTCCAGCAAACTGACCGTAGGATCTTTTATCAAATCTCAAGAGGAGTTATCCTTCTTATAGACTTTCAAGAAAGACTTTCTCTGGCCATGAAAAACAGCTTTCTCGTTCTATAAAAGAAAATACTATTTAAAGTATCAACAATTGTGAAGCTGTAGCTTTGACCGAACATTAAAGAGACTTCGTAATATGAGCAAGAGACAGAGTCAATAAATGAATATACATGGATTTAATAAAGGAAAACTACGTATACCGGTGACTAGAATTACATGGAATAAAATGTATATACAACAAAATAAGACAACAAACAATGAAAGAGAATGAGAATCAGTGATAGGAAGAGGAAGATGAGAGAGATCATGAAAGGATCACAGAATGGCAAATTACCTGGACAATTAACCTTTGAGAGACAGCACAAGGAATCACAAAATCACCCTAAATGGGGGCAAACAACTGAGCAGCTTTTAGATCTTGATAGGAAATAAAATACTTGCACATATAGCTCTCTTGTGTTGTGGAGTCAAGGAGGCGTGTGTGTGGCTGTCCTTTGGAGCTGCGCGCGTTCTCTTGGTTCTTCGGAGCGCGCGTCGTCACAGGAAGTTTAAATGTCCATTGAAAGTAAAGTTTGCCAGATAATTCAGGCTAAGTTCATTTCACTCGTCGGTGGAAATGAACAAAGGAGAATACGAAAAGGGAAAACAAAAACTTAACAAAAGAAACAAACAAAAGAAAACAGAAGACGAAGACTGAAGAGCACAAACTGAAGAGGAAGCTGAAGAGAGAGGTGAAACCGCTGGTCAATGACTTTAAAGGAAGTCCGAGTTCCCACCTTCAGGGGTGAACTGACCAATCGACTTGGAGTTCTGTGAGCGTGAAAATTTTCCTTTGTCTTGTCAGAGTTTGCATAGTTATGACGGCGTTTAGAATTCGTCATTTCTACTCCAGAAAGCTCTGCACAGAGAATCATACATTTTACTGTAATATCCTGTATATGACCAACTCAGTTCGGCCGAGAGGATTAAAACGGTACCAAGAAAGACAATGTAAACAGCATAGGAATGCAAAGTTACATTCACATGCATGAATATAGGCACTTAGAGTTCCACTGATACACTAGGAAATCATAACTAGACTAATATGAACTGGGAAACATGCAAACACACAGGAATATATCGTATACAGTTGGCAATGGCTCATATTCTGAGTTTAATGTAAAAGTCTGTGTATATGTGTGTGTGTCATGTCTTTGCTTCGGCCACCTGGCATTCGTTTCTTGCCGGGGTGGGGGTGTTGAGTGATACAAATCTGTTTGAAGCTCACGCGTTCGAGTTTATGGCTGTTTGTTTTTCCTCTCGCGCTCTACATGTGATTTAGATTGGATGAATCACAGGTTGCGAGCTTTAGGAATCTTAGCACAAATGTGTTCATTGCGTTCAGAATGAAAGAATCATGATTCTTGTTCATATTAACACCCATGATTCACCCAGGTCCTACACAGCATAAACATACATCACTAGACCGGTACTGAACTTAATCTAGCTAACATTAATAATTAATTTACAGCTGAATGTTGCAGGTAACAATCAACAATTATTTATCATGATGTACTTTAAATACCATTCAAAAAAGAAATGTCAGAAAAATTTCAGTTCTGCTGTTGTTCATAAATTCCAGTAGTGACGTTGTACAAAAAGGGTGTTGTCATGTCACCATCAGTGTCCCAATGTGTAGTCCTTTCTGTCCTTACCAGTGCCTAAATTTGTGTACAGTATTGACACGATATACTGATTCATGAGGTAGGGAGCTGATTGAGAAGCACTCAGAGTGTTTGTACACACTGTCAAATGGATTATACTTTCAAAGACTATGCATTCTGCTGTACGCCTAAGCAAGTGTTTGCATTAAATCTGAAGTATACTTTGGGCTTTAAGACGCAGTCACATTTACCATTGTTACAACATTTTACAGGCAAAAACCAGTCAATTTAATAGGAATTTGTGAGAAAATCTTTGTTAGACAATCTCTGATCCTTTCCTAACAAAACAGATGAACTACTTCTCCTCACCTGCACAAACGACTTTTCAAAATATGCTGCAGTTTGCTTTACTGAAACCTGGCTGAGTGAAGCCATTCCGGACAACGCACTACATCTGTCGGGCTTCCAGCTGTTCAGAGCAGATCGCATCATAGTCAACCGGGAAAACAAAAGGCGGTGGACTTTGCTTTTACATTAATGAAAGTTGGTGTACAGATATAACAACTCTGAAGAAGATGTGCTCTCCTAATTTAGAGGCACTCTTCATAAACTGTAAACCTTCTTACTCGCTGCGGGAGTTTTCCTCGTACATTTTTGTGAATGTTTACATCCATCCAAACACGTGTGTGTGAGGGCTGTACTGCAACAGCTGGCTGAACAAATAACAGAAACTGAACAAAGGTACCCAGACTCTCTTGTAATCATTCTTGGGTATTTTAATAAAGCAAATCTCTCCCATGAACTGCCAAAATACAGACAGCACATTACATGTCTCACAATAAAGGATGCATATCACTCTGTCCCACGTGCAGCTTTGAGGCTCTCTGATCACTGTCTACTTCATCTTATACCGACCTACAAGCAGAAACTGAAATCAGCTAAACCTGTAATAAGGACTGTTAAAGGATAGACCAATGAATCAGAGCAGGATTTACAAGCCTGCTTCGATTGCACTGACTGGAGTGTTTTTGAAGCTGCAGCCACCGATCTGGACAAGCTCACAGATACTGTAATACCATACATCAGTTTCTGTGAGGATATATGCATTCCTACCAGAACATTCTTAACATTCAATAACGATAAACCTAGGAAACTCAAACAGCTTCGTCACGCCAAAGAAGATGTTTACAGAAGTGGGGATAAAATCTTGTATAATCAGGCCAGAAACAGGCTAACAAAGGAATCACCAAGGAAAATCATCAAGTACAAGAGACCAGCTCCACGATCCAGAGAATCAACAACTTGCTAATGATCTGAATGGGTTTTACACCAACACCTCTTGCAATCCCCGTCCTTCCCCTCCTGCTATTCAACCTGCACTTAAGGTCTGCATGGAGGACGTGAGCCGAGTTTTCAAAAGACAGAAGACCAGGAAAGCTTCAGGCCCAGACGATGTTTCACATGCCTTTTCAAATGGCCCCAACTAGCCCCAATCTTCACGCAGATCTTTAACAGATCACTGGAGCAGTGTGAAGTTCCCTGCTGCTTCAAACACTCCACTATCATTCCAGCCCCCCAAAAACCCAAAATCACTGGACTTAATGACTACAGACCTCACAAGTCATTTAAGAGACTGGTGTTGGCCTAGCTGAAGGGCATAACTGGACCCTTGCTGGATCCCCTTTAGTTTGCATACAGAGCAAACAGGTCTGTGGATGATGCAGTCATTATGGGACTATTATTTCATGCAGCATCTCGACAGACCATGGACTTACGCAAGGATTCCCCAATAGGCTGCATACAGACAAGAGGTCAAACAACTGGCTGTCTGGAGCAGTCATAAGAACCTAAGAACACACTCAAAACAGTGAAGATGATTGTGGACTTTAGGAGAAACCCCCCAGCACTGCCCCTACTCACCATCATGAACAACACTGTGGAAGCTGTGGAGTCATTCAGGTTCCTAGGCACTACCATCTCTCAGGACCTGAAGTGAAACAATCACATTGACTCCATTGTGAAAAGGCCCAGTAGAGGTTGTACCTCCTTTCTTCAGCTGAGGAAGTTCAACCTGCCACAGGAGCTGCTGACACAGTTCTACTCATCGATCATTGAGTCTGTCCTGTGTTCATCTATAATTGTCTTGTTTGGTTCAGCCAACAAATCAGACACCAGGAGACTACAACGGACAGTCCGGACTGCTGAGAGGATTATTAGTCATATATTAATATTTAATATATTGTGTCATATGACGAATATTGATGATTGTGTATATATGTTATGAAACTGAAGGTTATATGTTATTATGAATATTGTTATTTATAAAAAGTAGGGTTGTGAAAAGATTAATCATGATTAATCGCATCCAAAATAAAAGTTTGTGTTTACATAATATATGTGTGTGCACTGTGTATAATTATTTTGTATATATATAAATACACACACGTGCATGTATATATTTAAGAAATATTTGCATGTATATACTGTATATATTTATATATAATTTATATTATATATAAATATAAATATTTTATATATAAATATCAATTTTTTCTTAAATGTATACATGCATGTGTATGTATTTATTTATACAAAATAATTATACACAGTGCACACACATATATTATGTAAACACAAACTTTTATTTTGGATGCCATTAATCACGATTAATCTTTTCACAGCCCTAATAAAAAGTTATTGTTTTAATACTTACCTCTGGAAGAACGTGGAGGGGTCCATGTGGGTGGAGCTTCCGGGTTAAAAGCCTGGCCTGTTTGTTTGTTCTGTGTGGGTTGTAGTTTGGTATGGAAGCTTGTTTCCGCCAAAGAATAAAAAAATATAAAAGAGACTTTTGAGACTTTTTTTCTCACATTTGCGAGTTTACATCTTGCAATTCTGACTTTATAATACGCAATTGCGACTTTATATCATGCAATTCAGACTTTATATGTTACAATTCTGAGAAATAAAGTCATAATTTTGATGTAAAAAAAAAGTAGCAATTATCTTTTAAAATGTTGTATTCTGTGGCGGGAACAAGCTTCCATAGTTTGGAGTTTGCTTTTGCAATGTAAGTATTTTGTGCGTGTTTACCTTTCGGTGGAAGATTTACAAGCCAAGTGCTGTGGAGTATATATATTTGTGAATATTTTTCCTCCATTTTCCCTAATTTGTCTATTTTTCTCTTTGGTCTTCATGTGGATGTAAATATTTGTGTCTACTTTTATTCTGACTAAACCTATCTGTGTCTTTACACTTTTTTATATTTCTGTCAGGACCACTATCATCAAATACGATTGACAATTAGCATACAGTTAGGATTGGCAGTATGGTTCTGTTCTGGGCAAGAACTCCCTGCGCATCCATGCAGCCTAGCATGCATAAGAGCAGGGAGAGCAGCAATAACCCCCTTAGGGTAAACAGAATGGAATCAACATGAATGTATTGGAGATATCATTCATTAATTTTAATGTACAACATAATTAGAGAATTTTAGTCTGATTCAGAATGCCAAATCCTGACAGACGAGAGGAGGAGCTGGGGATGGAAGAGGGTAATTAGCTACTGAGAAACGCGATAGCTACTGATAATACTGAAGGAGCTTATATATGTATACAGTGATAGGCGTCATATTCCTATAGGTAGACGTGGATCAGCTGAGAGTCAGCTGATGCGAGCTTGACTAACGTGACCTGCCAGAACTGACGGCTTGATTTCTGTCAGGACTTCTATCGTCAAATACGATTGACAATTAGAATTGGCGGTATGGTTCTGTTCTGGGCAAGAAATTCCTGCGCATCCATGCAGCCTAGCATGGATAAGAGAAGGGAGAGCAGCAATAACCCCCCAAAACAAAACCATATGCCAATATCCCCCAACACAATTGACAGCGAAATTCTGGATGTCTTTTACAGACTACCCCCAACACGACTGATGCTGATATAATGGTTAATACATCCTGATGTTAGTGGCATATGCATAGGTCAGTGGCACTATAGATCCAATCTAATGGGGGAAGCATCACCCCAAGCTGGAGCAAGCAAGGACACATCGCAACAAGCATGTTGCTGTAGCCAATTTAACAGTACATGGGATCTATTGGGGTAAGCTTACACACCTAGTGGCAGCAAAATCTGATACAACAAGCATGTTGTATAAATCGCGGAACTATTGCTAAAACTAGTGTAGTTTGGCAGGGGAAGCATGCACCCTACAGCATTAGCTCTGACTAGCAGGAATAAAACTGATACAACAAGCATGTTGTATAATCACAGAACTATTGCTAAAACTTGTGTTGTTTGGCAGGGAAAGCATTCACCCTACAGCAATAGCTCAGACTAGTGGCAACAAAATCTGATACAACAAGCATGTTATAAAATCATGGGACTAGTATTAAAACTAGTGTAGTCTGGTCGGGGAAGCATACACCCTGTAGCTCTGAGTCATATGCAGAGTGCAGCTAAGCAAAGAAGTAAAGTGTGCTTCCTCATTCATGAACATATTTCTGCTCCCGTTGTTCTGAATTCCACTGTTGTGGAGGTGAAGATGACGACTCCCATGGATCTCCCATGGATGATCGACTCTCATTCACAGGATCATCAAGTTACAATGTTGTTAGTGTTGAATGACAGACATCTGCGGTGAACATACCTAATGTGTATTTGCACTGTATGTTACCAATAATCTAGATAAGCTGAAGCCACAAGCTAACTGTGCTAACTTTAACACAACAACTTTAACAAAACAACGCTTTGATTACCACAGCATGTCGCTTAGTACAGTATGCTCATATATAATGAGCATATATTCGATAACATTTGCATTGCATTGCAATTGGTGGATGCTGCACATTGGTGGTGGTTGAGGATATTCCCCCTTCCATAAGTCAACGTGCTTTATAAATGTAACAAATTATTATTATTAGCAACCAGTACAGTACTGATAGCAATGTTTCTGAAACAATGACAAACATTTTGCTGATACCTAGATAAGTTTAGCACAGCATGTGACAATGACACCAGATATAGGCCTAAAACACAGTTTCAAATAACGACTGGGCTAAATAACTTTAAAACAACCATGTTTCCAATAGCAACTAACAGCTTTTAAAGCAGTGGTTCTCAAACCTTTTTTTTTTTTTGGTTGCGCCCCCTTTAAAAAATTCTGAGCATGTTTTCCGATAGCAACCAGATAGCCTTTAGCACAAGTGTGTTTCAATAACTACAGATAGCCTTTAGAGCAAGCATATTTCCAATACATAGCTTTAAGGACGCTGTGTTTCCAAGAACTAGATATCCCAAGCGTGTCCGATACCTGACAGAATCAACGCTGAACTGACTCAACTGAATAGTGACTGTTTACTATGTCTTTTTAGAGCTGTGCCACAGCAGAAATGATTCCGTTTGCACCATGAATTGTTATTTCCTCACTATCACTGCAAGCTGATTGAATCTGTGCTAAAAGCACAGCATGTGCAATGCGAGCAGTTGCCAATGACAACAGATAAGTAACGCACATAGCCAATATGATCGCATAAGCCTAGCAAGAGCATTTTAATGAAAATGACTAGATAAGCCCAACCAACACGGATAGCATTAGCAACAAGCATGTTGCCAATACCCTGATAGCTTTTAGCAATGAGCATTAAAAAGGAACTTAGCTTAGCTTCGTGAAGACTTTCAGAGATTAATGGAGAGTGCATCACATCGAGTCCTGTGTCAATAATGCAGCAATGTGAGTAGCAATGTAAACTGACGTCACTTCCAAATCAGGCAGCTTATGGTCAATGCGGCGAATCTCGTGTTCAAGTTCACAAAATTTGAATGAATCTGAGGTGAAATCCTTGTGGGGAATGAATTCCTCTTGCTAAATTCCCGATTGCACGATTCCATGTGAGATGATGTGGTTCCCTTTCGAGGGAACTCGAACTGCGTCGGTGACGACACTAGGGGAACGCCCTTCAGCGTAGCGCGTCTGAATTTATGAATGAAACCGAATCCAATCCTATTGGCGTTGCGTGATGACGTAGCGTGTGACGGCATAAGCGGATGTATACAAAAGCACGCCGGCACACAGAAATGTCAGCTTTTTGCTATTCAGCAAGCGCTCTGTGTATGTGTGAACAAGTCTGTCCTATTTGGTGTTGTATGTCCTGTTAAAGTATTTTGCAATAAGATTCTGTGGCTGGAATCTCGCGTTTGCCGAGGCAGCGCGTAGGTTTAAGGTTTGCCTTGCAGTTGCAATACAGAATCTAGTAGCTCGGATCTCGCGTTTGCCGAGGCAGCGCTTAGATTACAAGTGTATTTTGCAATAAGATTCTGTGGCTGGAATCTCGCGTTTGCCGAGGCAGCGCGTAGGTTTAAGGTTTGCCTTGCAGTTGCAATACAGAATCTAGTAGCTCGGATCTCGCGTTTGCCGAGGCAGCGCTTAGATTACGAGTGTATTTTGCAATAAAAGTCTGTGGCTGGAATCTCGCGTTTGCCGAGGCAGCGCGTAGATTTAAGGTTGCCTTGCAGTTGCAATACAGAATCTAGTAGCTCGGATCTCGCGTTTGCCGAGGCAGCGCTTAGATTACGAGTGTATTTTGCAATAAGATTCTGTGGCTGGAATCTCGCGTTTGCCGAGGCAGCGCGTAGATTTAAGGTTGCCTTGCAGTTGCAATACAGAATCTAGTAGCTCGGATCTCGTGTTTGCCGAGGCAGCATGTAGGTTACGAGTCTACTTTGCAGTTTGCTGTGTGAGTACGAGGCATGAACAGTCAGCTCCTGAGGGTGCTGGCTGTGTTCATTGAGAAATAACTCGCCGCACACGTGCGTTTCGGGTATCTCAGCCTCGCGCCTGTTGACTTTCTTCTCGAGAGATGAAAGCCAAATATCTTGTGTACTACTCGAATCTCGCGTTTGTTAAGGCAACGCGTTACGGGTCTGCAATAAAAGGGACACACGCGATCTGATAAATAATACTGTTTAGGTGCGAGGCATTCACAGTCAGCTCCTGAGGGTGCTGGCTGTGTTCATTGAGAAATATCTTGACGCGTACAGCCGTGCGCTGTCAGGTGTTTCAGTCTCGCGCCTGTTGACTTTCTTCTCCAAGGATGAAAGCCAAATTATAACGGCTCGAATCTCACGATTGCCGAGGCAGCGTGTAGGTTACGGGATCGTATAATTAAATATAAAACAGTATTCCAGTGTTATGGCTGCATTTAATTCCGAGGAGTTAAAGTAATTAAAAATTGTATCTGACTTGGTTAGATATTTTAATTCAGCCTACCATCTGAAGGGGAGTATCGCTTCTAGAGGTCCCCCTCAAAAAAAAAAAAAAAAAAGCTGAGCTTGGGACTCTAGGCGGCGCTCTCGCCCAAAGCCTTTCAGGCCAGGAAGGCGAAAGGGAAGAGGTCCTAACTCCTGTGAGACCTCCAAGGGCCGCCCCCCCGGAGAGAGAGCGATCGAGGTCCCCTCTCTCCTCGGGCCCTCAGGATGCTGGCGTCGGTTTCCCGCCGTCTCTGACGCTTCGGGTCACGCCAGCTTCCAGCGAGCACACGCTGCTCTTTCTGCCCCGAAGGCCTGCAGTCAAACAGCGTTTGGGTTCGCACACGGTGGGTCGTTGTCGGTTTTCCCCTGCCGGTCATCCGCTTCAGGGTGCCGTCAAGGACTCGCACAAAACACTGGACACCAGCCCCGAGGGGCTGGTTCCTTTGGTGAATTTCGTGGAGGCATGGCAAAACCTCACGAATATTTCTCCATGGGTCCTGCGCACTGTAGAAATTGGGTACAGACTGCAGTTCCGGGTCCGCCCACCAAAATTCAACGGGGTGGTTCGGACGGCAGTGCACCCAGAGCAGGGTCTGGTGTTGGAACAGGAGGTCAACTCGCTGCTGGAAAAAGGGGCCATAGAGCATGTTCCCCCACCAGTCAGGGAGTCCGGGTTCTACAGCCGGTACTTCATAGTTCCAAAAAAGGATGGAGGGTTGCGTCCAATTTTAGATCTGAGGCATCTGAATCGGTCTCTGAGGAGGTTCAGGTTCAAGATGCTCACTATTCCCACCATCGTGAGTCAGATCCAATCCGAGGATTGGTTTGTCACGATAGATCTAAAAGACGCCTATTTTCACATCTCCATCCTTCCATCGCACAGGAAGTTCCTGAGGTTTGCTTTCGGGGGCGAAGCTTACCAATATCGGGTTCTTCCATTCGGCCTAGCACTCTCCCCTCACACGTTCACCAAGTGTATGGATGCAGCTCTGGCCCCACTGAGGCTCCAGGGCATCCGCGTGCTGAATTATATCGACGACTGGCTCATACTGGCCCAGTCTCGAGAGTTGGCAGTTCGGCATCGAGATGTCGTCCTTGGCCACATTCAGCGCTTGGGGTTGAGGCTCAACACAAAGAAGAGCGTGTTGACACCCGCCCAACGAACTACGTTCCTGGGGGTGGTATGGGACTCAATGACGATGCAGGCACACATGTCTCCCGCACGCATCGAGTCCATTCTAACCACACTAACCAGGGTGAAGCTAGGCCATACCATCACAGTAAAACACTTCCAGAGGGTGTTAGGTCTCATGGCAGCAGCGTCCAGCGTCATACCTTCTGGCCTGCTACACATGAGAGCCCTGCAGTGGTGGTTGAAAGCCAAGGGGTTTTCCCCAAGGGGAAATCCGTTCCGCTTGATAAGGGTTACGCGCAGGTGCCTTCGTTCCCTTTCAATGTGGAAGAAACCTTGGTTCCTGTCCCAAGGTCCCAAGTTGGGAGCATTATGTCGCCGAGTATCCGTTTCGACAGATGCCTCCCTCACGGGCTGGGGCGCGGTCATGGACGGCCGCTTTATGAGAGGTCTCTGGCAGGACCATCATTCCTCTTGGCACATAAATTGCCTAGAAATGTTGGCGGTGTTCCGGGCTCTGAGGAGCTTTCTGCCAGACCTCCATGGTCGCCATGTCCTAGTAAGATCCGACAACATGTCGGTGGTATCTTACCTAAATCGTCAGGGGGGTCTGAGGTCGCGCCCTCTGTGCAGACTGGCACATCAGATCCTCCTGTGGTCCCAGCGGAGACTGTCGTCTCTCAGGGCGATGTATGTCCCGGGGGACCAGAACCAGGGAGCAGACATGCTGTCGAGGCAGGGGCTGAGGCCCGGGGAATGGAGACTCCACCCCGAGGTGGTGGAGTAAATATGCGAGAGGTTTGGCCCAGTGGAAGTGGACCTATTTGCGTCTCGAGAGACGACACACTGTCCACTGTGGTTTTCCCTTTCTCATCCAGCCCCGCTGGGGTTGGATGCTATCGTGCAGACGTGGCCGAGGCTGCGTCTGTACGCCTTTCCCCCAATCGCTCTGCTCCCAGCAGTTCTGGAAAGGGTCCGTCGGGACGGGGTCAGCCTACTATTAGTAGCCCCGTGTTGGCCGGCCCGAGTATGGTTTTCGGACATCATCCTGCTTCTGGCAGGCCCGCCATGGCAGATCCCTCTGAGGAGGGACCTGTTGTCTCAGGCAGAGGGCTCAGTTCTCCACCCTCGGCCCGAGCTGTGGAAACTGTGGGTCTGGCCCCTGAGGGGGCACAGTACCTAGAAGCCGGCCTGTCAGCAGAAGTGGTTGAAACTATACTCACTTCCAGAGCTCCCCCCACGAGGAAGTTATACGGCCTTAAGTGGAATGTTTTTTCCATTTGGTGCAGAGAGCGTGTTTTGGACCCAGTTCACTGCCCAGTGGCTTCAGTGCTGGAGTTTCTCCAAGACCGCTTTTCTGCCGGGCTTACCCCGCCCACACTCAAGGTTTATGTGGCTGCCATTGCGGCTTTCCACGCTCCTCTGAGTGATGGTCCCCTGGGGAGGCATCACCTGGTCGTACGTTTCCTCCGTGGAGCCTGGAGGATGAGACCTGCGACTCGCACCAGGGTTCCCTCTTGGGACCTGGCGGTGGTTCTCGAAGGGCTGGCCGAGGCCCCCTTCGAACCATTGGAGTCGGCTGAGGCCAAGAACCTTTCGTTTAAGGTGGTCTTTTTGTTGGCCATTACTTCTCTGAGGAGGGTAGGAGATCTTCAGGCGCTCTCTATTTCCAATGGGTGCTTGGAGTTTGCTCCAGGCAACATTAAGGCCATCTTACACCCCAGGCCCGGCTATTTGCCCAAGGTACCATCTAATGTGGCACGGCCTATGGTTCTGCAGGCATTTCATCCTCCGCCTCATGTGACGGCGGATGAGGAGAGACTTCACCTGCTCTGCCCTGTCAGAGCGCTGCGATGTTATATCCTGAGGTCCTCCTCATGGCGGAAGTCGGACCAGTTGCTGGTGTGTTTCGGGTCACCCAAGAAAGGGCTTCCCGCCTCTAAGCAGACCATCAGCAACTGGATCGTTCAGACTATTTCCCTGGCCTATCAGGTGCGCAATTTGCCTTCACCTATGGCCGTGAGGGCTCACTCCACCAGAGGCATAGCTTCCTCTAGAGCTCTCCTTTCAGGGGTTTCTATACATGACATATGTGAGGCGGCTGGCTGGGCCACTCCACACACATTCATGAGGTTTTACAGTCTGGACCTTCCCTCTACACCCGGTGCACGAGTGCTTTCGTCCTAAGTTGTGCCTGAAGACAGCTTCACACTAGGATGAGCGGGGTTCGTTGTGGTATAGTGGGTATCTCGTTCCCCTAGTGTCGTCACCGACGCAGTTCGAGTTCCCTCGAAAGGGAACGTCTCGGGTTACGTATGTAACCCTTGTTCCCTGAGAAAGGGAACGAGACACTGCGTCGGTTCGCCACACCTCACCCCGCTTGGAGCACTTGCTTCATAGCAAAAGCTGACATTTCTGTGTGCCGGCGTGCTTTTGTATACATCCGCTTATGCCGTCACACGCTACGTCATCACGCAACGCCAATAGGATTGGATTCGGTTTCATTCATAAATTCAGAGGCGCTACGCTGAAGGGCGTTCCCCTAGTGTCGTCACCGACGCAGTGTCTCGTTCCCTTTCTCATGGAACAAGGGTTACATACGTAACCCGAGACGTTTGCCTGCCAAATTACGCCATTTAATTAGCTCCTGAGAAACGCGATAGCCTAGCTGCTGAGTGTGCTGCTGCTACTGTGTTTTGATATATTTATATGTGTGTAATGAAAGCTTCAATACCAAGGAATAGTCCATGTGTGTGCAAGCACACTTGGCAATAAAGCGCTTTCTGATTCTGATTTCGAAATGGATTCAAGTTGGTTTCACGTATTGGCGTGATTTCACGTATCACAAATTGACCAACAGAAAGCTGCTTGGTTTGAAAGTGACTTTTGTGTGAGCTGTGCAGGGTTGCCAGATGCCAGCAAGGTTTTCCAGCCCAAAACCTCACCAAAAACCGCAAGAATGCACAAAAAAAAGCACAAAATTGTTTTGGCTTGTTTCTCGTTTAAACACATTGAAATCATTAACAAGCTTTAAAACTACCCATTTTTCGACTATCCGATTTCAGAAACAATATTCAATAAAATGAACGCAAAAGTAGGCTACACTGACCTCAGTCAGACGATTCTACTATTAAACTATAAGCTTATGTTACGGAAAATAATGCGATCAACTTAGGCTATCAATGAGTCAATTAAATTATTGTCAATAAAAGTCGCTTGAAACAAAAGCATTCAGTAACATTAAAACATTGAGTGGATATATGGACATACAAAATAACCCACCAACATTTCAATTATTTCAGATATCAACATGAAACATGCATATTCATGAATAACATTACATGAAAATCACGTTGATTATAGAACAGGGGTGTTGACTCTTTGCAGAGGCAAGTTCATGACTGGCGGGCCAACTCTAAGTTACACAAAAAATATTTTCATAGGCCTATTCCAAATATAGGCTAAAGGCAAAACTTGAGTTTGACACCTGTGATTTAGAACAATTAATACCAAGGAGTTAAGCTATTCCTTGAGACAGGGAGTTAAACCTAGAGTTCCCTTTCAATGGTCACTTCGTGTTACGTAGCTATACGCAGTGGGGAAACTCCTTTTCACCGATTTACTGAAGCCTATAATGTGAAACGCATTTTGCAGCTGCACAGCTAGCACAGTGAGTGTCTGGCGAACTCATTGGCTGTGCTGCGGCAATGGTGCGGGCGCCTCTGATGTCTGCGCCAATGAGCTAGCATTACGTCATACCCGTCAGAGCCCGCCAAGGGGCGTGGCCTTAGCCTATATTAGTCCCCGAAAAGCGCCATTACAGCAGATTTCACTCCTTCAGCGACAACATCACGTCTCTGAAACCTCTGAAAGCCTTCACTGTCGAACAAACCCTTTCAGCCTGAGCGAGCAGCACTCAACAGACCACGCCTTCACTTCAAAGTCGTTTTCTCCTGCCGCCGTTCACCTGTGGTCATCCGGCGTTGACGCATATCCTTTTCATTGCTTTAAGAGCGCGAAGCATTGTTCCAAATGCCTCGCTCGTCTTGTGCCACGTACAGATGCTATCTGCTTGAGGCCGAAGAACCCGCTGCTTCGGCCCTGCACACGATGGCTGTGCTGCAGGTCTACCAGGCCAAACTCCTCCAATTGATGGACGAGGCTGGCCCGGACCCCGAGGCCTTCCAGGACCTCCGAAGTGCCACGGACCTAGCGTTGCCAGGGCCCGCGACCCAGCGTCATGCTAGATGCTGGGCCACCGAAGACCTCCTAGCATCGAGGGTAAGAAGAGAGGGCTCGTGTCTCGCGCTTGCCAGACCACCCTCAAAGAAACCTGCAACACTTCTCACAGCTCCCTGTTCAGCTCGGGCGGCTGGAGATTTTATTATTGTAAACAGGCCCGCTGCATTGCGCGCGCCTCAACAAACAAATGCCATTTTCACGGCGACCCATATAAAGCATAAAAAGAGTATGTTTCACAATCACAACAAACGGGTTCACGCTCCCCCTTTACTAGGCGGCCCCCTCCCAGTTGTTGCACTGTCTTGTCCCCAGGCAAAAGCCTATACAGTCAGTCCAACACTCAGTATGTGCACAAATTCTCACAGCTCCCTGTTCAGCTCGGGCGGCTGGAAATTTTATTATTGTAAACAGGCCCGCTGCATTGCGCGCGCCTCTACAAATAAAAACGCTGTTTTCATGGCGACCCACATAAAGCACAAAAAGAGTATGTTTCACAATCACAACAAACGGGTTCACGGTCCCCCTTTATTAGGCGGCCCCCTCCCAGTTGTTACACTGTCTTGTCCCTAGGCAAAAGCCTATACAGTCAGTCCAACATTCAGTATGTGCACAAATCACAATGTAAGGGTATCAGGTCCCCCTGTGTTAGGTGGCCCATCCCAAACTGTGTGTCAAACCATAGCCAGACGGGCGCTGGCCTGGCAAGCCATCCCCGATGTGTCGATTTGGGTCATAAAAACTATAAAGCGAGGTTACTCGCTCCAATTCGCTCGCAGGCCCCCAAAGTTTCAGGCGGTTGTCGAGATTTCAGTGAGAAGCAACGTGGGTCATGTGCTTCGCGCCAAAATACAGAATCTGTTAGCAAAAGGGGCGATAGAGCTAGTCCCCCGCGCGCTAAAAGACTCGGTTTTCTACAGCCGCTATTTTCTAGTCCCGAAAAAAGACGGTGGTCTCAGACCAATACTAGGTTTGAGACATATGAACAAGGCTCTCATGAGATGGTCTTTCAAAATTTTAACTACCAAACACACAGCAGGTTTGCCTGGGGGATTGTTTTTTTACTGTGGATCTGAAAGATGCATACTTAAACATTCAGATAAACCCTCGTCACAGGCCATTCTTGAGATTCGCCTTCGAGGGTCAGGCTTATCAATACACCGTTCTGCCGTTCGGTCTATCCCTGGCACCCCGTACATTCACGAAGTGCATGGATGCAGCGCTCTCTCCCCTGAGACATCAGGGAGTGCACGTGCTAAATTATCTCGACGACTGGCTGGTGCTGGCACATTCGAGAACCAAACTACTGTCACACAGGGATTTGATTCTCGGCCATTTGAAATGTCTGGGTCTCAAAAAATCAATGTAATCAAGAGCAAACTGATCCCCAGCCAGAGTGTGGTCTTTCTGGGCACAGTTATCGACTCTATAACGATGACAGCACGGCTTACACGAGAGCACACACTCTCTGTGCAGACGCTAGCAGCCTCTTTCAAGGCGGGCGAGCACACACCTCTAAAGAAATTTCAAAAACTTCTCGGTCTCTTGGCAGCAGCATCATCAGTACTCCGTATGGGATTACTGCGCATGTGTTATGGCCGACTCGTGGCCGCAACAATATAGGTAAACCAACACAAACGATCAATATAACCAACATAGTTTATTAAATAAATCTAGGGGTTTCACAAAGTGCAACAATAAATGTTATGCCATATGGGATCTTCCAAAGTGCCGACGGACGCCAAATCCCGCTATTACCAGGAGAACAAGAGGCGAACCGTGGATGATGTCATTTCCCCGTACGCGCCCCCCTCCATGCACGCAAACCGGAACCTATATCTCCACCTCCTAATTTGAAACAGATGTTCCTCATCTCCACCGCGACCTACAAAACAAGAGATAAAAGAAAAACAAAACACACACCCATAACAGCATGCGCCCGCTGTAGCACTGGCTCAAACGCCGCGTGCCAACCCATGGATGGCAGTCAGGCAGCCTGTGCATCATGGTGAATCACGGTGCATCATGGTGAATTGTCTACGGACCCTGATTCCCTGGCGGGCTCAGGGCTGGTACCACGAGGGTGTGACCATGGGAGTAGTTTCCAGGAGGAAAGTGTTTTTTACAGACGCATCCAGCCTAGCTTTGGGAGCGCTGCACGATGGCAAGCCTGCCTCCGGCCTCTGGTCGAGCATGGAGCAGAGCTTACATATCAACTGTCTGGAAATGAAAGCAGTTTGTTTGGCCCTCAAAGCATTTGTGTCAAACCTCAAAGGTCACCATGTTTTAGTCTGCACAGAAAACACATCAGTGGTGGCCTACATAAATCACCAGGTGCGGCATCAGGTCGGGTAACCTGTACGCCATTGCGAGAGACCTCCTCTTGTGGGCACAGACCAATCTGAGTTCTCTGAAGGCAGCGCATATCCCCGGCATATCCCCGGCATTCCCCGGCTCTCACGGGGCAACACTCCCACAATCACACAAGTCTGATATGGGGTGTGTTCGGCGAGGCCGAAGTCAACCTTTTCGCCTCGAGAACCAAAACCCACTGTGCGGTGTTCTTCTCGAAGAACAGGGACGTGCTGGCCCATCTCTGGCCCAGCTGCCCCCTTTATGCTTTTCCCCCCGTTTCAATGATTCCCCAGGTCATCAAACGGGTCAGGGAGAGCGGATGCCCAGTCCTCCTAGTGGCGGACAGAATCCCCTGGCCTGTTCCGCTGAGGAAAGACCTCCTCACACAGGCCAACGGGACGATATGGCATCCGCGACCCGACTTATGGGCCCTCCATATCTGGCCCCTAAACGGGTACCCAGGGACCTTCCTGAGAAACAATATCACGGAGGCTAGGGCCCCATCTACTAGGCGCCTTTATGCTCTGAAGTGGTCAGGGTTTTCCAGCTTGTGCTCGAAAAAACTCTTTGATCCAGGGTCATGTGAGGTATCTGTGATACTCTCCTTCCTACAGAAGTTGTTGGATGCGGGCCGTTCCCCGTTCACGCTCAAAGTGTATGTGGCAGCCATTGCAGCTCATCATGCTCTGATGGCTGGCCAACCACTAGGAAGAAACGACCTGGTGGTACGGTTTTTGAATGGAGCCAGGAGGATGAACCCCAGAAGAACACCTCCTTCTGTGCCATCTTGGAACCTTTCCACGGTCCTTGGGGCTCTGAAAGGTCCACCTTTTGAACCGCTCCAGTTGGTTGATCTTAAACCTCTCTCGCTAAAGACTGCTCTCCTGCTGGCACTGGCATTTATCAAGCGAGTGGGAGATCTGCAGGCTCTTTTCCGTGAGGCCTCCATGTTTGGAGTTTGGATTGGATGACTCCAGGGTCATCCTCAAACCCAGACATGGCTATGTACCCAAAGTGTTCTCAACGCAGTTTAGAGCACAGGTTATCACGTTATTAGCCCTTCCCCCTTCTGCTGAGGATGGGGAGGCTAATCTACTCTGCCCTGTCAGAGCACTGAGAATCTATCTGGAGCGTTCTGCGTCTTTTAGACAATCAGAACAGCTCTTTGTCTACTTTGGTGGCCGATCCAAGGGTGATCCAGTCACTAAGCATAGACTGTCTAGATGGATAGTGGGAGCCATATCTCTGGCATATACCTCAGTGGGTCAGGTTTGCCCTATAGGTATCAAGGCTCATTCGACTAGAGGCATGGCCTTGTCTTGGGCTTGGTCCTCTGGTTTTCCCATTCAGGATATTTGTGATGCGGCTGGCTGGTCCTCGCCTTCCACATTTATGAAGTTTGATAATATGGAGGTACCTTCCCTGCAGGCGAAGGTATTTTCGGTATGATTGAGGCCCGATGGTGTCTGGTCTTGTCTATAAATTATGTCACTGTGCACATATACATTTTATTAAACCCGCCTTTGGCGGGTTTTATTTTCCCTATACTGATAGACCCGACAGTGTCCGGTCCGATTAGTACATTACGTTGGTTAGGTTACTGACATATATATATGCTAGACCCGACGGTGTCCGGTCTGTTCATTATATATGCTTGGGTTCTGGCTTGTTTTTCTGCGAGCTCAGCGTCCTGAGCTGCAGTAGGCAACCAGTTACTTATAAGTGCGGTGTTTTGCATGGCGTCCCCACTGTGTATAGCTACGCAATACGAAGTGACCGTTCGAAAGGGAACTACTCGGTTACTATCGTAACCTGAGTTCCCTGAGAGTAGGGAACGAGTATTGCGTAGCCGGCCGGACTATAGTAACCTGGCAAGTTGTCGCTGCAGTCGTTTAAACCTGCTATAATGGCGCTTTTCGGGGATTAATATAGGCTAAGGCCAAGGCCCTTGGCGCCCGCGCCATTGGATGTGCAGTTGCCGCAGCACAGCCAATGAGTGAGCCAGACACTCACTGTGCTAGCTGTGCAGCTGCAAAATGCGTTTTACATTACAGGCTTCAGTAAATCGAGGAAAAGGAGTTTCCCCACTGCGTATAGCTACGCAATACTCGTTCCCTACTCTCAGGGAACTGAGGTTACGATAGTAACCGAGTAGTTTTCATGCGTTGCAATATTTGCAGTGTGCCTTTCTTCTGCACCCAGTGCAATCCATGACTTTAAGTCAGGGTTTCTTTCCCACTCTTTCCTGTAACTTTTTTTTATATTTTGCCCACTTTGGCATATTGGCAGTGTCAGTCAGCTAGCTAAGTTTGAAAACCCCGCGATGTAGTGTGTTTGAGGGGCGGGCGGTGCCGCCTGTGCATGACGTGACGTGAGCTGAAGTGTGTGTGTGTGTCTCAGTGTGTGTGTGTGTGTGTGTGAGTGAGTGAGAGAGTGAGTGAGACTGCTGCCTGCTGAACAGAGGGTCGCAGGAAGAAGGATCTGAAGTGCCGGTGTTTCGGCTACAAAAACCCAAACTGATCCGAAACCAGCCCAATATTTATCCACCCGCCAAAACCCATTTTTGCCTGCAAAATGGATTGCAAAACCGCCCAATCTGGCAACCCTGGAGCTGTGCCTCTGTAACACTATTATTGACAATACACCTTTGCTAACGTGACAGCAATACGTGGTTTAATGGGAATACAATACACTTCAACTATGTCCTAGAAATACCTCACAGATGATTTGCTGTCTGTGTACTTAACCAAACAGATTATAAGGAAGTACATTTTTCAAAATATAAGGAGAAATGGGAAGTGGGAATGAGCAAGAGAGTGCATGTAGAGAGAAAGAGAAATGGGTGAATGTGTGTATCAGAGAGGCTCATCAGCTCAAGACCTCACAATGATTTATTTGAACTCCATCTCATCCTGACTTGAAGTCCCAATGACAATTCCAGATAATGAGCCTTAAGATATTTCTAAAAGATGTGTGATTTTTTTTCTCTCTCTCTCTCTCTCTCTCTCTCTCTCTCTCTCTCTCTCTCTCTCTCTCTCTCTCTCTCTCTCTCTCTCTCTCTCTCTCTCAATTAATTTCAATTTTCAATTTCAAATGAGCTTTATTGGCATGACTTGTACAGTATTGCCAAAGCATTGGTCATTACACATGCAATGAACAAATAATCACAAACAATAAATATAATAAAATAAAAATCAATAAATCAGTTAGTGTAAAAAAAAAATGCATGAATACATTTTTAACATTTAAAACACACATTTTTGTACGTTTGTACCAACATTCAAACAAGACAAGAACAATTCTGACATTAGTTTTGTCCACTGGCTGACTCTCGTAGTTTGTGGCAGGCTGTTACATACTTTGCTGCTGTTGTGATTGAGCTAGATTTTTCTCCCATAAATATGATTTAATTTTTCTGAATTTGGTAATGCCATAAAATTTGGTTCTAACTGTTGGAATCTAGTGAAATAGTCTGATCTAATGCTGTGATAGTGATCACAGTGTATCAGGAAGTGTTCTTCTGTCTTCTGTTCTCTGTGTTCTCTCTCTCTCTCTCTCTCTCTCTAAGCTGTAAGGATTAGGTTGTGCACTAATAACAGATCTTGTCGCTCCTTTTAAATGGGGCATCTGAAGGGCTCTTAAACCTTGGAAGCTTTGATGAAATAATGTAATCTAAACTCCTTGACACAATGATAGACCACAGCTGTGGCTTTGAGCACTGTTTTGACTTCCTTTTGGGCATTTTAACAACAAAACACTTGAATTATTTAACTGTTATACTTCACTTTAATGCCAGAACACTGTTCTTAAAGAGACGACTCGACGCCTGTGAAGAGACGACTCGACACCGGCGATATGTTATGCCCTAAATTAATACATGATTAACTGACTGTATTTTTCTATGTACATTTCCGAAATGCACTTTCTAAACCACTGGTTTAGTTTGCAACATGTGGAGTGTGTGACATAACTTTGCTGAAATGGTTGTAGTTTGAGTGCAGTTATTTTTCAGGACAATGGTGTCACGGTCACACTGGGATCCCAGTCTCCCAACACATCGCTTAAGACGCTGATGCTCAGCAAATATGAGCATGTCAGACGCTGAGATATTTTCAAACCTGTTTGATATTATCGCTTCATGATCTTGTAGTGTGAGTGATGAAACAACATGGTGAACTGCTCGAATGATATCATACACCTTAATGTACATGAATGGGCGACAATTTGATAACTGTTTTATACTAATAAACTAACAAGAAATATATATGTAAAATGTAAATAAGTGGTGTTTGCACTATACTTAACATTGTGATATATTTTATTTATCATCAATTTTTGCTGAACAGACATGGACAGCCAGCCTGGGGGTATTTCTGGCCAGTTTTCTTTTTCTGCACGTATGACTTGGATAGCAAGCATGATCGGCTCTCTAAAGTCTCGCGTGAATTCATGTGAGAAAACGTTTATACGTTGTTTGTCAGGGTTGTCGCTTGGCCAAAGATCTTGAAGTTTGTGCACCTTATCGGCGTTGTGTTGTGTAGTATGAGCACTGTTAAGACAAGAAGATGACAGACGACAAGAAAACTTATTGTGTAGTGTGAGCACCACAGCGATTCATGTAGTCTAATAGTTCTGTAGTGTGAGCTTGCCCTTACTCTCACCTGCATTCTCATTACACTCACATAGTCATGATTTACCTACTCCTCAAGGACAGCATTTAAACTTGGCTCACACACACTCACACTCTTTATCTGATCTCGTCATTGTTTACCAAAGACTGTTCAGACTCTCGTATTGATCTTACCTGTTGGAAATACTTGGATTTTTCCATCGTCTGCTCCATTGTTGTTCTCCATCTCCTATCTCCTCTTTTGTTATTCTGCTGTGTTTATTCCCTCAGTTTGGTCTCCTTGTGGGTTTCATTTCACCTGCCAACAAAGAACTGTCCATTTCAAGTTCAGTAGTTTTCTTGATTCATATATCATCTATATACTTACCTGCATTTCCTGACATCCCACAAACCCGCCAATAATCCCCGCGGTTGAGTTCATCTACTGTCTCTGCCTCTGAATCCCATGATTAATATTAGGCAACAATGAGAAAGATGACATAGCTGCAGTCAGGGCCTAAAACTAACTTTTTGCCTCACCTGCCAATGGCCGGTGACTTCAGAAAATGTATCCGCCATAAATGTTTTTTTACACTGTTTAACAATGTTTTAGCAAAAACAGGAAGTAATGACACCAACATTTTAGATACCAGCGAAAATTCACAATTCTCTATTCCAATTTCGATACCACAGCTAAAACTACTAACCTATCTAATATAAATTTAAAACATCATTAAAGACAAGTAAACAGTGGCCTATCAGTAGTTCTCTTTCAAAATCTACACTCAATGCTGTGCTTTGGGAATGCATCTTTGTATGACCAGCTGTGAATAATGTGTGTAACACGTCAATAAAATTGACTTTGAACTTGACAGCCTCAGATGGTGACGTCATTGGAATGTGCACTCGTCAAAGGCTATAATTACATTTGCCACAGGTGCATCCTCAGGTTTCATTGTCTTCAGAACCATACTGTCCATGTGGGTGTGACAAGCTCTCCCTTTCTCCTCTCACTCTTGTAAAAAGGAAAAGAAAAAAAAGAAGAATGAGCGACATGCAAGGTGAGAGGTGTGTGTCTGTGTTGAAGAGTTAACTCATTTATAAAAAATATACATTGCATGTTTTTGTGCCCTCAACATCAACCCATTTGACTGTCGCGGATATACGATGCTTCCTCAGATCGTAGAGATGCTCACGGGCTATTTCTCCGATGGGAGTGCATCATCAGAGGCATTTCACAACGAGTTAGGCTGGTACTGCGCTGTACACCATGGCTGTGTTACAGGCATACCAGGCTGATCTGATGAAAGATTTAAGCACAGCCTTTCATACAGACCGTGTTTACTTGTGTGATTGATATTTGGCTGCATTTAATGCTGAGGAATTAAATGACGGATACTCATCTAATTTGAGAAGTTATATGCTTGCATTAATATATTATCTGGCTGTTCTTTGGCTACATTTAATTCTGAGGAATTAAATAGTGAAATAGCCATCTAAAAAAAAGGACTTTGAGAGCTCTGCCTCTGAGTGCTCCTCCTGTGATGATAAAGCATGCGAGAAGTTACTTGAGGTGGTGACTCATGCAGTGGCCGGATTACAGCTAGACTGCCCTTTCTTGAGGACCTCCATGACGTTAACTCGTTCATGGGGGAAACCTTATGTCACAGGCAGGGGCGCAAACCGCCACTCTTGTTTCTATACTACTCTGAGGAGCAAACCGTATCCCCACAAAGAAGTCAGAACTCAATGGATAGCTTCAAAACATTTATTTTAATTAAATTATTAAAATAGTCTTGGAGTGGGAATTACTCCCATGAGGACTAGGCCATACGAGGCTAGTCAATGCCAACCCAGCCAGCAGTTCCTCGTTTGATCCAGCAGGGGGATTGGACAATGGAAAGCTAGTTAGCTTCAGGGCAGCAGTTTCTCGTTCTCTCCAGAAGGAGGGCTCTGACAATGGAAAGCTAGTTAGCATCAGTCCAGCAGTTTCTCATTCTCTCCAGCAGGAGGCTCTAACAATGGAAAGCTATTTAGCATCAGTGCAGCAGTTTCTCGTTCTCTCCAGCAGGGGACACTGACAATGGAAAGCTAGTTAGCATCAACAAAGTAAGTTCTCGTTTGATCCAGCAGGGAGCTCTGGCAATGGAAAGCTAGTTAGCATCAGCACAGCAATTTCTCATTCTCTCCAACAGGGGGCTTGGGCAGTGGAAGGCTAGTTAGCATCAGTGCAGCAAGTTCTCGTTCTCTCCAGCAAGGGGCTCTGACAATGGAAAGCTAGTTGGTATCAACACAGCAAGTTCTCGTTCTCTCCAGCAGGGGCTCTGACAATGGAAAGCTAGTTAGCGTCAGCACAGCAAGTTCTCTCCAGCAGGGGCTCTGACAATGGAAAGCTAGTTAACATCAACACAGCAAGTTCTCGTTCTCTCCAGTAGGGGGCTCTGACAATGGAAAGCTAGTTGGCGTCAACACAGCTAGTTCTCGTTCTCTCCAGCAGGGGCTCTGACAATGGAAGACTAGTTAACGTCCAGGCAGCCGCTGTTTATAACACTCGGGTTAACTCCAGTTACCAACATATCCTACCCAGGTCACAGGTGACTGATTATCTGGAACCGTAGTGGCCTAGGTGCAGACCAAACAATACAAAACCCGTCAAAGCACTCGTGTACACACTTCAAACAGCAAGAGACTTCCCAATGTGAACACTTTAAGGAACAGGACACTTCAAACAGTAAACTCACTGTGACCAAGGGAAACAAACAGTATCCAGGCAAACGTCTCCCTGAAGTTGGGCTGGGCTGGATAGTTGCTGTGTTAAGAGAGCAGAAGAGCAGTCGGGCCGAGAGAACACATTAGAAAGCTTTTGTTTTTACTGACGAAGGGAGTGAGGCAGAGAAACCAAGATATGAGAGAAGCTCACAATGACGTACAGATCAGGGGAGTCACAGACAGTCAATTATCCCACCACATTGAACTACGAAGTAGACATAACGGCACTTAACTTGACGGCATCGGGGCCGTGTTTCCACAACGGCAGCAGCTGTGGAGATTGCGAAATCCAATTCCGTCAGAATGACAGTTTCGTTTCAAATCCTCATCGGCTTCGCACAAACGGGCTCATTAGATCACCGGCCGTTTGCCCCTCTTTCTGGGTACCGTCTTCTCCCCCAAATCTGCTGTTCCATACTGCCGACGACATCGAACATATAAAGCACTCCAGCCAATCGCCAACATATGTACCAATCGCCAGCCTAGTTTCTTCCCGCCGAACACCTGGAGCTAGTTTGTCTAATAGAACTGTTTACATCTAGACACAGGGGGCGGCCATTTTGCTGGGTGTTACATTAAAAATATTCCCCAAGGCAAACCCATTCCCTGGTGTGTGTGTTCCTCCCCCACTGAATATAGTCACCCCGTGACACTTATTCTTCGCGTGTCTTTGTGCCCTCGACCTCAACTTATTCGACTATTGTGGGTGCAAGGGCGTGTGGTTATATGATGATGCCCCAGTCCAAAGAGATCCTAGACGGCTATCTTTTCCCTGGGAGCTCATCATCACTTAAAAAGTCAGCACTCCCCACCAAGATGTGCAGAATAAAATCCACGCTGGCGAGGAAGGCGTTTTAGTCAGCCAGTCGGGCTGGTGCTACTCTGCACCCTATGGCAGGCATACCAGGCTTACTTGCTGAAAGAAAGGCTCAAAAGCAGAATGTGGCAAGACACGCTCCCCCTTTTAAAGACTGAGGACCAGCATGTCGTGCTCAGTGGCCTCAGAAAAGATCTGACATCAGGACTATCATCTCTAAGAAGAAGTAGTCCTGATGGCTTTGTGCCCAGGTCTGAGGGGGTGGCCCTCCTCGGGACGGGGCGCGTAAAAATACATCAACCAGCTCTTTCCCAGCACCCTCACAAACCACTGTAACATCCCATCCACCTCTGGTGATTCGGGGGGCAGCGGTTTCCAGAAAAATGTTGGATATTGTGTGGACAAATCTGCGGTAGCCTCCTATACAAATCACCAGGGTGGTCTGCTATAGTCAGCGCATATAGTCAGAGCATACCGACGGGTGAGTGGAAACTCCATCCCATCCCGAGGTAGTGAAACAAATCTGGGATAGATTTTACGAAGCAGAGGTAGACCTCGTAGCCCTCAACAGACAGTGCAATGTCCATGTAATTAATGTAGTTTCACCTGGTTTCTCTGCTCCCAGGAGTTCTGGCCAGAGTTCATCAACAATGGTCTTGCCTCTTACTGATAGCGCTGTGTTGGCCGAACAGAGTTTGGTTCTCAGAGATAATTTCTGTCCTCAACGGCTCGCCCTGGGCGATACCAGAGAGGAGGGACCTTCTGTCTCAAGTGCAGGCAACCGCTCTTCAGACAAAGTAAAACCTGAGAAAACACATGTGGCACATTTAATTATAGCCTCTGACGAGCCAATGACGTCACCGTCTGAGGCTGTCAAGTTCAATGTCAATTTCAGTGACATGTTACATACATTATTCATAGCTGGTCATACAAAGATGCATTTCCAAAGCACTTCACGCAGCATCTCGTTCCTGCTTTTTCAGGGAACAGGGTTACAGTCAAGTAACCCGAGACGTTTTCAGGTATAGACATTAAATAAAATAATCAAATGTAATAGCATACTCGCAGAGACAGGGATTTTTTTGGTGAATTTTGTGTGCATTTTTTGTGTAAATTTGTTCGTTTGACCACAAGAAGATGTGAAAGAGAGCTCAGTTCAGTATTCACATGCTGTCTGAGACGTGGCTTTTTGGGCATGTGCTTTGTATGTTTGCCCTTAAAAAAAAAACACTTTCCACGGCACGCATGAGTAAAGAATTGAGTTTCCTTTTGCGTCTTCTTGCGCTTGAATATTTAAATTGACAAGGCTCCAACTTTCCTGACGATGCTGCACTGCCCCATCAATAGTTCGGAGTGGCGTTCACATTTTTTCACGTTCATTGATATTCAAAACGTTAAGCACACACTGCTTTGTTTTATGGGTTCTGTATCTACAGCCTGAAGTGTTGGTTTCCCTTTTTGAATTACGAATATAGACAAATATATCTGCAGAAATAGACAGTTGTCGCATTCACACGCAGGCGCAGAACGCGCATGCTAGTTGACAGTCGGCTGTAGTTCTCTTGGTGTGTTCAAGTGCAGCTTTTTTGCCCCGACCCAGGCGACGCGAGGTGACATCGGCTTTAATCAGCACTAGTTCTTTGGCGTTAGTTTGGTCTGTCCCTACCTTAAGACAGCTTTAATTGTCTCAACCATTGGTGGTGGTTGAGGACATTCCCCCTTCTATGTAAAGCATGTTGAGTGCTGAGAAAAGCGCTATATAATTAATTATTATTATTATTATTATTAAATGTAATATACATTAATAGTAAACTGATTTGTATCTGTCTCTTTTCTTTTTTGTATTTAAATTTTCTCATGTAAAAAGGATTCACAGCAGCTCATCCACAGGACACAAACACCCACAATGGACAAGCAAAGAGCAGGCAGTTTACGTTTACTAGAGTGTGATGATTGCTAACGTTTCACAGCTTGGGGGCAAAGGAGTCATGTCCACGGAGACCGACAGTACCAGTCTCATACTGACTGTCATCATGTTGGAGTCTAAGGTCAAAGTGGTCTGCTTTGATGATATAAAAAGCAGACATATGAGTAATTTTGCCTCTAGAGCTGTTAATCTTCTGCTTTTGGCCTGTGTTTTCATTGCACGTGCTATCAAATGCAATAATACAAAAAGCAGCTAAACAGAACACTTTTTATTTTTATTTTTTGCATTATGTGTCTCCATCTTTGAAATAATCCCATATTCCATACATACATTCTATTGTTTTTTGTTTTTTTTAGTAGTAGTAGTTTATTTGAACATGTAGAAAACATAAAAATAAGAAATATATAAACATGCATTCATATATAAAAATAAAATTAAAATAATAGTTATATAAGGTAATGTGCTTAGCACAAACTTCCAAATTTAATATAGGTCATTCAAATTAAAAATTCCCATGTTCAAAAAGGAGTAGGAAGAAGTTCATAACAAACTTTTCAGGTCCTACCCCTTTCTCTATTTTTATCCTGTAGTTAAATACAAAACAATTTGACGCTTCTCTTATACATACGTCTTTACATGGACTGTATATCAACTTACCTACTGTTCACATAAACCCATGCATTCATATAGAAACAAATGCATACCTACATGCATGCAATACGATACTATTGTACAATACTATCACCTCGAGGCCTTTTCATATTCATTTAATATCTTCAGTTTAAATAGTTTTTTAAATGTACTCATTGTTGTACATGATTTCATCTCTTCACTGCAGCTGTTCCATACATTCACTCCTTTTGTAGTAATGCAGTGATATTTAGAATTTGTTCTTATATGTTTCTTTTTAAATACAAATGTTCCTCTTAAGTGATGTTTGCTCTCTCTCATTTGGAACAACCCTTGAATACTGGTCGATAGCTGTTGATTATTTATTTTATACATAATTTGTGCAGTTTTAAAGTCAACAATATCTCTAAATTTTAATGCTTTTAATCTAATAAACAATGGAGTAGTTGGTGCTCTATAAGTGGTTTTATTAACAATTCTTATGGCTCTCTTTTGAAGGATAAATATAGATTCAGTGTTGGTTTTGTAAGTGTTTCCCCATACTTCCAAACAATAAGAAATGTATGGAAGTATGAAGGAACAATACAACGTGTACAATGTTTGTTGATTTAATAGATCATTAATTTTACACAATATAGCAATTGATTTGGATATTTTTGCCTTGATATAATGTATATGTGGCTTCCAACATAATTTTTCATCAATTATTACTCCCAGAAATTTTTGTTCTTTTACTCTTTCTATTTCAATATCATTTATCATAAGTTTTTTTATTTGTAATTGTAGCACGATTACCAAAAATGATACATTTAGTTTTACTTAAGTTCAGTGTTAGTTTATTTGCATCAAACCAGCTCTTCATCTTTTTTAATTCATTTTCCCCTGTATTCAAGAGTTGTTGCAGATTTTCTCCAGAACAAATTAAACTAGTATCATCAGCAAATAAAATGGTTTTCAGAGTTTTTGATACCTCCCATACATTATTTATATACAAATTAAACAACAATGGTCCCAACACTGACCCCTGGGGAACCCCACAGGTAATTTTCTTTAACTTTGAATTATGGTTTTGCAATTCAACATATTGTTGTCGATTATGTAAGTAGCTTTTTAACCAAGAAAGTGCAGTCCCCCTAATTCCATATTTGTGTAATTTCATAATCAATATATTATCGTCTACCGTATCAAATGCCTTCTTAAGATCCAAAAATATCCCCACTGCATATTGTTTTTGTTCTATTGCTTTTGTTATTTCTTCCACAAATTGAATAAGTGCATGTGAAGTTGTCCTATTTGTCCTGAAACCATATTGCTGATCACACAGTATATTATGTTTAGTAATGAAATCATCAAGCCTTTTAGAGAATATTTTTTCTAGTATTTTTGAAAATTGGGAGAGCAGTGAAACAGGTCTGTACTTGGAAAGTGTATGTTTTCCATCAGCCTTATATACAGGTATCACTTTTGCCATTTTCATTTTCTCTGGAAAGACTCCAGTTTTCAGAGATAAATTGCATACATGCGTTAGAGGTTTAACAACACAACCAATAATACTTTTTACCATAAACATGTCAATTCCATTCCAATCAGTTGACTTTTTACTCTTAAATGTTTTAACAATCTCTATAATTTCTTTTTCATCTGTTTCCTTAACAAACATAGATTCAATAATATTTACATTCTTACTTAGCACATCATTAATACTGACAGTCTTTGCAAACTCCTCAGCCAAACCTGGACCAACTCCAACAAAAAAATCATTAAATTCATTTGCAGCTAAGGTCATATCATTAACTTCTATATTGTTTTTTGTCAGAAAACACTAACACTGGTAGTAAAAATGGGCTTTATTTTAAATTTAAATTAACTCAAGGCATTTTAAAACACAAAACATGACATGTTTGTCAAGCAATGCTCAAATCAGAAACTATAAGCAAATAATGGAGCAAAGTGACCTTGTGATGTGGGAACAGATGTGGCTTCTAGCAAGCAAGCACTTCAACAAGTGCATATGTCCGTTGCTCTAAATGCAGTGCTGGAAAATGTGATGGCACAAAAATCATGGCAGAGCTCACACCGTCACAATATCTCTAATAAGCAACACACTCACACACTCTATTATCTCAATCTCTGAGATGAGAGACACTTGTCAAAGAGGAAAATTTTCCATCTCATGATATTGGAGGAGACCATATCATATTCACTGACTTCCAGTAGTATGAATATTAACTGTTGTCATTAACTGTTTGCCTATGAACAGAAAAAAAAACCCCAGGAAATTAAAGTTCAAGATCAGCCTTGAAATAAAAAAAACAAACAAACAAACAAAAAAAAAAACTAGAAGTTAAATAAATACAAACAGTAATAGAAACTACACCAGTTCCAGGAAAAAAATACTTTTTTACCTTAGGATTAAGATTCAGAATTAACTTGATTTAAAAAAAAAAACATTTTTTAGCCAAATCGGCCTTGTTGCAGGTGACCTCCAAAGATATACAGTCATGGTCTTGCAAGAACATTGACCAAACAATCAAAACATGAAAAATAATGTAAAACATTAATAAATAAAAACTCTTGAATGGTGAACATTTTCATGTATATCAGACCTGGGCTGCGTTCCAGTCCAAAATTGACATGCCCTTCACTCGCTAACTTCCCTCCGTCTCGTTCACTCGGATGTGCGTCATTGCTTACGTTGCACGAGTGTCCACTACTGGCGGAAACTGCAATGGGCTGAACTGGAACGTCCTAAGCCTTGATCACTTGGAATCAGCTATGGAGTTGATTTATATATATTTTTTTTCCTTTACGAATTTGTTTAATGCAGCATCCAATGTATATAGGTGTGTTTGGGTTGTTTTATTTATAAAAAAAATCTAATTAATATATCATAGAGTTGTTTTTGGTGGTGGTGATTAGACGAGATCTGCGGTGACGTCACAGTCGTGTTGTATAGTGGTATATGGAACTGCCTTAAGTGTACATATGAAGTAGACTCACTCCCTCGGTCAAAATCGAGGGAACGAGGGTCTGTCCATATAAACTTCCCTTGTCCACTTTACGAAGTGGAACACACTTTAAGATGGCGGCAGGGATTCCCCCGAGGGGAAGTGCTTAGGGAAGTTCACAAGTGCGTGTCTAAAAGTGGACTGGAACGCAGCCCTGAAGAACATAGTACATATGTGGGGGATCTACACAGGCAGGCACACAACACAGCTGGATCACATTTACCCAACACCCGGGATCACATGATGTTTTGGAAGGTCACATGACTAATCAGGAAGTGATAAGTGTTTGCTGGTTGCAAGTCAGACTCTTTTTTGTGATGATGCTAGACACTGTTGTGTGAGTTGGGCTCCCTTTTCATGCAGGTATAATTGGTCATGATTAGTGATGGCCAAATGAGGCTTCCTGAACCACTGAGGCTTTCCAGCCCATTGGTTCACCAAAAGGTTCGTTTACCTGAAGCCTCATGAAACAGTGTGCTCCCTAGTGACACCTGCTGTGCAAAGCAATGTATCGCACACAAATCTATTCATCCTGAGCAACCAAATTGTCATGGTGTGGGCACACCCTTTTTCTATTGCCTGTGTATTAAATAACGTTTTTTACTCTGCTTGTGTTTACCTATGCACACACAACTCACACACACATAACTTTGTATTCAGTAGTTCTTTGGGTTAGTGATGACAGTGAATGCCCCAAATGAGTGTCAAGAAATCACTGAGTGCAGTGCTGACTGAGTGCAATAGTGTAGTGATTATGGAACTGGGAGTACAATTATGTAGTGCTTATGGAACTGGGAGTGGAACAGCAAAGTGCAACAGGGATGGGAACATTTTTACTGATTTTTATTTAAAAACAAAAGTTTTTTTACAGTATTTGGATTGAGGCGGTTTCTCTTTTTGGAAACCACCTCTCCAGCCTTAGAAAACACCCTTTCACAGGGCACCGATGATGCCGGACAACATAAGAACGTAAGTGCCAGCTTATATAAATTGGGATGTTGGAGCTTCTGTTTGTTCCAATAACCCAGCGGATCCTCAGTCCTTGCCAGATTTGTCTCTGACAAATAACGGTCCACCTCAATAGTAGCATCTGCGGTCACACTGGAGCTCCGTCTGCTGTTATCCACTGTGCTGTCCAGTAGATGCCAAAGGTCACCTATAATTATACAAGGGAAAACACTCACTTCTCAATGGTTCACATTACATGACATTACAAATGTGAAAATTCACATAAGACATAGACTACTTACCACAGGTTGTAGATGGCCCAGCTTGTGAGGCAGGTACTTGAGCTGGGGGTGTTGTTTCAGAATTTCTGATAACATTGGCACATTCTGACTTTAGTCTTGTAATGGCTTCTTGGAGCTTCCCTGGACTTAGGAACCCTAGTTTTTTGAACCTAGGGTCCAGCAATGTAGGCATCGTCATCACACTAATGGATTCCATTTGTAACGCATGCTCTCTGACGCGACGGACAAGGTTGTCAGCCAGCTGCCTTGCCATATTTGATGTTAAGCCCTCGGATTTTCTTACTATTGTGTGGTTCAGCATCTTCATTAGGGGAATAACCTTTGAAGCAGACACTCTTTTTTCTGCAGAAAGCTCTACTGTGGCCTGGTGGAATGGGGCCAGTAGGTCGAGAGCATCCTTCATTGTTTCATACTCCAATGAAGTAGGAGGGCTTACATCTGTCCTCAAAGAGGCTAGAGCTGCCCCCACTGGCTCTCTCAGGTCATAGAGCCTTTCCAGCATGCTGTAAGTGCTGTTCCATCTAGTGTCCACCTCAATAATCATTTTCAGAGCAGGCCTCCCCATCTGCACCTGCACTTGGGCCAGTCTTTCTTTTCCTGTTGTGCTGGTCCTGAAGTAGGTTACAAGCTTCCTACATTTGGTGCGAAGCTCATTTAAGCCTGGCACATCATCGAAAGACTTCTTGACAATTAAATTCAATGCATGTGCAATGCATATCGCATGCCTAATATTCAATGCCCTCACACAGGCAATCATATTGGCAGCAGCATCCGTGACAAGGCACCTCACCTTATCCTTTATGCCCCACTCCTCCATGGCCATGGTATGGGCAATAGCCAAGTTGTCTGCCGTATGGGTGTTTGGGAAATGTTGCACCCCAAGCAAGATTGTCCCAAGCTGGTCATTGGCATCAATAAAATGACAAGTCACAGCCAGGTAAGCCTCCATGTTGATGGACGTCCACATGTCGGACGTAAGGCTAACAGCAACAACATTGTCCAATTTTTCTTTGGCCTTCTCCTTAGCCTCCTCATACCGGGTGTCAACCATGGACTTCAAAGCCTGAGAATGAAAATATTAATTGTTACTATTCATTCTGACTTTATAACAATAAACTACTTTAGTCTATTCACATACATACCTTTCTTGTTGGGAGAACATAGGATGGATCCAGCACATGCACAAGCTCCCTAAACCCCACGTCATCCACAACAGAAAAGGGTTGGGAGTCTTTGATGACCATGTTGACCACAGCCTCATCCACCATTTTCTTTCTGTAATCTATAACACAGTACAATGCTGGTGTATTGTAGGAGCCTAACACATTATTTACATAATAAAAAAATTAAGATTAAATATTACTTTGACTAGTGGCTGGTCTGTTTGCAGCAGGTTGTGCATCCTCATGCATTGCACGATAATGCCTAAGCATTGAAGAGGTGTTGTTGCTGTAAGTCAGCTCTTTATGGCACTGCAAACATTTCACCTTCAACATGCAGATAATACACATTGTGATTATACAGCGATATGGTGAGGATTATGTGATGTTATGATAATAAATTATATAAATGTATACAAACCTTGTTATGAGCAATCAATTCAAAATGCTCCAAGACAGGAGAAGTTCACCTCTTTCTTGCTGGCTCCATTGTAAGGGCTCTAGGTTTGCCTTTAACGTTTGCACTCTAAGGCTTTCCCTACAGTCTAGTCTTAGAATAATAATAATAGCAATAATATATATATATATATATATATATATATATATATATATATATATACAATAATAACACTACTACCAATATATGTATATATATATAGCAACTAGAACTAGATATAGGCTAATTTACTCTAATAATCTAATAATCTACTAAACTAAGTATAATGTAATATAATATATAATACAGGCTATGATATATAATGATAACTATGCTACTACAAACTCGCTACAACTCGCTACTCACTACTTCGTACAACCAACACTTCAACACCAATGCAAACGCCTACTGCAAAACCCACGAGAGGCGCGAGGTTTCGAACCACTTTTATCCGGAAGCGATACTCAGAATGAAGCAATGACGTATTCAACACAATCCGAGGCCTCGTTTGTTATCGTCACGTGATTTTCACGGAAACGACACAAGCCTCGAATCGGGGCTTCATCTGGAACGCCCCTTTTTGCTCGACACAAGCTCCGGAGCCTCGCTTCAGATGTCACATCACTAGTCATGATAGAGCATGTTTAATCACTGCCATTTGAATTTTAATACTTATTTAATTTTTATTAGGGTAATTCTAGAAGCGTGTCTCTGAAACATGTTTTAACGACTTTCTCTGGCCGTAGCAACTGAACGTTCACCTTTTTTTCTTCATGTGTCAATGCGCTGTGGGACGGTTGAGCATACTGAAAAGTAGGCCTATATTTTCTAGTTATGTTGAATTGACTATGCTATAGCATATATAGTATATATACTGTTTAATGAGGTTGGCAACTAACATGCTTGGTTTCTCTTGAAAAGGGACCAGGCCAGCCACTGTTTTCCTGTGATTAATAGGCATTTCTTCATTTGTTTGGTTATCTGTGATTTTGCTCTTGGGCATACCACTCATGTGCCACATTTATAGTAGCATTGTTTTATTTTCTTGACTAAGTGCCATTAATGCTGGTGGTTCTCCTCCCTAACAATGTCTTCTGCGTAGGCTATCCCTGTACAAGGCTGGATCCACACTGATGCTTTGCCCCTTCTCGTCAGGGGACCACAGTGGAAGAGACACTGTATTGGTGTGTACTTATAGCTACGGCACTGTGTGATATTTTGTAGTGGTATCTAAAGATCTTAAGTGTGCAGTGCTTCCTGTTTTGGGTTGCTGTCTCCTGTTTCCGTCTCCCCAGGGTCCTCCTGAGCAGGGGTTTTGCATTGGCTGATCCGACCTCCTAGACTGAGGAAACTCCACCAGTCATTTATCGCAGTTTTTTTTTTTAGATCCGTCCTAATAACTTTTCTTCATCTTTTGTACTAAAAATATCATAAATTTGGAACACATTTACATATCTGCCTCTTGTCGACTGTCCCTTTGTGGGGAAAAACATAGAATTAGCCACACTATATTCACGGGAAGATTTGTGGTTCCTCCTGCCCATCATCAGGGGGTGGCGTAGTCAGACTAAAGGAGGTATACTGCTTGGCAGGTACTACACATAAATCGATACACAAGTAGAAGAACACCCTATCAATCAAAGGCCTAAAAAGTACATATAAAACAATTGAAGTGTAGAACTGGTGCAATCACTCAATCCATGTGGATTATCAGTTGACGTAAAGTGATGCTGCAAAATTGAAGGTAAAATTAATTGTGTGAATTGTATCGCAGTAAGCAATGTTTACAAAATGTGTGATTTTGTCTGGCTTCAAAACAAACTCTTTGAATTATCAGCCAGTTTCTTTGATATGCAAGTCAAGGTGATGCATCCCAACATCTGCTGCTGTGGATGATGAATCCCCTGCCCTAGCAAGGGCTGAATTTGTTTTGCTAACAAGTATGTCTGTGCAAAGGAATTAAATTAAGCCTAGTGCTATTTGATAGTCTATTTGATTGGCCAATCACATCACTGTCCCTAAAATCTCTCACAGCTTCCACTGTTTCCCACTTCTTGCAAAATACCTGAAATGTGTTTCTGCCTGTGAGCAAGTGGACTTTCTTCCACGTAAAGATGAAAGAAAGCGAAAAAAAAAAGAGAGATGTGTGATGGATTCTTTCTCTGCTGGGTGAAACCAAGGGATTCAAACATCAAACCGTCAACAAGTCACTGATTACAGCTGCTCTTCCATCTGTGCTGGGTTTGAAGAGTGCAACTCGCATTTGTGTGTGAAGAGAGTGTATGTAAACCCAATCAGAACAAACTGCTTCCCAAAAGGTAGAGTTTAGCAGTCAATATGTCTCACCTCTGTGTCCTTCAGTCTACTGGGGGACTCCAAGCTAAAAGCTTAATCATCAACAGCCTAGAAAAGTAGAAAATGATTTCAGAAGGCCCATACATTGACAAAAGTCTCATGGCACTTATGACCATTTTAAATCAAAACTAACATCTTTTAAGTCACAATTATGGTTTTCTCTGCAATGTTAAAATATTAAGGAACTTCTATTACAGTGATTCTCCTTGTATAAGGAGATTGCATTGCAAGAGCATGTTGAAACTGACTTAACCCTAACTTAATGAAGATTGGTTTCACATTTCAGTCTGTTACCAACCTACGGTAAAACTGTAACATTTTAGTTTTGCTGAGTTACAGAGTAATTTTGAGTGGCAGTTCAATGATGTTTCCAAGAACTCATCCAAGGTTTTCGTCTCCAGTATTATAAGTGAGAAATGCCATAATTGTTTTTCCTCTTTATTTTTGTGAAAAAGCTTTCAAATGAACTTGACACTTAATTTTTGGCTCAAAAAAGACAAGACGTTACATGGGACTATACGATACATTTCATCTCATTCTCTGTTTTATGACACCGGAAGGCATAAAAGTATATTTTAAAAACTGACACATTTGGCTTTTAAGAAACTGAATGTGAATCTTCAGAGAGCCTGCTTTCAAAGACTCAGGAAACTGAGACAGATCTTTTTTTTTTTAGTCTTTCTACATAAACAAATACATACGCACACAGTGGATTTTTAAAAGCCTCTGTGAACTCCAGGTTTTTCACAGAAGTCCTGTTTCTACCCTCTGGCAAAATCTAATCAGCAGACAATAAGCAGTCAGCATGCACACTTTAGCTATAAGTGCAATCTTTAATCTTCTGTGTTTATGGCACCTGCTATTTACAGAGAGATGGGATGTGGAAATGTTTCCTTTCTCCCATGGCACCCTTGACATTGTCAAATCACAAGGGAGTATTTGATTGAGTAAAATATATGCCACTCACACACATCTTGTGGAAAGCAATGCATTTTTCATGTGTATTGATCGCTTAGCAGATATTTGCTCTTAATAAACTTCTTGGACTACTTAACTAGTTTTCTCAAAATGCAAGTAATAACAAATATCTATGAAGAGAACACGTTCCAGCATGATCATCAAGTTATCGCGGCCCAGGAGATTTATTTATTCATTACCTACATGGAAGATTAGGTTGGAGACAGAATTAAATTTTAATAACTGCAACTAAGCAAAAAAATAATAAAAAAGCCAGAGAAAATCCCAAAGTTTAAAGAGCATGATACCAAAACATAACCCTATAACCGAACCCTACAAGGACAATGATCACACTTTACACAAATAATACATTTTGTTTAGAATTAATCACAATCATGTTATATTTCGTCTGGTTTAATTTCTAAATTCATTTCTTCACAATCATGTGGTGAATTGTGGCATTGACATCGGACTGGAGAAATCGTTGAGAGTGTCAAAAGTTTGGGCAGTTCTCAACGTTATCCAAATATCAAGTGAAAAACACTGGTAGCAGCCAACCGCTGTTAGGTTCAGGTAGTGACATATGTCTTGAGCCTTTAAAAAACATTATGCAGATTGTGCCAGAGTTTATGCTGGATTTATTGCATCTATAATATTGTTTACACATTGGACACTTTGGAGTTTTCAGCTTTGCATTGTATATGTGAAATACTGCAGTTTGGATGCTGTCATTATTTATACTGGCTGGGTTTACAAAATCTTGACTGCATATCTTTAATTAGTGCATTTGGAAACAAAGCTTGCCTCTATCCAACTGTAATTGCTTGTATCTGTGATTATTATACCGTGTGTTGAAATAAACATAGATTAAACACACTGATTTTTCATCTGAGTAAAAGACACACCCCAAAGCAGAGCTATTTTAGCGTTGTCAGCAGCACTGAGCAAAGTTTTGCTGCCGTAGTGGACATTCACTGTTAGTTTTCATTGTCACTATTTTGCCTTAGTTCTAGGCATTCATTTGTTGCCTCCCCAGAGTGGGCAGAGTGGGCTTGATGACCACTTCATCATATTGCTGCTGGCGGGGAACTCCAGCTGCACGCTGCAGCAATATATCGATTATTTGCTGTGACTCTGGGGGTGGTCAAAGAGGAATTTGACATCACCACCTGGGTGCCCACTCCTCTCCACCAAGGGTCCATACACCCAGAGGATGTCCTCACTCCCGAGCACACCTCAGACCCAGAGCCCAACCAGCCTTCTGCAATGCCCATCATGTACATCCTGCCAGACCCCACTGCAGACACAGAGCCTGAGCACACCTTAAAGTCAGTGCCAGAACCCAACATTGCCCCGGAGTCTGGAAAGTCTGACCAGTTGTGTGAGCTGGCTACATCGTCTGTCCCTATGGGCATCCTAGTGGAGAACGAGGGGATGGTTTGGAGCCCTGCCCATACTCCCGTTGCTGAGGGTGAGCCTGGCTTCTGTGCTGTTTAATGAGGATTTAGATGAGGTAACTCCCTTACATGTCTGCTGCTTCCATCAAGTCCCAAATCGTTGTTTGTTAAGCTATCCAGTTCCAAGTCTTTTTTGTTGTTGATGGTCCCACCCAGCCTCCCTCTCCCAACTCGCTGAGGAGGTTGAGAGAGTTGTTAATCTCTCACGCCCATCAGAGACCCGCCAGAGTGAGCCGCAGGATGAGGATGAGTTGTCACTAACATACTCTGATCTAGCAGCAAGTGCCTCTGCTGTGTATAAAAACAACTACCCCAAGAGAGCAGGAAATGGCTGATGAGGGTGAAGAGGGTATACAACCCAAACCCTCACAGCCACCCTGCACCGCGTTGAGTGTTATGGAACGCGCTTCAGCATGGCTTCTGTTGTCGTTGGAGCCTCCCAAAAAGCCTCCCATGCAGATATCTCATGGGCGTTGTCAGGCCTTTTCAGGGGGGGGGGGGGGGGTTGGGGCTTTGGGTGCTCGAGCCCCTGCCCTTTTTCAAAATTAATCAAAAGTGCCCTTCTCAAACAAATATCAATGATAATATTGTGGTCAATAAAACAAAATGCATTTGATTATAATTAACGTGAATTTAGGCTACTTCACTTTTGTACACATTGTCGTTTATTTTTACGTTTCTGTCAGTCTGAGGTGTCGTTGCCATAACGCGTTGCTATGGGTTGCGTCAGTTGCGTGTGAATGTCTTGCTTCGGACTTGACTGAAGAGGTCAGTCTCCCTTCGAGGGTTGAAAACTCCGGAGTAGTGTGTGTGGACGGCAGGCGCAACCGTAGCGAAGGTACGTAAAATGAAATGCAATGGTGTAAAACGTATTCCACAAACTGCTCGGGAACCGATACTCTCGAGCCAAATATGGTTCTTTCAGTGAGTAGGCCTATATGGCTCGACGGCAATTTTTCTACTTTTTTTTCAATAATAAAGTGTAGTGTGTCAATTCAATTAAAAATCAACATATCACATATTTCAAAATATTACATAATTCATTTAAGCCTGTTTGTCATGTACAATACACCGACCAATTGTCATCTGGCACAACAAGGTCAAATTTCATTGGACAATGTGAAGTGGAGCGGTAATTTTCCCGTCATTCATAAATAGTTTGAAAATTACATTTATGAAGCGATCTGAATCTGCATCGTTGAAACAGTGGATGATAATTGACTACAAAGCACTGCACAAAACCAGCACCAAAAGTAGCATTAATGGTAAGTAGTAAAAATTATTACAATTAAAAAAATGATTACAATTTAAAATAATAGTTTTCTATTTTAATATACTTTAAAAATATATATAATTAAGTTGGCTTTTGAGAGCCAACTTACTGATATTGTATTTAAACTTATTATTAGTGGTGCTTGCCATAGGCAAAGCAACACTAGTGTTCTTCTGTATACTTATTATTATTATTCTTATTCCACACAAAAGTTTGGCGCGTAACTCCTCCCGCAAAGTTTGCCACAGACCCATAGCAACCACCCAGAATATCCTAGCAACCGCCTAGCAACCACCCAGAACACCCTAGCAACCGCCTAGCAACGCCCTAGCAACCACCAAGAATACCCTAGCAACTGCCTAGCAACGCCCTAGCAACCACCAAGAATACCCTAGCAACCGCCTAGCAACACCATAGCAACCACCCAGAATACCATAGCAACCACCTAGCAACATCCTAGCAACCACCCAGAATACCCTAGCAACCGCCTAGCAACCACCCATAACACCCTAGCAACCGCCTAGCAACACCCTAGCAACCGCCTAGCAACCGCCTAGCAACCACCCAGAACACCCTAGCAACCACCCAGATCACCCTAGCAATGCCCTAGCAACCACCCAAAATACCCTAGCAACCAACCAGAACACCCTAGCAACCACCCAGAATAACCTAGCAACCACCCAAAACACCCTAGCAACCACTCAGAACACCTTAGCAACGCCCTAGCAACCACCTGAACAACATGAATAAGCCATATCTCAGCACCAGAACATAGTACAGACATGTTTGTTGGCTCGTATGCAATCATGTACCTCACCCTAGCAACCGAGTGGCGAGTATTGCCACTGCAAGCACCACTTCACATTTTCTTCCGGAAATGTACGTTCTAGTTATTCTTCTTTTTCTGAGACTAAAATTTCTGACTCTAACTCCTCCTAGAGCTTTAACTCCACATACTCCAAACTCGGCACGGACACTCAGACTGTTCTGACTCGAGTTGCTATATCTTTTCTAACTGATCGGACTTACGGTTTTCCTAAAAATGACGATCAAAGTCGGAAAAAAACCCCATTGACTTAACATTGCGGAATGTTCAGAAATTCAAATCCCAACTGTCACTTTCACACACACCCACAGAAAAGGGCCTGACAGCCCTGCTGTCCTTACAGCCCTTACAGCACCCTAGCAACCGTGGGCGATAGGCACGAGCCATATTTAGCCATACTAAATAACTCTATAAAAACTCTATAAAAACTCCTTTTAAAAACTCCATAGTAAGCATCTGTTAAAAAATACACGCCGACATCACAGACCCCTGATTGAGGCGTCAAATTGTGCGGATTATTGAGGAGAGGTGTGCTGTGACTTTTCTTACCGATCGGGGGTACGGTGTTTGCCCCAGGGGCAAATCATTGGCTAGAAAAAATCCCATAGACTTAACATTGCCACAAACTTTGACGACTCGTAGCACTGACCAATGATTTCTCAGAAACAGGCTGGCAGGCTCTGTAAGAACATACCTCACAATGGGGTAAAAGTTGCACCCCTGGGGGGCAGGAGCTGCTCAAATTGCCCCATTGACTTACTATGGTGTAGGACGGCCCATTGCATAGGGATTTTGTATTGAACATAGCTCTGGATCACAGTGTCATAGAGACAAGGGGACGGGCTCATTTTTCTCAGATGACCAATCAGTCTCTCAGGATCATTGTGAAGCTATTAACCCACGCCCTAGCAACCATTTAGAGCACCTTAGCAACAAGTCCCATAGACTTCCATTGAAAGAGGTCAAAAGAATATCTCTGGATAGAAGTGTCATAGAAACACAAGGGTGGTCTCGTTTGACTCGGGGCAGCACACAGCCAATCATGAATCCCCTCAACACTTCCTAGCCCCTCCCTAGCAACCATTGTCGAGCACCTTAGCAACTAAAATCTATAGAGGGATATCTTCCATTCTGAATGTCACAGAGGCATGGGAGTTGGTTTATATCATTCATACTGACAAGCAACCTTTGGACTTTGATGACTGGCAGCTGCCAAGCCATTCCCTAGCAACCAAACAGAGTACCCTAGCAACCATTTTGCAAGACCTATATCTCTGCATCAGAACATCGTATAGAGATGTGGTTTGGCTCTTTTGACTCATGCTAGCAAACAGGGCTTCCAACATGCTACACATGCTAGCTGTGAATAGCTACATGCTAATAGCGATTAGGTAGTGCTAAATCATGCCAAGGAAGTGTTAAGAACTCCAATAGTAACCATCTGTAACAAATACGAACCACCTAGTAACACCATAGCAACCACCCAGAACACCCTAGCAACCAACCAAAATACCTTAACAACAACCTAGCAACCACGAGAACACCCTAGCAACCACCCAAAATACCTTAGAACACCCTAGCAACACCATAGCAACCACCTAAAATACCTTAGAACACCCTAGCAACACCATAGCAACCACCCAGAACGCCCTAGCAACCACCCAAAATACCTTAGAACACCCTAGCAACACCATAGCAAGCACCTAAAATACCTTAGAACACCCTAGCAACCACCCAGAACACCCTAGCAATCACTCAAAATACCTTAAAACACCCTAGCAACACCATAGCAACCACCCAAAATAGCCTAGAACACCCTAGCAACACCATAGCAACCACCCAGAACACCCTAGCAACTGCCTAGCAACCACCCAAAATACCTTAAAACACCCTAGCAACACCATAGCAACCACCCAAAATAGCCTAGAACACCCTAGCAACACCATAGCAACCACCCAGAACACCCTAGCAACTGCCTAGCAACCACCCAAAATACCTTACAACACCCTAGCAACCACCCAAAATACCCAAGAACACCCTAGCAACACCATAGCAACCATCCAGAACACCCTAGCAACTGCCTAAAAACTACCCAGAACACCCTAGCAACCACCCAAAATACCATAGAACACCCTAGCAACAACATAGCAACCACCCAGAACACCCTAGCAACCACCTAACAACCACCCAGAACACCCTAGAAACCAACCAAAATACCTTAGCAACAACCTATAAACCACCGAGAACACCCTAGCAACCACCCAAAATACCTTAGCAACTACCTAGCAACCACCCAGAACACCTTAGCAACCCACTAGAAACACCATAGCAACTTTAAATTACTTCAAACTATACTTTAAACTACTTTAAACTAATTCAAACTTTAAACTAATTTAAACTTCAAACTACTTTAAAATTCTAACTAATTTAAACTTTAAACTACTTTAAACTTTAAACTAATTTAAACTTCAAACTACTTTAAAATTCAAACTAATTTAAACTTCAAACTACTTTAAACTTCAAACTACTTTAAACTTCTTCAAACTTATTGGTCCAAACTTTCACAAGCCAACTTAAAGTTTGTCTCGACGAACTTTTTCTAGTTTATTTCTGTGATGCAAAGCTGGATTTTCAACAGCCATAACTCCAGTCTTTAGTGTCACATGATTCTTCAGAAATCATTCCAATATGCTGATTTATTATCAATGTTGGAAACATTTTTTTATTGAACCTGTGATACTTTTATCAGGATTCATTGATGAATAAAAAGTTAAATAGAACAACATTAAATTAAAATAGAAATTATGTCCTGTCACTTTTTTCATATCAAGTTAGCACATCCTTGCTGAATAAAAGTATTAATTTCTTTATGACTGACCCCAAACTTTTGAACAGTAGTGTAGGGTATGGACCAATCAGACACACACTAATTATTCATTATATACAAAGATTTACGAAACTCCAAAACTAACAGCCCAAATGAACGAACACAAGGGCAGAAACAGTGTCATGTTACGGGCTGATAAAGAGATTTTACGACCTCCACTCCGCTAGGAATGTGGCCACGTGCACAAGAGAGAGACAATGGGGAAGACAGAAACCCTCTTTAAAACAGAATTTGCTGCATTAATCATAGACTAACTGATCTATAAATGAACATGCATAAAACTGTGAAAGAAACTGTGTAAATGGTTTACTGTCTCGTGTACTATTATGTATATATTATGGTATGTACCTTGGTATACAACCAACTAACGATCAATGTAACCTCACCTGCATCATGCCTCCTACCTAATTAATCCTCATTTAATGACTCACACTTTGATGTACATCACCTTCTTCTAGAATGCAGTGTGGATGTGTTATATCTATCTGAGCATTAATGAAGGTATATCCACGCTTGGGACAAAGACTCGTAAATTAACTAGAGCAACCTTCCCACTCGGACATTTCACCTTGCTTATTGGTCCAGTCAACCCTTAGGGGTTGGATCTTTATCAGGCTTTATTAGAGACAGTCCACATGTGACCTCACTCTCTTAGTTCTTTCATCCAGCCGCAACACTGTTTCAGGTGATACTGGGGAACGCCCTCCCCCTCCACGGGGGCCCCAGGGCCCAGCAGGCCTCGATCCAACCAGATATGGGATCAGGCAGGAGAGAGAAGACTCTCTCACAAAGAACCAAGGACAATCTCAGGAGTTTGGGAACAAAGACTCCAACCAACAACGACTCCAATCACCCACTCTTCCGACTTCCTCACTTCTCCTGGGTGCTCGGCGTGGCCTCAACAGGGCCCCAGGCCTTGACCAAACCAGCCATGTGTTCCTGGAGAATGAGAACTCTCAACCAACTTCCACTTGACACTGCCGGAACCATCAACGACTTAAATTTTCAACAACTTCAAGAATTGTTCCCACTACAAATGCAAGTATTCAATTCAATGAAATGTGAAAATGAAATGCTGATGGTTCTTCTCATAGTCCCTCTTCCGGTTTCCATTTTCATCCTATCACTAACCTATTTCTGTATATATGTGTGTTTAGTTTATTTATGTTTATGATTTAGTTAATAAAACGTATGCACTTTATGTATTTGGTTCTGATTTGCTTGCAATACGAAGTCCCTTTACGGTTTATTTTGTCCCTTTGTTGCCTTTGGCTTGCTCAGTTGGGGATATTCAAATTAATTAACCAATCATACCATTGATCAGCTCTACCAAACTTGGATGTCTTTTTTTCCAGTAATAAACAAACATTGTTAAGTTGTTTTGATTGATACTGTGAAGCAGCTTTGATACAATCTGTATTGTGAAAAGCACTATATAAATATATTTGACTTGACTTGACTTGACTTGACTTTATGATCTTGCTACATGCTCAAAACGTTTTACATGCTAAGAAATAATTATTCTTCTGTGGCCAGGGAAGATACCCTTTTCTTAGAATAAATTAATAATCAAAAGAGTTCGTTGGACGAACTGATTAATTGATTGAAATATTAATTTAGCCATGTCAAGTTAATCCAATTAACTGACCCAAATATTCATAATTAATCATAACAAGTTATTATTGATTATTAATATTTCATATAGCTAAGTATCAAAGGTTAGTATATTATAATAGTATAAAGTATATTATAATAGAAAACAATTATTTCAAATTGTAGTAATATTTCACAATATTACTGTTTTTTTTCTGTATTTTAGATAAAAAAAATGCAGCCTTGATGAGCATAAAAGGCTTCTTTAAAAAACATTAAAAATAGTAGTGTCCAGACTTTTGGCCGGTAGGCTACTTATATACTATTATACTTATATACTTATACTTATAATACTATATATATATATATATATATATATATATATATATATATATATATATATATATATATATATATATATATATATATATATGCCCCTTTTTTACATTTGAGCCCCTGCCCCTGAGGTACTCTCTGCACGTCCCTGCTTGGGATGGTTGAGTATGCTCTCTTAGAGCCGAAGCACTCCCTGGGCTGACGCCCGTGACATTCAAAGCTGTAGGCCTTACAGTAGGCCTCCTCAATAGTCCAGTAGCGTAAGATTGTACTCCCCTTGCTTTAAAGGGTCGATAGCACTTCTGCTGAGTACACTGCCTGTTGGCAATGTAAACCTTAGAGCTGGAGGTGCTCCCCTTTTTAGGGTCCCTTGCAGAGTGCCCAGCCTCCACAGGGCTCTGAAGCACTGTATAGATCCAGGATCAAGTAGAGTCACTACTCACTCCCCTTGTTTGCAAGGGTTAGAAAAGCGCTATGCTGAGTTCTACTCTCCAGGATGCCCGTCTCTATGATCCGGTCTGTGAGTGATTACTGCCACTACCTGCAGTCCTCACTATTGGATGCCTCCACAAGTAAGGCAAGTAATACTAGAGACTCTGTTTAAAAAGCCCTGCCCGGGCTTACGTCCGTGAAAGTCAAATCTGTAGGCCTTACAGTAGGCCTCCTCGATTATCCAGTAGCGTAAGTTTGTACTCCCCTTGATTAAAGGGTCTATAGCACTTTTGCTGAGTACACTGCCTGTTGGCAATGTGAAATAAGTATAACCAGGTCCACAGAGATGTCTGGGAGAGCACCTGACTTCTGTGGCTAGCTCTGCTAACAGTCCCGCTATCAAGTAGTTAGGCCTTGACAGGCCTCTTTGAAGGCGGAACCCCAACAAGTTGGATGCTTAGCATTGCAAAAGCCAAAACCTAGCCCAGAGCCTAGTCAATACTTATCAGGTTTTGAGTATAGTGTTCCAGAATCTATCTGAGGATCATTTTGTATGAATACTTAGCTCCATAAGTCTGGTCGGAAGGTCGAAGGATTCTCACGAGGCCTCCCTATTAGATCAGCCCTAGAGCTGGAGGCGCTCCCCTATTAGGGTCCCTTTCAGAGTGCCCAGCCTCCACATGGCTCTGAAGCACTGTGTAGATCCAGGATTGGGTAGAGTTACTCCCCTCGTTCGCAAGGGTTAGAAAGCGTAATGCTGAGTTCTACTCTCTAGGATGCCTGTCTCTATGATCCGGTCTGTGAGTGATCACTGCCACTATCTGCAGTCCTCCCTATCGGATGCCTCCACAAGTGAGGCAAAATATGTTAGAGACTCTGTTTAGGAAACAGACAGGTTGTTGGCAAGACTAGGTCATTAATTTAGACCAGGTCAGCCTCCCTGGTGGCATGTGGGGTTGACTTTGTGTCCCTCCTCAGAAAGTGACTGGGCGGGACCCCTTTGGACCCCCTGTTCATATTCCCTTAAAGGAACCCCCCTCTAAAGTCGGGCTGTGGTATCCATGCCCTTGAGCTGGCTCTGGGTCAAGTCCTTCATGTCAAAGCACAAAGTTACTTCCTCGCTTAGCATCAAGCTTGGGCAGTGGCCGTAGGGAATACTGTCACTGAGCCTGTATGTGACCCGAATGGGGAGTGTTTATGGCATTTCAGTGAAACTGCCTTTTTTTGCCGTTTTTTGTCACAACCATAATTTGGCATGCACTCCCCTCAGCATGGCAGCGTGGGTAGATCGTTCCCCATAGCAATTTTTTAAAGGTGCAGTGCTAGTTCCCTTTCGAAAGGGAATGTCTCAGAATACGACTGTAACTTATGTTCCCTGAGGACAGGGAACGAGACACTGCGTCTTTCCGCCATGCCTCGGGGAACAGTCCCCTCAGACGATAAGTTGTTGACATGTTCTCCAGGCTCTCCTTATATACTTGCAGGTTGCACTAGTGATGATGTCATAGGCTGTCGCCAGCCAATAGGATTGCCGTGATTAGATAAGCGTTTTAGACACCGGTTCACGCGGAGGCGTTCCCCATAGCGTTCTGACGCAGTGTCTCGTTCCCTGTTCTCAGGGAACATAGGTTACAGTCGTAACCTGAGACGTTTTCTTTCAATCATGGCTTACACAGACAGAGGCCGACTCATCACATGACAACAGTGGTGGCAAGTGTGAGACTTTCAAACCGCTTACAGTGTTTTCCGGGACTGACAATTGAGTGCCACTTCTGCCCCCATTGGTCAGTTCTCCCTTTGATGGCTTTGAGTGAGCCATGGTAACATTTTATAAAAAAAATAAATACAATAAAACCATTCTGAAAGGTTTTCAGTTAGGGTATATAGTCATTCACATCATCACCGTGTAAATTAGGAGATACAAAATATCACTCCTGTAAAAATCTATCCAATATGAAGTCCACATCATAATTTGATTGGTTCTTCGCATTAGCCTCACTGATGTCCTCAAACTAGCCACATAGCTGATTCATATTCTGCAATTGGATTAATGCATATTCAGATAAGCTTCAAATAGTGTTAAGAGCTGATTTCCAGTCTGCCTTGCACTTCCAAAAGAGTGTAACGACACTGAGTCTTACATTAAATGCATTAACATTAGCTCAAATGATATATAGGTAATTTTAATAATTAATCATGAATATGATTAATATTGCATATTACAGTTAAATTATCGAAGTTGAAAATAGATCGATTGTATATATGAATGATCAATCACAACGAATTATAATTCCTCATTCATATATCAATGGTCCCCTTCCAGATCGATTATATGAGATAACCTTTAATGGAATTAATTTAGCTATCGAACAATCTGTTTGTCCAGCAAACGGCCGTAAGATTAACTTCTCAACTTCTCAACAAGGTTATCCCTTCCTTATAATTCCAAAAAAAGCTATTTTCTGGCCATGAAAATTCACCTTCTTGTTATTATAAAATTTAGGTTACTGAAATAGTAACGAATTGTAAAGCTTTGTAGCTAGATCAAACATTTAATTGACTTTGTAAAAATGAGCACGATTAGACAATTAGCAATCAAGAATATAATGGTTTTAATAAAATGAAACTATGGATACAGAATTCTACATTTAAACACGGGATACATGTATGTACAGTAAACAGTAAAACTAATGAGACAGACGAATAACGAACGGGAGTGAGAGAGAGATTGGGAGAGAGAGAGAGAGAGAGAGAGAGAGAGGAAAAACGGAGATGAGAGCTCACACTCCCATCTTCTTCCGTTGAGCGCAGCTTGCGTGTTTCCTTTAAGAGCCGCGGGGATTTCAAAGAGTCCTTTTAAAGTTGAAGTTGCAGGCTGTTCATTTCACTGAACGTAGGAAAGGTCCGAAGACGAAAATAAAGAAAATACTTAAAGAAAAGAAAATAGAAACGGAGGAAAACTCCCTAACGGGAGTCATGGGTCTCCTCTCTGGAAACGTAAGTGCTCTCTTGTACTCTGGTGCTCCGGTGCTTCGGGGCTTAACTTCTGTGTCAGTCTTTTATGGAGAGGAGGGGTTCACGCCTGCTTCGCGTACGTGAACCAATTATCTTAGAGTATCTCGAGCGGGAAGAGTTCTTCTTTGCCCTGTCAGGATAATTTATGATGCTATGAAATTTGTCATTTCTACCCAGAAAGATTGTACACACAGAACAATACATTTTACTGTAATATCCTATGTATTAATTGTTTAGTCAAAACCAGACGGTCAAACAGGTACCAAGAATGGCCGGAAAGAGTAGAAGAAACGTAAAGTTACAATCATATGCAGAATTACACACATTTAATGTTCACTCACACGACTATAAAGCCATAATACCGGCTACCATGACCTAGGAAAGATCAAATTCAGGTTTATACATTTCTTAAGTGGTTATACTTATAGCAAATATAAGATTGCAGAGTCTATTCCTCTTTCTTTATCAGAATTCAAGTGGGAGCTGTGACTCTCTTGGAATTCCTTTTGGGGGTCATAAAGTTTATGACCTAGCAAGAGGGAGAGTTGCCGAAGGTGATCCTGTTAGGGAATCTTTCTTTGGAAGTATACTTAAGATTCGAAGTTACAGAACAGTCTCAAATTTCATCTATAGAATAAGACAAAACTAATTAGATATGCATGCATACAGGAAGGTCAGATACAATTCTGTGTTATATACATTACGGACATTTCTATCCTAAGTTGCACACAAAGGACGTTTGTGTGCGTGTGTGTGTATAAGTTCATCTCGTGGTTGGTGAACTTTTTATCATCCCCTGCGTGGGGGGGATTGTTCCGTGTGTGCGTATTCTGTGAGTTGATGAGTTTAACACCAGAATAGTGGTTGACTATCTGGCTACACAATGTCTTGTTTGTGAGGGGCAATGGACCCTGGGGAGTTTACACACGGGATCTCTAGTCAGAGCGGCGCCTTCTGGTCACATGTCGGTAAAACCGGACACTGCTTTGTGTATTCATTAGTAATTTAATCAACTGGCAGAACTGGCCATCTGCTTGCGGTTACAGTTCCCCCTTTTCGTCGGATGAAGTCCCTGTGTGGACATCATCGGACGACAATCGTCACGATGGGCAGATGACAGGTGAATCATGATGGTTATGTAGCAGGTGGACCAGGATGGTAGGATAGCAGGTGGATCAGAAAGTTGAAGATTCCGCTCGATGAGGTTCGGCATAGTCTATGACTTGGCACCCCCTTTCTGGGTATTCCGTTTGAGACCTTCAGGCACGGCTTTCGTGAGCTCGGCTGTGTCGCATCTGGTTGAGTCTTCTGTACAGAATGAATGCCACGCATAGTGTCAGAGTGTGGCTGAATACCTGTAGAGATGCACAGCCCAATGTCGGCTGAGGTCCAGGCTAGGACCGCAGATGAAGTGTTCAGAACGGGCAGTCGAGACAGTGCTTGGATGGCTGTGTTGACCGGAGCAATGTAAATTAATTGGGACCCCCTTTCCTCGATCCAGAGTTCCAGTTCCGGATCTAAGGTGAAGTTGTAGTTCTTGAAGGACGGGAGTTCCAGTGCTGTCTGGTATGCTTTGCTCGGAAGATGGTACAATAACAGATCATTCAGGTGGAATATGGCACCTTTTGGGGCTTGAATCCACACTCTGGTTGAGCATGTTGACACGGCTGGTTGTGTCATGCTGGTCGTAAGTGAGAGTAGCTGTACGCACAGGTGTGTTAACGAGCCACCTGTCACCTACAATCTCTGCTTGCGTCTCTGATGACTTGAGTGCGAGGCTTAGCTTCGGCAGGGCAGTGGGTGTCGCTGATCTGCAGCCCGCAGATTCCGTCAGTGTTGTCTCTGAGGAAGGGTTTGTTAGGGCAGAGATAGTGAATGTCTTTGGTCAATGTGCACACGTGCAGGTTTGGGGCCAGGTGCAGCTGTGTGACGCTGTCGTGGTAGGCCACCACATCTGGAATGTGTGTCTTGATGTGGGTGTTGCTTTTCAAAAACCCGACATTGGCAATGTCTTTAAGTCTGTAAGTTCAGGAGCAAAACCCACTTCTCTCTGCTTGGGGTCGACGCCGAGTGGGATGGCACTACCCAGAGAGTAAGCGAGGTGAGTTTAAAAAAAATAAAATAAAAAAATAAAATCAGTTAGCATGGTGATGGCGGAAACCAGCATAGTTAGCACCAGGCTTAAGGGTATCATGTACGGTGGGATTCTACCCGTGGCGGGGCTGTCATTTGAGGAGTTAACCTCTCGCAGGATGTCTGTTATCAGGGCTGTAACCAGCTGAGTTTGAGCAAAGTCATTCTGGAAGACAGTAAACAGCTGTTTCATGCAGTTCATGGTCTGATTCAGCAGGACGCTGTGGGTGTAGGTCCTGCAGTCGGTGATCAGGAGTCTCAGTTGTTCTCTCGGTGGCAGCTGTCCTCTGGATGGCTGACAGCACAGCATGGCGAACCACAGCAGCAACCTGGTACAGACAACAGGGAGAGAGAGAAAGAAAGGGGAGGAAAAAGCCAGCGAGGGTTGTCTTTGGTTGGACAGGGCAGTCTTTTTATTTCATGGGTGGCAACTAGGTTTAGCTTGCCTTGGCCCATGTTTTGCCACATCTTGCTGCTGGCATGTCGCTTGCTTCAGTGTATTGTCAGTGGCTCTGGTGCTGTGGTTTGCAGCGCATGATGCGTCATGGACGTACATTGGCCTTATCCCCCCTTTGCGCCGTTGCATTACACGTCTTTGCGTTGTGGTGTTGCACAGAGCAACATAGAATGTTGCTCTGTGCACGCAGCATGTGCTTGGTGACATGCAGTGTTCTGAGTAACTGGTTGTCAGTGAGTGTAGACGGCATTCAAGGGTTGGTTGGAGGGGTCTGAGAGGTGGTGAAGCAAAGTCTTTATTGTGTCAGAAGCCCGCATGTTCGTTATGTTTGTCTTTGTAAACAGCGGAGCTAGCGTAAACTGCTCTGAGGTAGACAGTTTAGTTTTTAAAGTTCTTATGCTGTGTGTAATCACTTCAAACTACAGGGTGGGTGAAGTTCCCTACGGCCACTGCCCAAGCTTGATGCTAAGCGAGGAAGTAACTTTGTGCTTTGACATGAAGGACTTGACCCAGAGCCAGCTCAAGGGCATGGATACCACAGCCCGACTTTAGAGGGGTGTTCCTTTAAGGGATATGAACAGGGGGTCCAAAGGGGTCCCGCCCAGTCACTTTCTGAGGAGGGACACAAAGTCAACCCCACATGCCACCAGGGAGGCTGACCTGGTCTAAATTAATGACCTAGTCTTGCCAACAACCTGTCTGTTTCCTAAACAGAGTCTCTAACATATTTTGCCTCACTTGTGGAGGCATCCGATAGGGAGGACTGCAGATAGTGGCAGTGATCACTCACAGACCGGATCATAGAGACAGGCATCCTGGAGAGTAGAACTCAGCATTACGCTTTCTAACCCTTGCGAACGAGGGGAGTAACTCTACCCAATCCTGGATCTACACAGTGCTTCAGAGCCATGTGGAGGCTGGGCACTCAGAAAGGGACCCTAATAGGGGAGCGCCTCCAGCTCTAGGGCTGATCTAATAGGGAGGCCTTGTGAGAATCCTTCGACCTTCCGACCAGACTTATGGAGCTAAGTATTCATACAAAATGATCCTCAGATAGATTCTGGAACACTATACTCAAAACCTGATAAGTATTGACTAGGCTCTGGGCTAGGTTTTGGCTTTTGCAATGCTAAGCATCCAACTTGTTGGGGTTCCGCCTTCAAAGGGGCCTGTCAAGGCCTAACTACTTGATAGCGGGACTGTCAGGATAATTTATGATGCTATGAAATTTGTCATTTCTACCCAGAAAGATTGTACACACAGAACAATACATTTTACTGTAATATCCTATGTATGAATTGTTTAGTCAAAACCAGACGGTCAAACAGGTACCAAGAATGGCCGGAAAAAGTAGAAGAAACGTAAAGTTACAATCATATGCAGAATTACACACATTTAATGTTCACTCACACGACTATAAAGCCATAATACCGGCTACCATGACCTAGGAAAGATCAAATTCAGGTTTATACATTTCTTAAGTGGTTATACTTATAGCAAATATAAGATTGCAGAGTCTATTCCTCTTTCTTTATCAGAATTCAAGTGGGAGCTGTGACTCTCTTGGAATTCCTTTTGGGGGTCATAAAGTTTATGACCTAGCAAGAGGGAGAGTTGCCGAAGGTGATCCTGTTAGGGAATCTTTCTTTGGAAGTATACTTAAGATTCGAAGTTACAGAACAGTCTCAAATTTCATCTATAGAATAAGACAAAACTAATTAGATATGCATGCATACAGGAAGGTCAGATACAATTCTGTGTTATATACATTAATGACATTTCTATCCTAAGTTGCACACAAAGGACGTTTGTGTGCGTGCGTGTGTGTGTGTGTGTATAAGTTCATCTCGTGGTTGGTGAACTTTTGCTCATCCCCTGCGTGGGGGGGATTGTTCCGTGTGTGCGTATTCTGTGAGTTGATGAGTTTAACACCAGAATAGTGGTTGACTATCTGGCTACACAATGTCTTGTTTGTGAGGGGCAATGGACCCTGGGGAGTTTACACACGGGATCTCTAGTCAGAGCGGCGCCTTCTGGTCACATGTCGGTAAAACCGGACACTGCTTTGTGTATTCATTAGTAATTTAATCAACTGGCAGAACTGGCCATCTGCTTGCGGTTACAGTTCCCCCTTTTCGTCGGATGAAGTCCCTGTGTGGACATCATCGGACGACAATCGTCACGATGGGCAGATGACAGGTGAATCATGATGGTTATGTAGCAGGTGGACCAGGATGGTAGGATAGCAGGTGGATCAGAAAGTTGAAGATTCCGCTCGATGAGGTTCGGCATAGTCTATGACTTGGCATCCCCTTTCTGGGTATTCCGTTTGAGACCTTCAGGCACGGCTTTCGTGAGCTCGGCTGTGTCGCATCTGGTTGAGTCTTCTGTACAGAATGAATGCCACGCATAGTGTCAGAGTGTGGCTGAATACCTGTAGAGATGCACAGCCCAATGTCGGCTGAGGTCCAGGCTAGGACCGCAGATGAAGTGTTCAGAACGGGCAGTCGAGACAGTGCTTGGATGGCTGTGTTGACCGGAGCAATGTAAATTAATTGGGACCCCCTTTCCTCGATCCAGAGTTCCAGTTCCGGATCTAAGGTGAAGTTGTAGTTCTTGAAGGACGGGAGTTCCAGTGCTGTCTGGTATGCTTTGCTCGGAAGATGGTACAATAACAGATCATTCAGGTGGAATATGGCACCTTTCGGGGCTTGAATCCACACTCTGGTTGAGCATGTTGACACGGCTGGTTGTGTCATGCTGGTCGTAAGTGAGAGTAGCTGTACGCACAGGTGTGTTAACGAGCCACCTGTCACCTACAATCTCTGCTTGCGTCTCTGATGACTTGAGTGCGAGGCTTAGCTTCGGCAGGGCAGTGGGTGTCGCTGATCTGCAGCCCGCAGATTCCGTCAGTGTTGTCTCTGAGGAAGGGTTTGTTAGGGCAGAGATAGTGAATGTCTTTGGTCAATGTGCACACGTGCAGGTTTGGGGCCAGGTGCAGCTGTGTGACGCTGTCGTGGTAGGCCACCACATCTGGAATGTGTGTCTTGATGTGGGTGTTGCTTTTCAAAAACCCGACATTGGCAATGTCTTTAAGTCTGTAAGTTCAGGAGCAAAACCCACTTCTCTCTGCTTGGGGTCGACGCCGAGTGGGATGGCGCTACCCAGAGAGTAAGCGAGGTGAGTTTAAAAAAAATAAAATAAAAAAATAAAATCAGTTAGCATGGTGATGGCGGAAACCAGCATAGTTAGCACCAGGCTTAAGGGTATCATGTACGGTGGGATTCTACCCGTGGCGGGGCTGTCATTTGAGGAGTTAACCTCTCGCAGGATGTCTGTTATCAGGGCTGTAACCAGCTGAGTTTGAGCAAAGTCATTCTGGAAGACAGTAAACAGCTGTTTCATGCAGTTCATGGTCTGATTCAGCAGGACGCTGTGGGTGTAGGTCCTGCAGTCGGTGATCAGGAGTCTCAGTTGTTCTCTCGGTGGCAGCTGTCCTCTGGATGGCTGACAGCACAGCATGGCGAACCACAGCAGCAACCTGGTACAGACAACAGGGAGAGAGAGAAAGAAAGGGGAGGAAAAAGCCAGCGAGGGTTGTCTTTGTTTGGACAGGGCAGTCTTTTTATTTCATGGGTGGCAACTAGGTTTAGCTTGCCTTGGCCCATGTTTTGCCACATCTTGCTGCTGGCATGTCGCTTGCTTCAGTGTATTGTCAGTGGCTCTGGTGCTGTGGTTTGCAGCGCATGATGCGTCATGGACGTACATTGGCCTTATCCCCCCTTTGCGCCGTTGCATTACACGTCTTTGCGTTGTGGTGTTGCACAGAGCAACATAGAATGTTGCTCTGTGCACGCAGCATGTGCTTGGTGACATGCAGTGTTCTGAGTAACTGGTTGTCAGTGAGTGTAGACGGCATTCAAGGGTTGGTTGGAGGGGTCTGAGAGGTGGTGAAGCAAAGTCTTTATTGTGTCAGAAGCCCGCATGTTCGTTATGTTTGTCTTTGTAAACAGCGGAGCTAGCGTAAACTGCTCTGAGGTAGACAGTTTAGTTTTTAAAGTTCTTATGCTGTGTGTAATCACTTCAAACTACAGGGTGGGTGAAGTTCCCTATGGCCACTGCCCAAGCTTGATGCTAAGCGAGGAAGTAACTTTGTGCTTTGACATGAAGGACTTGACCCAGAGCCAGCTCAAGGGCATGGATACCACAGCCCGACTTTAGAGGGGGGTTCCTTTAAGGGATATGAACAGGGGGTCCAAAGGGGTCCCGCCCAGTCACTTTCTGAGGAGGGACACAAAGTCAACCCCACATGCCACCAGGGAGGCTGACCTGGTCTAAATTAATGACCTAGTCTTGCCAACAACCTGTCTGTTTCCTAAACAGAGTCTCTAACATATTTTGCCTCACTTGTGGAGGCATCCGATAGGGAGGACTGCAGATAGTGGCAGTGATCACTCACAGACCGGATCATAGAGACAGGCATCCTGGAGAGTAGAACTCAGCATTACGCTTTCTAACCCTTGCGAACGAGGGGAGTAACTCTACCCAATCCTGGATCTACACAGTGCTTCAGAGCCATGTGGAGGCTGGGCACTCAGAAAGGGACCCTAATAGGGGAGCGCCTCCAGCTCTAGGGCTGATCTAATAGGGAGGCCTCGTGAGAATCCTTCGACCTTCCGACCAGACTTATGGAGCTAAGTATTCATACAAAATGATCCTCAGATAGATTCTGGAACACTATACTCAAAACCTGATAAGTATTGACTAGGCTCTGGGCTAGGTTTTGGCTTTTGCAATGCTAAGCATCCAACTTGTTGGGGTTCCGCCTTCAAAGGGGCCTGTCAAGGCCTAACTACTTGATAGCGGGACTGTCAGGATAATTTATGATGCTATGAAATTTGTCATTTCTACCCAGAAAGATTGTACACACAGAACAATACATTTTACTGTAATATCCTATGTATGAATTGTTTAGTCAAAACCAGACGGTCAAACAGGTACCAAGAATGGCCGGAAAGAGTAGAAGAAACGTAAAGTTACAATCATATGCAGAATTACACACATTTAATGTTCACTCACACGACTATAAAGCCATAATACCGGCTACCATGACCTAGGAAAGATCAAATTCAGGTTTATACATTTCTTAAGTGGTTATACTTATAGCAAATATAAGATTGCAGAGTCTATTCCTCTTTCTTTATCAGAATTCAAGTGGGAGCTGTGACTCTCTTGGAATTCCTTTTGGGGGTCATAAAGTTTATGACCTAGCAAGAGGGAGAGTTGCCGAAGGTGATCCTGTTAGGGAATCTTTCTTTGGAAGTATACTTAAGATTCGAAGTTACAGAACAGTCTCAAATTTCATCTATAGAATAAGACAAAACTAATTAGATATGCATGCATACAGGAAGGTCAGATACAATTCTGTGTTATATACATTAATGACATTTCTATCCTAAGTTGCACACAAAGGACGTTTGTGTGCGTGCGTGTGTGTGTGTGTGTATAAGTTCATCTCGTGGTTGGTGAACTTTTGCTCATCCCCTGCGTGGGGGGGATTGTTCCGTGTGTGCGTATTCTGTGAGTTGATGAGTTTAACACCAGAATAGTGGTTGACTATCTGGCTACACAATGTCTTGTTTGTGAGGGGCAATGGACCCTGGGGAGTTTACACACGGGATCTCTAGTCAGAGCGGCGCCTTCTGGTCACATGTCGGTAAAACCGGACACTGCTTTGTGTATTCATTAGTAATTTAATCAACTGGCAGAACTGGCCATCTGCTTGCGGTTACAGTTCCCCCTTTTCGTCGGATGAAGTCCCTGTGTGGACATCATCGGACGACAATCGTCACGATGGGCAGATGACAGGTGAATCATGATGGTTATGTAGCAGGTGGACCAGGATGGTAGGATAGCAGGTGGATCAGAAAGTTGAAGATTCCGCTCGATGAGGTTCGGCATAGTCTATGACTTGGCACCCCCTTTCTGGGTATTCCGTTTGAGACCTTCAGGCACGGCTTTCGTGAGCTTGGCTGTGTCGCATCTGGTTGAGTCTTCTGTACAGAATGAATGCCACGCATAGTGTCAGAGTGTGGCTGAATACCTGTAGAGATGCACAGCCCAATGTCGGCTGAGGTCCAGGCTAGGACCGCAGATGAAGTGTTCAGAACGGGCAGTCGAGACAGTGCTTGGATGGCTGTGATGACCGGAGCAATGTAAATTAATTGGGACCCCCTTTCCTCGATCCAGAGTTCCAGTTCCGGATCTAAGGTGAAGTTGTAGTTCTTGAAGAACGGGAGTTCCAGTGCTGTCTGGTATGCTTTGCTCGGAAGATGGTACAATGCCAGATCATTCAGGTGGAATATGGCACCTTTCGGGGCTTGAATCCACATACTCTGGTTGAGCATGTTGACACGGCTGGTTGTGTCATGCTGGTCGCAAGTGAGAGTAGCTGTACGCACAGGTGTGTTAACGAGCCACCTGTCACCTACAATCTCTGCTTGCGTCTCTGATGACTTGAGTGCGAGGCTTAGCTTCGGCAGGGCAGTGGGTGTCGCTGATCTGCAGCCCGCAGATTCCGTCAGTGTTGTCTCTGAGGAAGGGTTTGTTAGGGCAGAGATAGTGAATGTCTTTGGACAATGTGCACACGTGCAGGTTTGGGGCCAGGTGCAGCTGTGTGATGCTGTCGTGGTAGGCCACCACATCTGGAATGTGTGTCTTGATGTGGGTGTTGCTTTTCAAAAACCCGACATTGGCAATGTCTTTAAGTCTGTAAGTTCAGGAGCAAAACCCACTTCTCTCTGCTTGGGGTCGACGCAGAGTGGGATGGCGCTACCCAGAGAGTAAGCGAGGTGAGTTAAAAAAAAATAAAATAAAAAAATAAAATCAGTTAGCATGGTGATGGCGGAAACCAGCATAGTTAGCACCAGGCTTAAGGGTATCATGTACGGTGGGATTCTACCCGTGGCGGGGCTGTCATTTGAGGAGTTAACCTCTCGCAGGATGTCTGTTATCAGGGCTGTAACCAGCTGAGTTTGAGCAAAGTCATTCTGGAAGACAGTAAATAGCTGTTTCATGCAGTTCATGGTCTGATTCAGCAGGACGCTGTGGGTGTAGGTCCTGCAGTCTGTGATCAGGAGTCTCAGTTGTTCTCTCGGTGGCAGCTGTCCTCTGGATGGCTGACAGCACAGCATGGCGAACCACAGCAGCAACCTGGTACAGACAACAGGGAGAGAGAGAAAGAAAGGGGAGGAAAAAGCCAGCGAGGGTTGCCTTTGGTTGGACAGGGCAGTCTTTTTATTTCATGGGTGGCAACTAGGTTTAGCTTGCCTTGGCCCATGTTTTGCCACATCTTGCTGCTGGCATGTCGCTTGCTTCAGTGTATTGTCAGTGGCTCTGGTGCTGTGGTTTGCAGCGCATGATGCGTCATGGACGTACATTGGCCTTATCCCCCCTTTGCGCCGTTGCATTACACGTCTTTGCGTTGTGGTGTTAGACAGTGCACACATAGAATGTTGCTCTGTGCACGCAGCATGTGCTTGGTGACATGCAGTGTTCTGAGTAACTGGTTGTCAGTGAGTGTAGACGGCATTCAAGGGTTGGTTGGAGGGGTCTGAGAGGTGGTGAAGCAAAGTCTTTATTGTGTCAGAAGCCCGCATGTTCGTTATGTTTGTCTTTGTAAACAGCGGAGCTAGCGTAAACTGCTCTGAGGTAGACAGTTTAGTTTTTAAAGTTCTTATGCTGTGTGTAATCACTTCAAACTTCAGGGTGGTTGGGCGGGTTTGAAGTGACCACAGCTTGTCGTTTACTGCGCCAGGCTTGGTAAGGGTATGGGTTTGGTCATTCAAGTCTTTGTCAAGGCCCGGTTGCCTTGAGTGTCCTTTCACCTTTTTTCAGTAGACAATCATGTTGTTTGTTCTTGTGATGTCATCGCATGCCTGGAACCGGTGTTGGTGTGTGACAGGCATGTGTTTTGAAGTCTTACAGCCATTTTGTTTCCAGCCTGGAAGTTGGTATGGGAAACTGAGTCTGGCATAGTTAAAGTCTGTGCACATAAGGAGTTCTTTGATGTTATGCGTCAACGCAATGTGACTGCGGGCCCAACTTGAAGTATTGTGGTGGGTACGGTATGTCATTTACCCACAGCATGCCCGCACCTGATTGACGGGTGCCCTCATGGTGGTAGGAACATCCATCGATGTAGGCTGTGGGCATACCTTGACACGCATTCTCTTTAAAGTACCTGTGACAGGTCAGTTGTTGTTGTTGGGGTTCTTCTACATCCACCGTTGCAGCTGGTGTGTTATAAGAGCAGTTTTGGCAGGCTGCCAGGCCGTTGCCTAGCGCAGACTTGTGATTTTGAGCATGACGTGCCTCAACATTGCGCGCCTGGAGGGCCATTAACCAGGTGGCTATGCGTGAATTGGTGACCACGCCATCTCGGATGCGCTGGCTGTTGAGGAACGTTACAGCCCATACAGTGCATAGCAGAGATTTTTCACAGTCTGAGAATGTAGTCTCTGGTGGGAGAAGTGTCTTGCTGGCATATGTAACGATTCTTTTGTCTTGATCATGCCTTTGGTACAGGCCAGCACTGAGACAGTGGTTGGAGAACCCAGCTTCTGGATAGAACTCTTTTTTGTGGGTCAGGGTAAGCCAGACATGGAGCTGTGCATAGGTGTCGTTTAGCTCATTCATGGCATTTTCTTGACTTCTGTCCATACAAATGGGCAGTCTTTTTTTTTTTTGGAAGGGCAGTTAGAGGTTTCGCAATGTCTGAGTAGCTTTCGCTGAACTGCCGTGAGTAATTGCACACCCCTAGAAAGCTTCGCAGCTCTGAGATGTTGGTGGGTGGCTTGATGTTTTGAACAGCTTGAATATGGCTGGAGTGCGGTTCGATGCCCCGTGATCCGATGAGTAGGCCCACATAGTTGACTTTGGTTCGACACCACTGTCCTTTGTGGAGGGCGTTCTTGGCGCCGGCAGTGGATAATTGGTTCAAAACATAGTCTATCTCTTTCAGGTGGTCAGCCCCTGTTGAGCTTTTCATGAGAACATCATCAACGTAGCTAAGGTTACCTCTCATTCTGGCATCTGGGCATGCTTTGTTCAGGGAGGTTTTAAACTCAGCAGGTGAGTTGGCATAGCCGAACGGCACCTGGTGCAAGTGAATTGTCTGTTGCCGAACGTGAAGGCTAGCTTGTGCTGATCTTCTGGATGCACAGGTATGGTCCCGAATCCAGAGGCCACATCAAGTGTAGAGAAGATTGTGTCTCCTCTGATTCTGGGTGTTTCTTGCTCCAGCTGGGTCAAGGGCCATCGGGACAGTGGCACCTGTTGATGCAGTTTCCTGTAGTCAATGGTGGGGTGCCACTTGCCGTTTGGTTTGAGGACGGGCCAGATGGGGGCAGAATGGGTGCTGTTGCATGGACGGATGACACCTTTTTCAAGCCTGGATTCGATGATCTCTCGCACCGGTTCGTGTGAAGCGATGGGGATCTTGTAGTGCCTGACAAAAGTGGGAGGAGCATTAGGGTGCGTTGGGATGCGCACAGTGTGGAGTTCGGTGAGACCACAATCTAAAGAGTCTTTGGCAAAGGATGCTTTGAACTTGTAAAGGACTTTGTAGATCTGCATCATTTTTAATTGCGTCAGCGTCTTTTAGAATTTGCTGAACTTGAGACTCAAATCCTGGGTACGGCTCCTCTGTTGGTGTGTCGTCTGTCGTGTTGGCAGGCAGAGGTGCAGCAGTGTCGTCAGTCTCGCAAGCAGGCTGTCTGGAGACTTTGTATGCTGCAAGGTGTTGGTCCTCTGTCAGTGCTGTTCTGCATACCTGGTCTTTATCCATTGGCATGACCGAAGTAATGGAGATGAGTTTGAAGGGTGCTGTGAACACTGTGTGGTCTGTGTTACCTTTGGGCATCATTGAATATGGGATGGGCCCAATGATTGGTAGTCTGAGTTCAAAAGTCATGGAAGTCGTGGCTCAATAGCCATCCCACTCGGTAGGCTTTGGGAATTGTGATGTCCCTTGCCATGCCGTTGTTGAAAACGATGTAGACTACACAAGATGACACTTCAGTAAGGGGTGTGGCTTGCAGCGTGAGTCCAAGTTCAACACATTCAGGTGAGGGTTGAAAGAAGTCCAGCGTGTGGTTTAGGGTTCGCCCACAACGCATGTTGAGCCGGTCGGCGACCCCTTTGGTGCAGGCTGCTATCACATTTTCCTGTTCGTTGATTAGGGTGCGAACCTCAGGAATGGTCTGACCTGACAGGAGGTTCTCAGTGTGGGTGGAACAACAGGGGGCTGTAAAGTCAATGGGGCCCACACTACCTCATTAATGATGTCCACCTGAGCCGGGATGTCCGGTGAGTCAGGATGTCTGCTCCGATGTAGACATCATGGGGCGGGTCCGGAAGGACCAGGAAGTAATGGGTCAGACACCGGTGGTTCCAGATCAGGTTCAAAGCGCAGACACCTTTGGCCGTCATCATGGTTGATGGGCACGTGTTTAAAGGAAAATGGGTGCGCTTGCTGGCAGAAGGAAGGTCCGGTGTGTCTTCAATGAGAGCATTGAATAGTGAGACACTGATGGCTGAGTTGTCTGCCCATAGTGCAAGTACAATGTCAGTAGTGGTTACATCATTCAACTGCAGGTCAGTTGTGACCTTGGGGCAGAAGTAATCAGAGTCTTTGGTGAGCTGAAATGTGCAGAGTAGTGAACTTGAATCTTGGTCTGGTGCTGGAACTGTGTCCTCGTGGCTGGCTGTGAGAGTTCCCGTGAACTCTGTGACCTGCCAGTCTGGCTCTGCGGGAATTCTCGTGACCTCTGTGACCCAACAGTCTGGCTCGGGTGGCATGTGTGACTGGAGGGGGGAGGGGTTCCCGCACTTGAGCCCAAACTTTCAGAAATTTGAAGTCCAGTAAAGGTTCAAAGCAATCTAGCAGGTCTTTGTCAATTAGAAGTGGGTAAGTGTTCATTTTTGAGATGTACACTGGGTGGATCAGATTCATAGAACCAATTGTCAGGTGGATGGGAGCTACCTGTTTGAGCCGGATGTCGTTCTGGCTGTGGGATTGCACATTCAGCTCACATGTTTGAGATTTAAGAGTTCGATCTTGGCTCTTAGTTTTAGCACTGAGTCTTTCAAATAGTTGGGCTGACATTAACGTGATGTCTGAGCCGGTGTCTAGCTGGGTGTCAAGGCTCAAATCATTGTCCACAGTGTTTGTTAGGTAGAGTTTTTCGGCCCACCCCCTTTTTGATCAGGTTACCCAGAAGTCTTGGCGTCGGGGCTGGTCTGTGTGGGTCGCTGCGGAGGCAGGTAGCCAAAACAGCATTTCTTGGTCTTTTGGGACTTGGTCCCAGTTGTGGGAAGCTGTGCTGTCCTGCTCAGGCTGTGCAGCTGTTAGCTGTGGTGGCTGGGTGTTGCTATCACTTTGTGATAGGGCAGGCAGCTCTGTGGTCTGATGCTGACGCGCAGTGTTCTGGGTGCCTGTTTCAGGTCTTACGCTTAGACATAGGACGTCTGGCTCGTCCCTCTTGTTTCTCTTGTGAGATCTCATGTGCAGAAGCTCTTTCAGCACCTTCAGGATCTCTGCCGTCTCTGACGTGGCTGCACTGCTTTTATCTGATGTGTGCTCAGACTTGTGCTTACCAGTGGCATGTTGAGAGGGGTACCGCTCCGGGCTGTCTGGGTTTGAGTCTCTTGGTGATGGGGGTAGGCTGTTTCTGGGTCGCCGGCAGGCTTCCCAGAATCTTTCAGAGCGCCCGCTCTGGTGCTTCGGACGAGCACCATTGCGGTTGTGCTGCCCTCTGCTGGCTTGGAACTGTCTTGACTCTCTGTACAAAGGTCTGTGGTGTTGTGGGGCACCCTCTAGAGTCAGCTCTGAATAGTGTTCGGAGACAGGGAAGATGGTGTTGTTTTTCACAGTCTTTTCGGACACAGTCTTTTGCGTGACATAAGCCTTGTGAGCCAAGTCTCGTAGCTGTTGGGCAGACATGGTCCGTGAACAGGCCAGGATGCCCATGTGATGACTCACTGTGGGATGTAGGTTTTGGAGAAACAGAGTTCTGAAGTTTGAAATCCACTTCCATACCTGGCTCTTTCCGTGCTCCGAAGTAGGCTTGTCGGAATCGGCCGTAGTAGGTCTGTGGGGTTTCAAGTCTTGTCTGCTTGAGGTCCATGGCGATGATGAGCCCTTGGTCTGATTCTGGGTCAGAGAATGCTCGGATCAAAGCTTGTCGCAGCTGCTGGTAGTCAGTTTTGACAGTCTTTGTTTGACGGTCTAGGAAGCAACGCACATCACCGCTGGACGTGATTCTTAACAGATACAAATTGTCCCAAGCTGTCAAGTTGGCGACAGTTTGCAAGTGAAAGTCAATGTCCTGTAGATAAGAGTGAATGTCATCACCTCCTGCAGGGTCTGGATTGAACGTAGGGATGTTTCTGGCCAGCTTGACGAGTTATTTGGGGTTATGCCATGGTTAGCGGCAGGGGTTCTCTGGAAGCTGGCTAGTGACATCTTGAGCAATGGGCTTTCAACCCCCCTTTCAGCTCTGAGTTTGTGGCTGAAAGGTACGGACCGGCTGGTTAGGGGAAACTTTGTGGTGTGCGTTTCTCCTTCCCGGTCATTCTGCAGTCTATAAGAGTGTTTCAACTCTTCGTGAACAAATTCAAGTTCGTTTTTGAGATCGTGTCTCTGCTGAGTAACCTTGTGGATTTCAGCTCGGGCTGCGTGCAAGTGTTTTTTGCATGCCTTGGCTTTAGCGTCTCTTTCTTTTAGTTCAGTCTCTGCTCTTGCAAGGAGAGCTTCACCTTGTCGGAGTTTCTCGTTGAGTTCCTCTCTGGCGTTTCTCTCCGCTTGCTTTCTTTGGTCTGTGTCGAGACGAAGATCACACAGGGCCTTTTGAAGTCTTTCCGCTTCTTTCTGTAGCGCTCGGTCTGTTGCATCCTCTGTCCCGCGCTGGTCGTGGGTCTCGCGGAGTAGTTGGTCTAGATGGCTCTGCGCGTGGGCCTGGTTCCTCCGGGCCTCCTCCGCTTGAAGCTTTAGCGTCGCGGCTTCCTGCTCCAGGCTGATGCTGCTCCTTTCGCTGAGCCGTGCCTGAGCGACGAGAGTGTGAGCGAGGTTTCGGCCCAGTCTTTGTAGTTGTAGCTCTGGGTTGGATCGTGGGTCATCAGCTTGTCCACGTCGGCATCCTTAGGCAGGAAGGAGGTCGTCATGGCTCTCGACCATGACTGTAGGACCGGAACATACTGGCTCACTGTGGGCGAGAGGAACACAACACACACAAACAAAGAGACCAATGCAAGTTCGTTCTAAGGTTAACAAGCTATACTCATACGGGCTATGCCGTTTATGAGAATTTGGGGCTAACTGATGTAAACAGTTAGCGGAGCCAATTGATTTCGGTCGACGAAGGAACCGAACTAGAGTTTTGACAGGCAGTAGCCTAGCGGGTCACGTGATGACACCGGCTGCGTAATTGTCACTCTATTCTATTATTTAGCTTCCTTGGTGGCTCTCAGACGTTACTGTCTCTAAGTGAAATGAAAGAAACAAATCACAACAGAACACAAAGATAGAAAAGATCAGAATGAAATAAAACAATGAAAATGAATAGGTCTGAAATGAACTGGAATAAATACTAACACTGGAAGTGTTAGGGAGAATAAGGAGGCCTAAGCCTACTACCGCTGATAGGGTTTAAGATAGGGCCTACGGGTGAGTGGGGTTGTCGGGATAGCAACCTAAGAAGGTGTGGCTTGGAGAAGAGATGGGCCAAACACTTAAAATATCCGGGAGATATCTAGTATTTTGTGGCTCATAGTAGGTGGAATGTTTTTTTTATTAAATTTAGTTTACCTGCGGTGAATTGAGTCCACTCCGGTTAGAACCAGTGGCATGGTCAACCTCCCTGGAGCTTCCCAAACACTCAACCGCGGTGTCCTAGGCCCTCCGTTACTCTGTGTCGCGTTGCGCCCTCCCAAACAGCCTTTTTGACTTTAAACACAACTCGGCAACGCCAAGATGTCAACTGCCAGACAACACCACAAAATTGGGCTGTTCCCCAGAACCCTCCAGAAGGAGTGGCCTCTTTTTAGGCCCCGGTTTAGGTACTGGTCCCAGAAATTGCCTTTTTGTGTCGGCTGGACTGGTTGACTACCTTTGGAGTGTCAAATTGCTGATGTCAGCACTGCGGGCCGCAACGACGGACAGAGACAAAAAAAACCGAGATTCACGCACAGCCAGTGTTGGTAACGCTGGTCGGACAACCTTGCTGGCCGGAACACCACCAGAGATGACTTCAAATCACCCAGGGAGTACTACAATAGATACACAAAAGGATGAACAAGGGAAGCTTAAAGTGAATTAAGGCTTGTTTGTTTAAACCAAATTGAGTAATTATTCATGTAGCACTAAGAGTCGAAGGTTTTACTAAATAATAATAAACAAGAGGGAATTATGATAATGTTGGTCTTTATCAAAATAACCTAACCCAAAAGAGAGGAAAATTAATAAAAATCAAAATATGAAGAGACAGGATTGAAACACGGTAGAAGAAGCAGGCCGCAGTAGTGGGTTTTCCCCACAAGGGGGGCGTACTCCTTCTCCGTGCTTTGCCTGGGTAAACAGAACACTTGATTCAAATTCAAAATTCAAAACTTGTTTAAATTTAAAATTTAAAACAAGCAGGAAATAATTAAAAGGGGAAATCAGAATGATATCCTATAATAGCTAATAAGGTAAAGCGTCATTAATAACTATAAAATAATAAAAAGGGGAAGATGAGATAGATGCACAATTCAAAACAGAGTGAAAGGAGGAAAAGCGTGGTGCCGACTTAGTGAGGAAGGCCACAGGGTGTCGCTGTTTCCTCCACATGGATATTAGTGGGTGACAGGCAAACACGACGTAAATTTACACTGGTTTAAAACCAAATTAAAACAAGCGTGAAAGGAGATTGAGAAATCAGGATAAAATTTTATAATAATTAACGATAACAGTAAAGTATCATCAATAACTATAAAATAGTAAAAAGAGAAAAGTAGAAATAGGCAATTCAAAACAGAATTGAAAAGAGAGACAAGGAGAGTTGAGTGAGCGGACTTAGGAGGCGGCGGCCACTAGGTGGGGGACTTCTAAGTGGGCTCTCTCTGGCTGTGCTGGGATTTAGTTTAAGTTTGAATTCAAATCTTGTTTTGAACCAAACTCAAAGTAAATGTACCAGTCAAAAGCAGAAAAATTTGTCTACCACAAAATAATATTCGCACAAGCAAAGCTATAAATGCAAATAATTATTGAGAATTTAGACAGGCTAATTCACAGGGAAATGAATTCAGCAGTAAAGAGAGCATTATCTTAAACGGCCACGAGATGGCGTAATTGTGCTCATGCATGCTGAAGTCAGAAGGCGGGGCGTAATTTGAAACTTCTAAATACCTAAAGGAACGCCCTCTGGTGTTTAGCAAGCGGAATTACAACCGACTTTAATGTGATTCAAACTAAGAGCTTTCAGCTCGCGTCGTGCGCTGATTTCCTGCAATAAATCACAAATAAACAAACAGATCTCGGTGGATCTTTTCGGTGCTGTAGTGCACAAGAGCGTGAAACAGGATTTCTTCACTGTGAAAACACGCGGAAGTGAAACAACAGGAATTTTCGTCTGTTGTTACTCACATAAACATTTTTATGTATTAGATTTACATTTAAATGTATCAGATCTTTAATTGGGTAGCTAAACCAATTTTGACCAGGAGTTTACCGTTTTTGTTGAATATCACTGGGTTAACCACGAATTCAATAACGACATTATGTAAGTAAGGCCTTTTACCACTGAACAGAGGAAACTCGCTCTCGATCAGATTTACGTCTTGCTCTGATAAAGAGATTCTCGTCTTAATCAGGCGTTTAAATAATATTAACATGTACCAGCTGCAAAGAGTTTGCTTCGTCTTTACAGGGACAGGTATAATATTATGAACTGCAGTTTAATTTAGCAATTAACAGTGTTCACATGTTAAACATATTTCACAGGGTCAATTTGCTTAACTGAGATCGGCTTCGTGCCGATCAGTTCTTCAGTGGGTTGCGTTGCGCGACTTTCACTGGAGCGCGCATAAAAAAAAAATTCATACACAATATACTCATAGATTGAAACTGAATTTGCTCATAAAACAAAGTTTGAAATGCCTGCATTCTCCACCAAAACTGTAACGACAATGAGTCTTACATTAAATGCATTAACATTAGCTCAAATGATATATAGGGAATTTTAATAATTAATCATGAATATGATTAATATTGCATATTACAGTTAAATTATCGAAGTTGAAAATAGATCGATTGTATATATGAATGATCAATCACAACGAATTATAATTCCTCATTCATATATCAATGGTCCCCTTCCAGATCGATTATATGAGATAACCTTTAATGGAATTAATTTAGCTACCGAACAATCTGTTTGTCCAGCAAACGGCCGTAAGATTAACTTCTCAACTTCTCAACAAGGTTATCCCTTCCTTATAATTCCAAAAAAAGCTATTTTCTGGCCATGAAAATTCACCTTCTTGTTATTATAAAATTTAGGTTACTGAAATAGTAAAAATGAGCACGATTAGACAATTAGCAATCAAGAATATAATGGTTTTAATAAAATGAAACTATGGATACAGAATTCTACATTTAAACACGGGATACATGTATGTACAGTAAACAGTAAAACTAATGAGACAGACGAATAACGAACGGGAGTGAGAGAGAGATTGGGAGAGAGGGAGAGAGAGAGAGAGAGAGAGAGAGAGAGAGAGAGAGAGAGAGAGAGAGAGAGAGAGAGAGAGAGAGAGAGAGAGAGGATGAGAAAGTGAAACTAACGGTCAGGATGAGAGAGATCACCAGGGACGGGTGATCGCAGCATGGCAAAAATCACAGACAACGTAACCCTTAGAGAGACAAAAAGAAATCACATAAATCAAATCAAATCAATAACCTATACTTGCGTATGGTTCTCTTTGTGTTGCTGAGGAACGCAGAGTCGTGTGCGTGTTTGTCCTTCGGTGCTATAGGCTTGTTCTCTCGTGTCTTCCGGGGCGAGCAGACTCGCGGGAAGTTTTAAAAGTTCACCGAACGTGAAGTTACCAAGGAAATAATTCAGAGTTCATCTCCCTCTTGGAAGGAGAGGCGAATATGAAAATAAAACTTAGTAAAGAAAGGATAAACGGAGATGAGAGCTCACACTCCCATCTTCTTCCGTTGAGCGCAGCTTGCGTGTTTCCTTTAAGAGCCGCGGGGATTTCAAAGAGTCCTTTTAAAGTTGAAGTTGCAGGCTGTTCATTTCACTGAACGTAGGAAAGGTCCGAAGACGAAAATAAAGAAAAGACTTAAAGAAAAGAAAATAGAAACGGAGGAAAACTCCCTAACGCGAGTCATAGGTCTCCTCTCTGGAAACGTAAGTGCTCTCTTGTGCTCTGGTGCTCCGGTGCTTCGGGGCTTAACTTCTGTGTCAGTCTTTTATGGAGAGGAGGGGTTCACGCCTGCTTCGCGTACGTGAACCAATTATCTTAGAGTATCTCGAACGGGAAGAGTTCTTCTTTGTCCTGTCAGGATAATTTATGATGCTATGAAATTTTGTCATTTCTACCCAGAAAGATTGTACACACATTTTACTGTAATATCCTATGTATGACTTGTTTAGTCAAAACAAGACGGTCAAACAGGTACCAAGAATGGCCGGAAAGAGTAGAAGAAACGTAAAGTTACATTCATATGCAGAATTACACACATTTAATGTTCACTCACACGACTATAAAGCCATAATACCGGCTACCATGACCTAGGAAAGATCAAATTCAGGTTTATACATTTCTTAAGTGGTTATACTTATAGCAAATATAAGATTGCAGAGTCTATTCCTCTTTCTTTATCAGAATTCAAGTGGGAGCTGTGACTCTCTTGGAATTCCTTTTGGGGGTCATAAAGTTTATGACCTAGCAAGAGGGAGAGTTGCCGAAGGTGATCCTGTTAGGGAATCTTTCTTTGGAAGTATACTTAAGATTCGAAGTTACAGAACAGTCTCAAATTTCATCTATAGAATAAGACAAAACTAATTAGATATGCATGCATACAGGAAGGTCAGATACAATTCTGTGTTATATACATTAAGGACATTTCTATCCTAAGTTGCACACAAAGGACGTTTGTGTGCGTGTGTGTGTGTGTGTATAAGTTCATTTCGTGGTTGGTGAACTTTTGCTCATCCCCTGCGGGGGGGGGGGGGGGATTGTTCCGTGTGTGCGTATTCTGTGAGTTGATGAATTTAACACCAGAATAGTGGTACCCTATCTGGCTACACAATGTCTTGTTTGTGAGGGGCAATGGACCCTGGGGAGTTTACATACGGGATCTCTAGTCAGAGCGGCGCCTTCTGGTCACATGTCGGTAAAACCAGACACTGCTTTGTGTATTCATTAGTAATTTAATCAACTGGCAGAACTGGCCATCTGCTTGCGGTTACAAGAGCAAAATGAAACATTGCATATTCGCTGCCCTTGGGTTTGCAGAACAGACAAACATGAAATATTCTTATGTCAAATTTCACACAACAGTAAGCTGCTTTCTGAGCATTTTTAAAGAATTGTGTATAAAATAGGAAAATCGTATTGCTCAGAGTTTGCTCTTTCATAGCTCAGGAGACAACTTTGTCTCAGATGTTTCTAATTATAGACACTTGTAGACATATTTTATAGAGCAGTGGTTCTCCAACTGGGGTTTGCGTATCCCTGGGGGTACGTGAGGTGACACAGGGGGTATACGAACAAAATGTTGAGTTTTGCCATTCATTTAATTCTACTCCACCTTAAAATAACATTAAAACTGAGCATGCATTTCTAGCAGGTAAAATGCGTAAATACATGACATCCAATCAAATTACCTCATGTTTGGCGGTAAAAACTGACTGCATCCACACAAGCCAGCAAATCGCGCTATACTGCCATTCTCGACAATGTACCTTTGTAAAAGTGCAAAGTGGGGATTTAGCACTTACTAGGATAAAAGAACAAATACTGTATAGACAGACTGTGCATAGAGATCGATTTAAGATTCAAAACTCTTTTCAATACAAAAACATACTCTGTGTGAGTTCTTGTTTTTAAAGGGGTCATATGATGCGATTTCTTGTTTTCCTTTTTCTTTAGTGTGTTATATACAGTAGCTGTTTGTGCATGTATAAGATCTGCAGAGTTACAGAGCTCAAAGTTTCAAATGCAAAGAGATATTCTTTGTAAAAGTTAAGGCTGAGTCACGAGTTTCATAACACCACCCAAATGTATACGTAAAGAAAGAAGGCGTAACTTTTATTCCCGTTGTATTATTGTTGCCGCCATCACCTCCATGAAATGCTGCTTTTCTCATTGCGAAAGCCAAACTTTGTTTGGCCTCCCAAAAGAGGACACAATTAGAAAACAATGATTAAGCTTTATTTACAACACTGTTCCAGAACAGTACAACCAAAATAAGAAAACAATGGTTAAGTTTTATTTACAACACTGTTCCAGAACAGTACAAACAAAATATTCGTCTGTGTGCTGCACATTTTTCGGAGGACTGTTTCCAGAACCTGGGAGAGTACAAGGCCGTCTGACTCTAAAAAGTGGGGCAATTCCATCTTTGCAAGTACAGTCTGGCATTTCTGACTCACAGACACATGCCTGTAAGTATGTTTTCATATTTTAATAATTTGCTATGGACTATTCAAACACGAGTTTTGAGCAGTATAGAGTAGCGCTTGTATGTCGTTTCAACGATCACAAAAGCAGACCTGGTTTTATGTTTACATAGGCCTCGTTCAGACTGTCAGTCCAAATCCGATTATTTGTGTATCCGATTGGAATCTGATCTAAAATTATTGATGTCCACACTGTGTATCGCAACTGTCCAGGTCCGATTTGTGTGTCTGTGCAGCTCTTTCGTTTTCCGGAATACCTGCATTGGTTTCTATGGCAATGACGTTGCGTTGGCAGGAATACGCCACCAACAACAACAACTGCAACATGGAGGGGTTTGCAATAGATATGTCTTATTTAAATTTTACAACATAGAAGACGCAGTCCAACCCAGGAGCTAGCCAATAATGAGCCGACGTTTTGACGTAGAACCTAGAAGTGCCGCACTGTTTACACTACGTCAACAGCATAGACATGGAAGAGAAGAGATTGTTTTTTTTGCGCACAAGAAGTATTCTCATTGCTTCATAACATTAAGGTTGAAATACTGCAGTCACATGGACTATGTAGGATTTGAGGGCGAACCAAACACAAATGAATCTTCCAGATGATTCATTCAAACATAATTTCACACAGGACTCAACACTCCAGACCTCAAATCAACCATCCAGGACCATAAAGTCCAGGCTCCAGCCAGCCTGAGCTAACCAACATTTCAGATTTCATCAAAAATATATTCATTTGTGTTCCGAAGATAAACAAAGGTCTTACGGGTTTGGAACAACATGAGGGTGAGTTATTAATGACAGAATTAACATTTTTGGGTGAACTAACCCTTTAATGTTGATCATATATTATACGAGCAAGAATGCAATGTTTCCTGAATATCCACACAATTGCAAATGTGACACTGATTTTATACAACAGTTCAACAAACGAATGGTTTATAATAAGTGATGTTCATTTTAAATGCATTATTGTCAGTATTTTTGATATATTTTGCAACAAAATAATAGTTCCAACTTCCAACGAAAGCCCCAGCAGAACTGCAGCACACAGCACAGCAGTGTTTGTGTACGAACATGCGGCTTTGAACGAATCGTGAGAGCCAATGATTCAATGACCCATACATAAATACATCCTCTTGCTTTGTTACTGAATGAATGAATGAATGAATAAATTACTCGATGAATCACTCATAAAGACAGTGACTTACTGCCACCTACTAGCGGTTAAATTAATATTTTAAAGTATCACTTCGTTTTTACCATCATTGCATATTTCTCTATTGAACATTTTTCATCCCTTAATGAAAAAGGTGTAACATGCAGTTCAAGTGGAAGAGAGGGGGTACGCAGAAGGATGTTAAATGCATCAGGGGGTACTCCACTCTAAAAAGTTTGAGATCCACTGGATAGAGCTATAAAATTAATGTACATAACATAGCTCAGATAATATGACCTTGCAATAAAAAAGAGAAATGTTTGAGTTAAAATTTAAAACTTCTACTTGCAGATGTCTACATTGGAAAAAAACAAACAAACAAAAAAAAAATTTGAGACATTTTTTTAGATCTCTTTTTAAACTCTAGAGGAGACACGTTGGATTACTAGGCTCTTTGATTTCCATTACACAAGAGTAGACGTTAAAACTTCATGCTGATTTGTACTCGGCTTTTGCCAAGATAAGCACCAACTAAGATGTAGCTTTACAGTAACCTATGCTTCTCCATCCATTTACGCTTCTTTCCATATGGTGATGTGAATCTCCTTCTGTCTGGTGTTAATAGCTGCAGTGTATTTTGCGTGTCAGCACACACAACGGCTGCAACCACGGTGTGGTCCCCCCATAACAACCGTCTGGATTGAGCTGAGTAGGGGACATCTCTAGGGTCTTCAAGTGGGCACCTTCCGTCCTCAGTGTTTCGTCGACTAGCCCACGACACCTCAAGAGGGCTGAGCCCACTCAACTCAGCCCAGCTTACTGACCTTTACATCCTTCCTGCTACTGAGGTTGCTCCTTCCTCGTAGTTCACATGTGACCTAACCACAATCTCTCACAATCTCTCCGCAACCCGACCATACGCGCCAACCCATTTGACTAAGGCTGTCGAGCCCCACTGCCGACGTTAAAGCAGGTCAGTGGCAACGGTTCCGTATGGCATACTACCGCAAAACACAATATCTGTCCAAACACCAATCCTCATTCACGCAAAATACACAGGAACGTAATAACTGTAATTACTATGCAACCTATACAAATAAACCAACAGACTCTTCAAGTTTATCAAGAATTCTTCGAAACCGTAGCGTGGAGGCCTGTACACAGCCAGCCAGAATCTTTCCGTCTCAACCACAGCCAGTTGCTGCTCCTCTCTGCTGCTTCAGATAAGTTCTTTACTGTGCGACGCAACTCTTGGCCACTGAATCCGACGTCTCTGAGGAACCGGGTTGTGGATCCTCGACAACCCACTTTCACTGGATAAACCCGGACTCTCCATCCTCGCTGTTCTGCTTCAGTGGCCAGCTGAGCATACCGTAGTTTCTTCCTCTCATATGCCTCATCTACAGCATCCTCCCTTGGCACTGTTAACTCTATCAGTTGAACAATGCGTGCTGATCCAGACCACAAAACAATATCTGGTCGGAGGTTAGTGGTGGCAATCTCAGGTGGAAAAATAAGCCGTTGATCAAGATCAGCCAGCATTTTCCAGTCCCTAGCAGCTTCCAGTTGTCCTGGGCGAGAATTGGTTTTAACACCTTTTCTTGGTGGTTGCTCGCCTGGGCGGAGGAATATTGTCTTCTGTGTGTAATGTTTTGCTAGAACAGGTGGCAACTTATTGGTCATGTTACGCTTGTCTTTCAATGCTTTTACTTATATCAAATATCTAACTCAATCTCATGAGAAAACAGCTATTTTATGAGGTGTCGATTTCGTATGAATTCATGTGATGTGATTGAATTCATATGGAAAAGTGTGTTTTTTTTTTTTTTAAGTGAACATGAAGGTCCACCCCTAAACCTGCCCATCACAGGGGTGTAAGCAGATTGTACGAAACCGTACGAATAAGATCGTACAAATTCATAGGAATTAGCCACCAATTTGCCAATCATAAAATTGCCAAGAGAGTGTGTTGAATAATGGAACCCTCCTCTCCAAGTCATGTCATTGTCTAGAAGAAACAACTTAGATATTAATGATCTCATTTGTCATTTTTTCCTTTTCTTTTTTGATTCAATAACACTTTTTGGAGTTACACTCTCTAACACAACAACTCCTTAAGTTTGTTAAAAGTGATAAATCTCAACACTGAACATCAGACTGTTGATAATGTGTGGTAGTCCATTTTACACAGACACACACATTTTTAGTACATAAACTGTGTTCACAGGAGGAGGTAAAATTTGTATACGTGCCTCTAGTGCTCTAATTCCTGCGGTTTGACTGCACAAGTTAATTAGTTAATTCTCCTGTTTTGAAGTTCACTTGTAAAATTACCATATTATGAGCAACATGATTCAACAATGTTAATTGCATTTAACAGATATTTGTGGTACCGCCCCACTTTTTCAAATGAGCACAAAGGATGGGCAGTAAAATCAAAAATGCATTTGAAAGAAGTCTGAAGTGTGTGTCTGTGTGGGGATGGGGGACTGAAAGTAATGTGGATGTATTGGTGCATTACAGTAAATAATGCAGTGTGAAGAAATACAACAGCACTCTTTCTGAAGTGTCTGCTATTTTTCAGCAGCTGACAGATTACTTTTTCAGGTCAATGCAAAAAAATGTCTTAACCTAGATCATTGCTGGAACACAATTTACAAAGCACTCAAAGCAATGGCAATGCAATGTATAACATGCAAGCACAGCACTTTCGTAATTTGCTTTTTCCTTTACGAGAGACAGAGAGAGAGAGAGAGAGAGAGAGAGAGAGAGAGAGAGAGAGAGAGAGAGAGAGAGAGAGAGAGAGAGTTTGCCATCAACATAACATTTGTATATGTGCTCATAAAGGTGTTTTACTTAGCAGCTCTCTGCAAGTCCATTAAAGCTCTCTTGACAATTCAAGCTTATGAAGATGCCTCTTATAATCATTTGATGTTCCTTATTTGTTTTTCCCTGATTTAAATATTATTAGTGAAAAAAAATGCGTAGGTCTCCATACATATGATATATCCTAACTGAAAATGTATTTTTTTTTTTCAGTTTTGAATTTATTTATTTATTTTTTACCAGTGGATAGCACTTTTGGGTTGAGCTTTTGGGTGGGGTTGGATGTTTTTTTTTCTTTTTTTTTTTCTTCATGCATATTTGTTAGGATGTAAGTTTTATTTGTTTGTATAAAACAAGTGTAGTTACAATGAATTTATTTATTTAAAAAAAAAGTCTCTTATGAAAAAGAAAATGTAACGGTAATGTAAGGAACGTGTTTTTTTCCATGTTCCAATGGTTGTAGTACAATTCTAGACTGACCAGACTGAATTATTACAGCTGAGATTTTGCATTATTCACATGCAGTAAGTCAGTCTGGTCACGAGGAGCATACCACAATCTTTAAAATATGAAAATAACAAACACATTTTGGTGAATTAGAGTATTTTTTAAAAATAAAATATTTGTTTACTCTACACACATTAAGGGGGTATTGTCAATATGTCACCTGTAGCAAGTCAGCCTGGTCATTGGGAACATACTACTACCATTGGAACATGAAAAAATCCATTGGTGAATTACAGTATTTTTCGAGATAAAAATAATTCTGTACTGTACTTACATGAGGTATTGGCAAAATTTCACCTGTAGTAAATCAGTCTTACCAATACAATTAAGCTTTAGAATTTGAACATGTCTGTTTTAAATGTTAAAAGTAATTTTATTTAATACAAATTACATATTTTAATCACTTGGTGGAATTGGCAGATGTTCCCTTAGGCATCATGTGCCATATAGCGCGATAAATAATTCTCAAGTATAAATATGCAGCTATAATGCACGTGATTTTTAATTAATATTTCATGTCGATATACAATGGTTACATACTGTTAAAACTAATTGTGGTACTGATATCTTTGTAAGACTGCTGACTCTATAGAACAGTGGCAAGTAAAATCAATGCTCTGTCCAAATACCCACACTTGCGGTCTTTGCACTTGATCACTTGTCTACTTACATGTCGTATTTCCTGTAAGTGACACTGTAACAATCGGCCTAATTGGTGGAGTTACACAAGCTAAAAATGGGGTCAGATTAAACTGTGAGAGTATGAGAAGTGTTTTAAAAGATGAGACGACAACAGAAATAAAGTGAATAAATGAAGTGTATTTACAATTTCTTCAAGGAACTTAAAACAACACAATGCAACTAGAAGCCTTAGGCTGTTAAAAGCATAGAGTCCATTGGTTCCATACCATAAAACAGTCCTTAAGAATCCTTGCGTGCTGTAAGTCCCAATGTGTAAGTGTCCACCGGTGTATAAAATCCAACTGTAGTGATAATCCAATGAAAAGTGATGGGGTTTGCCAGAATGGTAAGTCCTTAAAAACAACTCCTCGTTCCAGCTTTGGTCATCTTGACAGAGACCAGGGGTGCTTCTCAATATCCCTCCTCATCTCCTCGTTCCTCTGTCCTCCATCCTATGACCCGGAAACTGATCAAGCAGAGCCATCTTGAAGGACATCTCAATTCTCTAATTGTACCGCGAGGAGGCAAGGATCGAGGAGTGAGGAGCTTCTAGAGAAGTCATGAGCAAGGATACACGGGTGTATCCTATGCGGAAGTGTTTTATCGACTAAACGTGATGCACGTATCAATTCTCCTCCACCTTCACATCGCTCACAATCTGTTTTCATTTATACTTTACCTTTGCAGTTTATATAAACCACACATTGCACATATTTCAACAGGGTATCTTGCTTTATTATTATTTATTATGAATTTCTTAAATAAACAAACTTCAACAACATAAGGGCAGATCCTTTGAGCGCTACTGATGGCGAGTGATGGCGAGTGCTGATGCTGATGTGAAGTGACGCTCGAGTGATCAAGTCTTCCAATGTATAAAAAAAGCTTTCATTCGATTCCTCCGTCTTCATTTTCTTTACTTGCGTTCTTCCCTCACAACCTACAGGGAGTGGAGCTGAGACGCGAGGAAAGGAAGCGAGGAAAGGAAACGAGGATGCACAAATAAGAAATGAGAAGCACCCCCTGTTTGTTTGCCATGCTGCTTCCTTTATGCTGGCTATATATACAGGCAGACCCAGTATGAATAAAAGACATACACACATTGAAACAGATAAGAGGAATAAAATGGACTAAAATGACTAAGACAACATGTGAACCAATTAAAACTCTAATATACATATAATCATCATAATATATAGAGTGGTTAAAACATGTGTCATGTGTGACAGTATCACATAGTCCCCCCTAAGGGTCTATTAAGGGTCTCTTTCAGTAATGATAAATGGTGATGATGCTGATGATGAGGTGGTTTCTTGCCAGGGTTGAAGAGAGCACACTCCTTGTGGTGTGGAGACCATGACTTGCAGTCCTTTACGAACCTCCAGGTGTCACTCCGGATTGCGGGCCACCAGGCAACTTCCAGGATCAGCAGGAGGGTCTTCAGACACCCATGATGTCTCTCTACTGTCCTCTGATGGAAGTGCTGTAATGTCTGCTGGATCAGTACCTTGAGAACGACGAGCTGGATCTTCATGTTGTCGTCCCCCTTCTGGATCTGCCGATACAGCAACCCTGGTGTTACCGCAGTTCGACCCGGTTGGTTGGTTGAGTGGTGGGAGAGATGGTAAGTCCCTGGAGCATGTTGTCATCACCCTGGGCACTGGTGAGCTGCTCTGTGGAGAAGGGTAGGCTTGTGAAGATAGTGTCCAATTTTGGCCCTGTTGGAGTGAGGGCGCAGAATTGTCTGTCTGCCTCTCTGTTGTAGGTTTGTGAAGTGTTTGAGGTGGTGGGAATGATTGGAGGAAAGGTGATTGGAGGAAAGCCAGGGATCAATGTGGAAGACACTGGGCTGTTGGTCGCAGTGGGAGGAGAGATGGCAGTTTCTGGAGCCTTTATTTGTTCCAGCTGTTTTGCCCATTTCTTGTCTCTCCTCTTGAAACACTCAATGACCTCTCTCTCCAGTGTTCCCACGGCATCCTTTACAGATTCCTCCATTTTACCAAATTTTAAATCCACAGCCTCTCCAAAATACACTTCACGATTAAGATTGCTTTCAACAGAGTCTTTAAAATCCTTCTCCAATTTTAAAACAATTTTTTAAGAGCAATCACCTCAGCACGGAGCTGTACACACTCACAATGATGTAAAAACTGTTCATCATTAAAACCAGCTGATATATTAAAAGAATCAGCATTATCTTGATAAGTCGTCATCTTAAAACACTCTTCTCAACACAGCGTTAAAAAAAGTCCCCGTACGGGCCACCATATGTAACAATCGGCCTAATCGGTGGAGTTACACAAGCTAAAAATGGGGTCAAATTAAACTGTGAGAGTATGAGAAGTGTTTTAAAAGATGAGACAACAACAGAAATAAAGTGAATAAATTAAGTTTTTTTACAATTTCTACAAGGAACTTAAAACAACACAATACAACTATAAGCCTTAGGCTGTTAAAAGCATAGAGTCCATTGGTTCCATACTATAAAACAGTCCTTAAGTGTCCTAGCGTGCTGTAAGTCCCAATGTGTAAGTGTCCACCGGTGTATATACAATCCAACTGTAGTGATAATCCAATGAAAAGTGATGGGGTTTGGCGGAATGGTAAGTCCTTAAAAACAACTCCTCGTTCCAGCTTTGGTCATCTTGACAGAGACCCTGTTTGTTTGCCATGCTGCTTCCTTTATGCTGGCTATTTCCTGTTTCCTGTCATGTGATCAGTCACATGACAGGCAGACCCAGTATGAATAAAAGACATACACACATTGAAACAGATAAGAGGAATAAAATGGTCTAAAATGACTAAGACAACATGTAAACCAATTAAAACTCTAATATACATATAATCATCATAATAATATAGAGTGGTTAAAACATGTGTCATGTGTGACAGTATCACAACACAACCATTAATTTTACTTTTCAATTGATTCAAATTCAAATGGTTATGCTGATAATATAATTTATAATAAAAAATAAGTCTTTATTAAATCAGAACAATGCAACAGAAGCATTTCACTTTTTTCCTTTTCAAGGAACAAGGGTTCCCTTTCGTAGTCACTACGAGTTACGTCGTGACGACGAATGGGGTTTTGCTTATATTAAGCAAAACCATAAATAAAAACCATAATAAAAAGCATAACTATATTATTAATTTGCTTAGAAAGCCTATCAACTTCGAGTATTACAAAACGAGCCAATGGCAAAGAAATGCCATGGGTCTGCGGAATTTGCATACCCTAACTCCGCCCCCACCTAGTGGGTATATAAGGTAGTACGCTGGCAACACGCAGTTATGTTTTTGCTTCGAGCCAAGAGGTCCTCTTGACACCTGCAGCCTGTTCTCTGACTATCTTCCAGAATCTTCTAGACGAGCAGCTTCCAGTCGGTGTTGGTGTGATGGCGTGTTCCAGCGAGTTTCACATTCCTGCCTGCTGATTCTGTGCAGTGGTCTGCAACAGCGTGTGTGTTTTTCCCTGGGCGATTCAGCACTGCTGCAAGCTTTCTTTTCACAAAAAGAGCTTCAATGATGATCAAAGATGTTCAGCCCGTGTATTTCTGGGTGCGATAGTCTGATTGATTCAGCTGATGGGCGCGAACGCTGCTTGGCGTGTTTGGGCTTCAATCACGCCAGATAGCGTTTGTGCGGGAACATGACCATTGCAATGTTGTGGTCGAGACTCGATGACCTCACTGACCTCATGACTCGAGTCCCCTCATCCACACCCCGATCTATTCTCTCCCCGAGAGGGAAATTTTGGCTGGTGGCCAGGGTGACCTGAGGCAGCTGGTGTGCAACAACCCGACGAATTCTCCTCGGTCCACACCCCCCTCTTTCACATTGCAACCCTTGTGGTTTCCGGATGGGGTTGCTGACCAGTCGTGACCAGAGGTCACCGGCGGGCCTAGCGTCTCATTTGGCGCCCCGGCAGATGAAATCATGTCTATCGCCGCATCACAAGGTGAGCTGGAGTCCTCTGGAGATGAGGATTCGGCTGTGCTGCCACCTTCGGGTGTGCCAGCATTGCCCGAATCTGATCCAAAGTTGACAGCTATGCTTTCCCGGGCCGCCGCGAGTATCGGGCTTGTGTGGAACCTCCACCATGTCCCGGGTGCTCAAGGCAGATGATTGGCTTTTGGGATTGTGGGAGTCTCCTTTGACTTTTCGCGACTGCTCAGCGGCCTCTTCTACCTTCTCTTCCCTCGCAGAAGCCGCGGCCAAGGGTACACTGGGGTTCCCCCCGTGGAGTGTTCTGTGGCAACACATCTGTGTCCCCACAGCGCCTCCACCTGGCTCTGCCCAACAGTTTTCTACCGCCCAGAAGCAGACTGAGACGATCAAACATGTTCTGACCCCGCAGCAAGCTGCTGCCACCCAGCCGCCGGCTCAGATGCCTCAGTCCGCTCGCCGCCGAGCACGCCCCCCTGCAACTTCTGCCCCCTCCCACCCGGCCCCAGCAGCAGCCTTCACCCGGGCGTCGCCATGGAGGTGGTCGCAGGAAGTCACCAGCCCCGCAGCCTGCCAAACGCCAGGAGATGCCACGTTCACGTTATGGGCAGCTCAGAGATGAGTTGCAGTTCATTCCAGGAAGTGGTTGCAGGACCACTCCTTTCCCCGGTGGAGGGCTGGGGGAGAACCTCTTCTTCCAAAGAACTGACATTCCCATCTCTGAGCCCCCAGAGGGTGCGGATGGCAGTGCACGCCGCTTACGAGCCTCGCCACTCTCGTCCCCATCTGTCGCCAGATCCCTGACAAAGCAGACCCCCATGGAATGCTGTTCCTTCCCTGGCCTCTCTGTCAGGATGCGGCATATGACCGTGCCCCCACACCGGAATGCTCCGCCTTCTACAGCCCCTACTTCATTGTACCCAAGAAGAGCGGTGGGTCACAGCCAATCCTGGACCTGCACATCTTGAACTGTTCCCTTCACAGGCTTCCGTTCAGGATGCTCACGGCCAAATTAGATTAGACTGGGAACCCCATTCGTCATCACGACGTAACTCGTAGTGACTACGAAAAGGAACATATGTTATGAGGCTAACGTATGTTACCCTCGTTCCCTGAGTAGGGAACGGAGATGTTACGTCTCCCTGCCACTTCCGCTGTACTGCTGGAAATGCCTGAGTTCAGTCTCGGCTCCTCAGCAAGTAACATAACTGCGTGTTGCCAGCGTACTTCCTTATATACCCATGAGGTGGAGCGGAGTTACGCTATGCAAATTCCGCAGACCCATTTAATTTCTTTGCCATTGGCTTGTTTTGTAATACTTGAAGTTGATAGGCTTTCTAAGCGAAACCCATTCGTCGTCACGACGTAACGTCTCCGTTCCCTACTCAGGGAATGAGGGTTACATATGTAACCAAGACGTTACAGTTGTACAGAACTCGTGCTGCATCGAAAACAACACTTTGGGGAACAAAATACCCAATGCGCCACACTGACTAGTGCCCGTCCTGGTGTGAATTTTGTCAGGTACAGCTCAGGACGAGAGGACTTGAGAACCCGGAGTGGAGGGCAGATCCAAGCTATAATATCTAATGAAGGTGTGCAGGGAGGCCCAACCGGCAGCATCACAGACAACCCTCAATAGCAGGGCTTTGGAGGAAGACACTACTCTAGTCGAATGGGCTCTTATCAGGAGAGGCGAGGGCAGACTGCACGCCTCATATGCTGAAGAAATATCCTACACAATCCACCTGCTTAGAGGCAGGGGAACCCTTCTTAGGGTGACCCAAAACACAGTAATAGCTGGTCTGACTTCCTTCAACCTGAGGACCTACGTACATAGGCCTCTAAGGCCTGGACAGGGCATAGTAGGTGTAGTCCTTTCTGATCAGCCGACACATATGGTGGAGGATGAAAAGCCTGCAGGATAACATACACTGTCACATGAGATGGCACCTTGGGGACGTAGCCCAGACTAGGGTGAAGAATAGCCTTTAGCCTCCCAGGAGCAAACTCAGGGCAAGAGTGAGCAACAGATAAAGCCTGCAGGCCCCCCATTCTTTTGAGGGATGTAATGGATAGCAGGAAGGCAATTTTAAGAGAGAGAGAAACTTTTCCAACACCTCGTCAATGGGTTTGAAGGGTGCCAGGAATAACCCCTCAAGAACCATTGCCAGGTCCCACACAGAAACCCTGGCCTGGACGACAGACCTCATCCTCCGAGCACCACGAAGGAAACAAATGATTAGTTGGTGTTTCCCCAGAGGGCCACCACTTTAAGGCATGTTGAAGGCAGCTATGGCCGCCACATAGACCTTATTTAAGGATGGGGAAAGACCATCAGAGAAACGGCTTTGGAGGAACTCCAGCACTGAAGCCACTGGGCAGTTAACTGGGTCCAACTGGCATTCTCTGCACCATAAAGTGAACACATTTCACTTTAACCCTCTGGGGTCCAGAAACGCGCCGGCGCGTTCTGCTCGATTTTTTTCACATAACAGGAAAATAGACTTAAAATACTCTGTCATTTTTGGTCATTCAGACTTAAGAAATATAAAAAAATAAACGGTTGAATGTCTATTTTTTTATGTGTCTATTTTTTTATGTGTCCACTTACAATCGAAATAAAACATTGTGCTTTTGTAAAATAAAGAAAATAAACAGGGTGTGCTTTCTGTCTCTCCATCTCCGTTAACCTTTTTTCTGGAGCACGTCTCTAAACTTAAACAAAACTCAGCAAATACTATTCACCCAAGCATGAGCAATATATCTTTATAATCATTTAAGTTTGTACTTTTAAAATATCTAATTCAAAACTAAAATAAATATTCTCTGTTTATGTAATCTATAAAAAAAGAGAGAGGTGTCAGCCAATCTCATTATCGTTCTCTCAGCTCATTATTCTGCTAATGTCAGAATCAGAATCAGAATCAGCCCTGAATGTTTACAGACAAGGAATTTACTTTGACAGGAGGTGCATAGATATAACATACAACATATAAGGTACATGCTATAATAACACCACAAATGTGCCCACATGGGCTATCCAATAAAGCAATTGTGCAAATATGCCAAAGTGCAACAATAGCAATAAGTTCAAGTTTAAAGTCAGTGTCACTGAGAGCTCAAGGCCTTGTTAAGGAGACCAGTAGCAGAAGGGAAAAAAACTGTTCTTATGACGTGAGGTGCTGGTCTTGACGGACCGCAGCCTTCTGCCAGAGGGGAGTAGCTGAAACAGGGAATTACCAGGATGGGAGGAATCTGCCACAATCCTCTTTGCTCGTTTCAGCGCCCTTGAGGAGTACAAGTCCTCGAGGGAAGGCAGATTGCAACCAATCACCTTCTCCGCAGTGCGGATGATACGCTGCAGTCTGCTCTTATCCTTGGCCGTGGCAGCAGCATGCCAGGTGGTGATGGAGGAGGTAAGAATGGACTCTATGATGGCTGTATAAAAGTGAACCATCATTGTCTTCGGGAGCTTGAATTTCTTCAGTTGCTGTAGGAAATACATCCGCTGTGGTGCTTTCTTGGCGAGGGAGCTGATGTTCAGTTCCCACTTTAGGTTCTGGGAGAGGATAGTGCCCAGGAAACAGAAGGACTCCACAATGTTTACTGGGGAGTCACACAGGTTGATGGGGGTAGGTGGGGCTGTACTCCTTCTAAAGTCCACTACCATCTCCACTGTCTTTCGAGCATTGAGCTCTAAATTGTTCTGACTACACCAGGACACCAGGTTGTCAACTTCCCACCTGTAGTCAGACTCATCCCCATCAGAGATGAGCCCAATGAGGGTGGTGTCATCCGCAAACTTCAAGAGTTTGACGGATGGGTGACTGGAGGTGCAGCTGTTGGTGTATAGGGAGAAAAGCTGAGGAGAAAGGACGCAGCCCTGAGGGGAGCCGGTGCTGATAAACTGGGGGTCAGAGACTTGTGACCCCAGCTTAACGCACTGCTTCCTGTCAGACAGAAAGTCTGTGATCCACCTACAGGTAGAATCTGGTATATTGAGCTTGGTGAGCTTGTCCTGTAGCAGGGCAAGGATGATGTTATTAAAGGCAGAACTAAAGTCCACAAACAAGATCCTGGCATAGGTTGCCGGGAAGTCCAGGTGCTGGAGGGTGAAGTGCAGAGCCATGTTGATTGCGTCGTCCACAGACCTATTGGCTCTGTAGGCAAACTGCAGGGGATCCAGGAGAGAGTCTGTGATTGATCTGAGGTGGGCCAGCACCAACCGCTCAAAGGACTTCATAACCACCGAGGTCAAGGCGACGGGTCTGTAGTCATTATGTCCTATAGGCCTTGGCTTTTTGGGCACAGGGATGATGGTGGAGGACTTAAGACAAGCTGGTACATGGCATGTCTCCAGAGAGGTGTTGAAGATGTTGGTGAACACAGGAGACAGCTGGTGACACGCCCACGGAGAGCCCGCGGTATTCAAACGCAAATGATCTAAGGCAAGCCATTCAAACATGCCAACGCCCACCAGCTGGTTTATAAAACACATCATGTTGAATAAAAACTTGTACTTTACCTCGTCTTGCTACCTGTGAGGAATAATACTATCTAATAACCCTGGAAAATGTACCAGAAGTGCTGGTAGTTTCATTTCAAGGAGCAACGGATCCAGCTGATGTAGTAAGTCATTTATTCTTAAGTGCTTTGTCCTAATCGCGATATTGAATCGCGAGTGTCTATAAACCGCAAAAAGACTGTTTAAATATGAATTGCGTGTCTGTGTGTAGGCTAAATGATGAATGAACAGCACAGACACGCACGCGTTGTTTACTTCAGTTATACAGCGCGTGTCTGTGCCGTTCATTCACTCTCGCACCTACATTAGTAAACGTTATTTTATATGAACACATCCAAACTATATTGCTATAGCCTACTAAGATGAGTAAAAATAGACTGAAATATGTTGAAATAAAATGTCTGTATAAGCAACAAACTGCAAATTAACATGTATATGCTAATATATCATAGACTAAATATGAAAGTTTAGACAAGATTTTGTGATTACTTTTGGATAGATTATAAAGTTTTGACTGTAAAAAAAGACTACTGTCACATTAAATAGTTATGCTTTTGTTCACCAATTTCTGCTCATATGTTAAATATACTATAGTATGATGTTTTGTCAAAAATAAAGTAGGTATATTGAATTATCAACTAAGATGTTATTATAGTGTTTGTTCCAATATTCAAACTAATGAATCCTTACCTTTTTTAATACGGAGGTTAAAATGTATACTTTTTACAAAGAAATACACTTGAAATATTGTTAAAATTGTATTTGTTGTTGTAATTGTAATCTATTTGTAATTGGTTACAATTTCTAATTGTAAAATATGTATATATAGATAATTTATTTTGTCCTCGCATTCTTTGGGACCCTGTGACACACCTGTGTGAAAGGGCTAATTAATATGCAGCTCATTATGTATGTGGCACATTATCTGGCCTTTGTCTTCTCAGGTGTGAACACGCCTCCACGCATATTGCCTTTCCAAACAAAAGGTGTCTTATAAAATTTAAATCAATGTATTGTTTTGTGTAAATGATTAGGCAGGATGATTTTCAGATCATTTTGAAGCAAAAACTCTAGGCAACAACGCCCATTAGTCAAAAGTCTTGTGGACACATATTTAGTATGTGTTTTGTGTCCTTATTTCAGACACTTTAAGTTTTAGTTTTTTCAATAACCATGCATAAACAATATTCTCTCAAAAATGCAAACATGTATATACATTTTGCTCACATATTATGGTAGCCCTGTTTGTGCTAAATAGAGTGTAATTACACCTTTGCAATTAATATGTTTATAAGCAACTGAAAAAAGCACAAATGTCAGGGCATGTCAAAACATCTCAAGGACCCCAAAAACACCTTGGACCCCAGATGGTTAAAGCGTAAAATTTCCTTGTGGATGGAGCTCTAGTGTTTGAGAAGGCCTCAACATCCTCAGTTGAGAGATCAGTATTTAGGAGTTGGTCCCCCTCAGGGGCCAGACCCACAGATTTCACAGCTCTGGCTGAGGGTGGTGTACTGAGCCCTCGGCTTGAGAGAGAAGGTCCCTCCTGATGGGAACCTCCCATGGGGCGCCTGCTAGGAGCGCTATGATGTCTGAGAACCATACTTGAGCAGGCCAGTGCGGGGCTACCAGAAGTAGACTGACCCCGTCCCCCTCGGGGAAAACCCCTTGCTCCTGCCACCACTGCAAGGTTCTCATGTGCAGCAGGCCAAAAGGTATTATGTTGGACTGGCCTAGCTTGATGTTGGTGACAGTAGTCAAGATAGTCTCTATTCGAGCAGGAGACAGACGTGCCCACATTGTAGTAGAGTCCCACACTTTCTTGACATTGAGCCTCAACTGCAAGCACCTTAGATGGAGTATTCAAATGCCCTTAAGCCTCAGTGGAGCTAGAGCAGCATCCATACACTTTGAGAAGGTGCAATGGGATAACGCTAGGCTGAATGGAAGAACCTGGTATTGGTACACTTTCCCCCCAAAAGCGAACTTCAGGAACTTTCTGCATTGAGGAAGGATGGATATGTGGAAGTACGTGTCCTTGAGATCTATTATGACAAACCAGTCCTCTGATCTGATTTGACTCACAATGATAGGGAGAGTTAGCATCTTGAACCTGAATCTCCACAGAGAACGATTCAATACCCTGAGATCTATGATGGTACGCAACCCTACATCCTTTTTGGGCACTATAAAGTACCGTCTGTTGAACCCGGCCTCCCTCTCACGAGGAGAAACACACTCTATGGCCTCCTTCGCTAAAAGGAACTGAAACTCTTGCTCCATCACTCGATCCTGCTCAGGCTTGACTATAGTGTAGACCACCCCACTAAATTTCTGCGGACAATACTCAAATTGAACTCTGTACCCCTTTTCCACCATATGCAGGACCCACTGAGATATATTGAGAAGACTCATCCCCTCCAAGTTTCTACATATTCTACTAGGGGGATCAGTCTCAAGACTGACCTCGGGTTTCAGTGCCCTGAAGCGGCTGGCTGGCAGGTAATTTTCTACAGGCATCATCTGAGGAAGAGAACTCGGCAGGGCAGCAACGATTCCGGGCGGACACTGCGATTTGTGTTCGCTGGAAACCGATGGGTCCTGAAGGGAACGGTGTGGCGGGAAGCAAACATCCAATATCCTGAGATGTTTCCTGAAGCATACCTTGCCTGAATGACAGTCCTCAGATCTGCCTTCGGCTTCGGTTGAACAACATCTCGACTACTGTATTTACGGCATTGCCAAAGAGGCCATAATGCAAAATCCGGGCATCAAGGAAGAAAAGCCCTGTCCTTCCCCCCGGTGCCTGACAAGTTCAGCCACAAATGCCTTTCCGTAGCCACTAATGCTGCCATGGAGCGGCCTCTGAGATGGGCCGTCTCCTTAGTTGCCCGGAGAGACAAGTCTGCCGCTCTGCATTCCCTGCAGGAAGCGCTCATCAAGTTTACTTTTCTTTTGCGTTTCCTGTTTTTCTGTTGGACAATCGATATTTAATTTTGCCACTGCTCTATTCACAACCTCCAGCAGCTCTTCAAAAGCAGAGGAATTATGGCTCGTTTCCACTGAGCGGTACGGTACGGTACAGTTCGGTTCGGTACGCAATTATTTGCGTTTCCACTGTCAAAAGTTGTGAATGGTACCAAAAAGCCGAACCGTACCGTACCACTTTTTGGGTACCCTTCCGTTGGGGTACCTAGCACAGTGGTACGGTACTAAAAGGTGGAGCTAGACTCACTGCAGAACGTTGATTGGTTGACAGAGTATCGTCACTTGCGCATGCTACAAGGGCATTAGAAGCGCCATTTTTTAATATACAGTTGAAATATAATACTACTGTTATTGTATCACGAAATGTAGTTTTAAGAGTTTTTCAGGCGAGAATGTAGTTTTTTAAAGCTCAAATCTGTGGTTTATTTATAGATTTATGATAATTTGACTGAGATCCATTCCAAGCAATTACCGGGCGCTCGGCGCTCATGTATCCCGCCTGGAACAGCCTTTCCTCGGCTAGTCGTTCTGATGTTTGTCGCTGACTCGGACGTCTCTGTAGTGGTTAAACATGAGATATAATTCGTCTTGTATAGACCTAACAGGCGATCTTTGGTCTCGTGAATCTATAATTCGTTCCCTGGCCAATAGTTTTGGCAGAAGGCTATGTGAATTTTCATATATTTGAGCGCTGAATTTGTATATTTGACTGAATTGTTTGCTTTATGTTATTAAAGCTTTACTGTATAGCTTTTTGTACCTTTTACTTATACTTTCATAATGGCTATTATTGATAAAACTGAAATTTAACAAAAAGACATAGGGTTGAGTTTTGTCATTTTTTATTTTATTACAAGATCATCTGTAATGTTGTTTATTGCAACATTTGTACCAATGCACATATTGCCTGGAATATGTTTAATAATTTTAAATTTAAACGAAAAGAGGCAGGGTTGTGTTTTATATTTAGTTTTGTTATAAATATAGGCTACCATATACATGCAGTGAATATAGCCTAATCAATAGGCTATGCGTTGCCTAAACCACATTTGTGTGCTTATAATGTTTAAAATGTATTTAAATGAAATCGAAAAGAAGCAGAGTGGTGTTTTATAACATATTTCGTTTTATTGTTGCCTAAAATGTACATACAGAGACAACCGGAGTAGCAGAGCGAGCTGAGTGGTTTCTTTCAAGAACGTGCTGTTCCATTAGCAGAATTACTGGACTCGCGTCCTCGGGAGTCATTCTCCTGAGTCGGACTTTGCGTAGGCTACTTGGTATTGAGAAATGCCTAATGCTGGCGCTCGTTTCTTGTGACAAACATGCCGAGAAGCAAAAACAAGATCTGCTGTAATGTCATCCATTGTTGTTTACTATGTCGCTTTCTTCTTCGCGCGAAAATGACGTCGATCACTTCTTTCCGGCAAACACCACGCCTATCAAGTAAGGGTACTGTTGGTGGTGGAAACGCTAGCCGGATCATGGTTTACCGACCCGAACCGTACTGTACTGTACCGTACCGTACCGCTCAGTGGAAACGAGCCATTAGGTGGCTAGTCCTCTAATTTTCCTGCCTCGATGCTTAGAACATCTAACTTCTCAGAGCCAGATAATTCTAGCATCGGGTTCTCATCCCAGGCGAAAGAGGCCACAGAGCAGGCTTCCGATCCCTGAATGGGAACAACGGAGATGGCTGCTGAGAGCTGAGAAAGGGCCGAGGCCATCTCAAACTCGTCAGCCAGCTTCATTTGCGATCTCCATGATTGTAAATGCTGTGTCCACCGTCTCGAACCACGGAGAGTGTGAGCCTGGCCTGTCTCCTCGAACAAGGTCACAACGAAGCGGAGCGTTCTGAGAGGCAGCAGCTCACAGTTCGCACAGACAGCACCCTCGAGAGCTGCCCGTGCATGCTCTGCTCCGAGGCACATAACACAAAGCGAGTGTGTTTCCCTCCGTGATGTATCTTGGACAGGGAAATGCACACTGCCTATATTGCCTCCCACTCGCCATACTTTCACTCTTTTTGGAAGGAATGCTTTTCACAGTATAGACAAACAACACCAAATAAGACTAACAAGTCACACATAATGCTTGCTAAAGAGCAGAAGCTAACACTTTTGTGTGCCTGCATCCCTTTTGTAGCTTCCATGTACACCATCACATGTAACGTCATGACGCAACACCAATCGAGCTTGGACTAGTTCCACACGTACTTCAGACGCTATCACACTGGAGGCGTTCCCCAAAATATCGTCTTTGACGCAGCGTGAGTTCCCTCAAAAGGGAACCAATTTTATGTAAATTAAAAGGGTACATCATTTGAGACATATACTATTTATATCCTAAGGTGAAATCTAAGTGGAAAATATAACTTTGGATATTAGAACCTTTTTTATCTGATGAGTGAGAAGCACTACAAACTATAAAGTCTCACCTTTTTAAATTTGGCAAATCTACAAACATACAGATATGTGACATTACCAAACACTTGAAGCATTTACGAAAAGCTTTTCTAATATGTTCATACAGCTTTGTATGTACATAGTACTGTCCGACTGCACCCTGAGCTCTGGTTCCATCTTATCACTTCAAAGGCATTTACTAGAGATGGCTTAAGTCAAGTCTGCGATGTCAGATCAAATACGGTTAATGATATTTGATTGTTATGAAGCACTTAGTTGATGCATGAAGAATCTGATAAACATTTGTACATGTGTGTGCGCACTCACATGTGAGAGACTGTGAGGCTTGATGGTGAAGTGTGCACAAAAAAGTCTGAGAGAAAATAAATCCTTGTCCCTCCTCACTTCCCCCTCTTCACTCACTTTGTAGTTGAGAGCACCTTTGGAGCCCAGACACTAGATACTCAAGTGGTCTTATGGACCTCAAAGAGAAGGATAGACATAACAAGGATTTCATGAGAGTGAGTGATCCAGAGAGAAAAAATAGAAAGAGCTCAAGGTGAATGGCTTGAGAATGCACATGTTGAGTGGCTTAGGCAAAAAGAGAGAAAGAGAGAGCAATGGGGAGGGTTAAGAGAGAGAGATCAGCAAAAATATAATAGTGTTGCAGAAGAATGATACATTTCAGGCTTTAGTGGGTGCCTGAGAGGAGAGTATGAGGGATAGAGAGAAAGAGAGAGAGATAGAGAGGGATTGGATAAAGTATGTCACTAGCTGTAGGCCGGGTGAAAAGGTGTCAGTCTCTCAAGTTGGACATGTTACTGGGAGTCTGGACATGAACCTTCCAGCTTAGGACAGACCTAACTGACAAGACAAGCATAGATATACTAACATTAGCATGATGCTTGTGCTCGCGCACACACACACACACACACACACACACACACACACACACACACACACACACACACACACACTCTCAGTTAAAACAATGCACACCCCTCCCCCACCCTCCGACGTGGCGACAACTCAACGGTTGAGTAAGCACGGGCTGTTTGAATTCTCTCCAGTCTCCAAAACAGTTCTCTCTTCTCAGCGTCACAGAATTGGTGCATTTCCTCTGTGAAATTCAGGTGTATAATTAACATAATTTGGATGAAAAAATGTTCTAAGAACTGTGCACTGTTTGTTTATTGGCAGGTGATGGAGTCAGTCGCGTCGCAGCATCTTTCGGCTATGAGTGAAACGCAGGACGGCGGTCTGAAGTTCGAACTTCACCTGCAAAGCGCGAGTCCATATCAGGCACGAGAACCAACACTGATCCGGTGGAAATTGGATTACAGACCGGTTGATTGCACTTGAATTACTTTTTAATTTTTTAGTTTTTATTTCTAATATTTTTGTTATGAGTTTAAATGTAGGCAATGGTGTATGTGAAAACAGTATAAAATATGCTGTATTCTTAGATTTCATGTGACGTCACACAGTGGTGCGGCCGCCATTTGTAGGACCGAATTGCAACATGCCGTCTATCTGCTGTGCTGTAAGCTGTGATAACAGCAAATCACAAAGAAATGTTGAGAAATTAACATTGACCTGGAAATTTAAATAAAAGTACAATTAGCAAATTACAGGTTAGCTAGGTAAATTAAAACGTAGTTTACAATTGGAACACGTATAACGTCATTCTAGACAGCTATCTATATTTACATCAGTACCTAACCTTAGTTATACGTATGGGTGAATTATGTTGTTGTTACCTGCTTCAGTATGCTAAACTACTGTTCACTGTTTCTGCCTTACATTAATACATTGTTTAAATTAATATATTATTAGCTAACTGCGTGATTTGTATACATTTCTGAAATGCATAACTTGGACACTCTAAATTGTACACTGTTCGCAATTGATGTAATTTTTACAATAAATTTTACAACTACATATTGTATTCATGTTTTTATTGAAAATACAAATGCATGATTGGAAATGTATGGACAGTCCAGTAATTTTATTGTAACTACACTGTAGAAGCATTATTTTACAGCCACTGCATAGCATTGTGGGATCGCTGCTGTTTGAATTTTGAAATTGCACGGCCACCGGCCAACGGTACCAGAATCAAGTATTTTTGCAAGAAGGAACACATCTCAGGTATGAAACGTTAACATGAAATCTATTTTATAAGTCTATGGATATATTGATACCGGTGATATGAGTGAGTGCTGATTGTTTCGTTTGGTATATTTCAGTGACGTTGGCCCCTATTCGACTCGCTCACTCTCGGTAAAAAAAACAACCTGAACAGATCGCGGTGAAGTGGCGTCTTCTTACTCAATCTATACGGAAAAAGTTACCACATGCAGATAAAAGGTACGAGATATTCACAATTTTTTGTTTGGTATATTGCAGTGACATTAGCTAGAGTAACGTTAGATCCCTAGCTCAACTCGCCTCGACTCGCTCACTCCCGGTATCCACCTTATCAGAGAATGTCTAATATGGGGAGAACGTTCACTCAGTAAACTTCCGGCTTCTGAATTGGTTGCAGTTCCACTCTGGTTCCATATGAGGGCGCTTACAGGATGAGTGCAGAATGAATGGAGGTCAATGGAGCTATACCCCTAAAAATCCACTTTTCTCAGGATATAATTTTTTGTCTAGTAATTTGAATGTTGTATTCGAAAGGAGATGCAAAGAAATTACTCATTGCTGGGTGTTAGATTTTTTAGAGTCACTCATTTGCTTTAAAAAGTCTTTTAAAATGTCAATGACGTCATACACATAGTTCCACCAGAGATACTGCTTTACGGCAATCCTTCAGTCACTTTGGTGCTTTCGCGCTCTGCTCTTTCTTTTTATCGACAACACCGCTGACACAGGTAAATACACGTGCTAGAAGAGTTTTTGTTTTGTTGTTTTAAAAGACCACGCTGAAAATACACACACACATTCTGTTCCTGCTTCGGATGCCACGATGCCATCAAGCGGTATCTCTGGTCGTAATCAGTCCTTCACTGACCAATCAGCGTTCATTAGCAGAATGCTAGCGTGTAATGGGCAACAACAACTCAACCTGTAAGAAATCGAAAGGACATAAGTACTCGTTCATTCAACTTTCGACCTATAACCCATGTTGAACTTGCAAAATCTACAATCAAATCTGAGATTTCTCAGTGGCAGTCGGGTGAAAGAGACAAATTTAGCCGTCTAGCTCCATAGACTCCCATTCATTTTGCACTCAGGGCGATCGCCCCCCAGTGGAACTCTGGTGGAACTACAACCAAAATTCGGTACAATAGGGCTTTATAGGGAGTGAACAGGCTTTCCGTATACGGGCTTTGACCTTATTCTGCTCTAAACAATGCGCGCCGCCATGACGACGACTCCGGTTGCCTACTTCCGGTTCGTAGCGATAGACATACTACCTGTATTAGCAGTGAGAGAATTAGTTCAGGTTCTACGTGTGCTGTTGTTGGTTGTTTAAACAACTCAAAGAAGATAAAAAACTTTTTAGAAACTGATTGCTTTGAGTATAAGTGCCCATGTCCGGTTCCGTATCAGCTACATTCAATGCCAGAGAGTAGACGTTTTTGGTTAGCTGCGCTAAAACTGAAGCATCCACCGCAAAAGGTGCATATCTGTTCGCAACATTTTGTTGACAAACGCCTAGTACGTTACCAGTAGGGATGGGCATTACAAGCAAAAATAATATTCGAAGATCGCTGGGTAATATTCGATTATTATTCGAAAATCGCACCCCTCCATCACATGCACACACACATGCATGTATAGGCTACACACCAGAGCATGTGAGCAAAGCGGAGCGGTGTGATGCTTAAATAGAAGTAAAAAAAAAACTAAAACATACGTTTTATATTTATGTTTCATAATATAATGTTTTTTTTTTATTTCATCTATGTTGATTATATGAAAAGGGAACCGCATGAGATTAGTAAGATAAGATCATAAGATGCCCAATATATCGGAAAACATTTGGAATGGGTCAGACATGATTTTAACCACTTATTAAGTTTTGTTATGTAGAAAGCCTTTCCTTAAAGTGAATTTAGTTTAGTATAAATTGTATCTTCATTTTAATCAATGTTTCATCAACAAATTGCCTGGATTAATAAATAAGAAGCAAATATAGTAGACAATATAATCAGGACACGGAGGTGCCGGCGTGTGAACTGGAGCGCGTCTCATAAATGAACCGAAACTCAGCGTATAAGATACTTGCCTCACAGACCTGAGAAGTATATCTATAGAAAGCTTGAAATGTCTACTTTTAAACAAAATAATTAAAAACGAACAGAAATGGGCTGATCTCTGCTTATGTAGGTTAATTCGTATGAAGTGTGCATTTCTCTCTATAGACGCGTTCACTACTGCGAAGATGGCGAGTCAGCATCGTCAACTTTATCTTTGCAGCCGACACTGACAGAAAACACTAGTTTATTAATAAACAATTCAAATGTTTAATGCATAATCATTACTTTTGCCGTTTTTTTGTGGCAAGCTTTATGCGTGCGTTGAGATGCGGAATAGGCAATATATTACGAAAACGCTCATTATGGTTTAGCATTCTCTCCCATATAGTATACATAACTTCAGTCGTGCACAGGCAGCCCTACTTATTTCACATATTATCTAACCACCGCATCACTGCGGGCGTTCTGAGCAAGCGGTGCATAATTTTCAGAAATGCGCTCTGGCTCTGGAGGAAATATTACCACTCCTCTCACACGCTCTGGTGTGAGACAATGTGTGTCTTCTTCTGTTGTCTGAGAGTTGATTGACAGCTTTTAGATGCATTATTGGCATCGCCAGCCTCTGGTTACATGAACGTGTCACCGCATCAGAACCGAAAACATGGGGATTTTTTACAGACAATAATCGCACAACCTATTCGATATTCTATAATAAAATCAACTAATCAAATATTCGAAAATCGTGACTCATTCCTAGTTACCAGAGTCTGATCTATATCCATTTGTCATGTGTTTCAGATTATGTCATCCCCACATCGCTAAACTAAATCGAAAAAAAAAAATTCATCAAAATTCATCAAATTCATCGATCTGATCATGTTATTTTTTATTAAATCACAGATAAAAACAAAATGAAAATTTGTAGCCACCGGCTACTTCCCATCTTGACCGAACAATTATCTACTACTTTATTAACTTTAAAAAATATCACCATAGCCTTTACGCTAGTGCTCGCATGCTATGTAAACAAACACTTCAGCCGGAAGTAGAAAACCGTTTAGTCGTTTTGAACCCGCTATGAATCATGGGAAATAGAACGGGCGAAGAATAATTGAAATTGAAAATAAAGGTGTCCAAACGTCACTGAAAATACAAAAGATGTGCTTTACCGACATTATTAGCAATTCAGTTCAGCAATTCAGTGATTACTCGTGTAACGTTAATATCGCTTGATTAACAGAGTTACCCTTCCTGTTATCAAGAACATTTTCTTCATCTCCAGATTACACATTTTGGGATCATTAACCCATCCTGAGGTGAAGTAGCGGTAGGCTTCAGTGCTTTTAAATGCCTTGAGAGCTTCGCCGGTGTATGGAGAGGGATTGTGGACTAGGTAGATGTAAATAACAGCAAACGTAAAATATGGCAAGTTTTTACTAGACTTTAGTGGAGTCAGCAGTTCGTTTAACAGTAAATACGGATCTATACGTAAAGTATCTATTTTATTTAAATACTGTTGCTTTTCGTCTGTAGTGAGGTGTGCTATTTTAGTGTGCGACATCTTTCCGATCACCAAGGAGAGATTACGCAATTTAATGCAAAAGTCCTAAAGATGGTGACCACAACATAAAAGTCACGTGACTGAAACCCATGAATTGCTGTACTCATCGACAATATAAAGACTGATGTCACGTGGTTGTGTAGAGTATTTTACATAGGTTTACAGGAAATTTAAAGTTAATTAAAGTGCGTTCACATGATTTTAAGAACAAATCACGATTCACCAAAAATAATCAAATGTATTCTAAATTTCAGAAAAAACATAGGAACAACTGAAACTACACACACAAAAAGCACTTACTCTGTACGGCCTTATAATTGTGTTAAGATGTTATATTTCACCCTAACACGACTATAATTAGTTGATGTTGCATTAATTGTATTAGGTCTATATAATCTATATATATAATTAATTATATTATAAAATTATTAAATAATACAATTTGATTTCATTATAAATACATTCCATCATATAGTTAAAGAGTAAGAAAAGCTGCGTTATAGCCGCTGCAAGGTTTCTCTGAATAACGCAGATAGGCCTACGTGTGCAGCTGGTTTATGAGAGGTCTGTAATCTGGGTGTTTATTGTGAGAACTAGTGATAATAACACGCTTAGCATTACTCGAGGTCGATCGGGCGAAAGCGCGTTTGCAAACAGCGGCAAGTTTGATGAGAGTGACGAAAGGCTGTAAAGCCGCCTTTCCACTGCACACGACAAACGACAGCCGTCGGACCGGAAGTCATTAATTTCCAATGGAGAGTCGTATGGGAGCTGCGGGGAGTTCCGATCATATGCGTATGCGGAAAATTCGGATCCGATTTGAGCTTTGGATCCGTTGAAATATCTGAACTTCTGCGGCTAGACCGTATGCGGTCAACCGGATGTGATGTATTACGCCGCCTTCACACTGGCAGTTGAAATCAGCTCCGTAGTACGCAATACGCCCCCAGCGGACGTCGTACTACATCGTTGAAAAGTGTCGGAAGCGAGTAGAACAAAAATGGCGGAGAGATTAGAAAGGTTGATTCTGTCAGTGTCAGAATGTACAATTCTGTATGATCTCTATGATGAGGGTTATAGAGACATAAATAGAATTATACATACAAGAATTATACAATTATATTATTACATACATTTAATTATAGTCTACATTTTAATTGTATTAACTGCCCTAATAACCTTAGAAAATCATGAAAATAAAAAAAAAATGACATGACAATACCGTTATAAAATCATTATTTATTTGATTAAAAGTTAAGAATTCAGGTTTGTTTATCAGTACCATAGCAACGCTAACTTCCGCTGGAATTGTCGGATAGGAACCGTCCGTAGCCTTTCACAAGAGTTCAATTTTTTGAACGCATACGGATGACCAACCAAAGAGTATAGAAGTAACAAGAGGCGAAACTCCGTTGCAGTTTTGGTAACAATCGCTAGATGGCGCTGCTGTCGCGCTGACGCCATTTTGGACTGAACCAACGGTTTTACCGTTAGCACAACTGTATAGCATTATGTCTGGAAATAATTGGAAACAAAGAAAACAGTGTTCTGCCATCAACTGCAACAACTACCAGTGTACAACCAATCAACTAGCATTTCATAGATTTCCCAAAGATCCAGAGAGGTAAAGTAGAAAAGGTTTTTATTAACGTTAAAGTGCGCAGCGTATGTACGTCTCCATACGTAACGTTAAATAGCGGCATGGAGGTGTACAACAGTGAGTGCAGGGAAGTTGTGTGTGACAAGGAAAAGTGCAAAAACACTCTTGTTTACATGGTGAAACTATTCAATAAAGTCAGAATCCATCATATATTACGGACCCAAAATCGACAACTCTCACAGCCCAAAACAGAAGCGCAACAGAATTTTTTTAAAGCTAAGTTTAGTAATCTGTAAATCTTTACATTAACTCTCTCTTTCTGTATCAAATGTAACATGTGTTGTACAAAGTTTTTATCAGTCAAGATGAATTAAATTATAATAAAACTAAAGACTAAAACATATAGAACAGCTAATATACTTACCATTGCCATTCTATTTGTAGTAAATGTGTGCACTTTACTTGCACAATGTTTGATTTGTTGTGTGTAATGCAGCCAGAAATTATGTGATCTACTTACCATCACCAATTTTATTATAGTTCATTTTGTGATGATCTTCTATTACTATTAAATATTCTCTCTAAAAATTGTGCTGTGTATGAAAACGGGAGTTATCCCCACAAATTATTGGGGTAAATAAATAGCCTATTTGACAGCTTCATGCTCTATGACGAAATTGTTTAATTATAAACCGATCCATAAGCATTATTTTGTTGTACATTATACAACACGCCGTTTTAGTTTAGGCTATAGAGATATTAAAAACTAGAAACTACTATTTAGTTCCCTTAACCGTTTTTGAATTGGAACCGGTATCGTTCAATAGGTTGGTTTCACGTGACGTCACGCTGCTGCATCGCGAGAGCGCGAAAATTCAGATGGAGGGCAGGAAGTGAAATAGCTGAGGATCTGCCATCAATGTTTTGTGTAGTTTACGGCTGCTCCTATCGTTCTAATCGAGAAAAGGGAAAGGGTTTTTATAGAGTACCAAAGATGTCATTCATAAAGGTGAGAAATGTAAAAAGCTCACAGAACAACGCCGTAAAAAGTGGATTTTTAACGTAACGTTACGTCTGCGGTTTGGGAGGGGCAGAGTCTGTTAATGCCGTATCTGCAGCGACGGTATGTTAGCTAGCCAACGTGTTTTTTTGTGTCTGTGTTTATATAGCATTAGGTTGTCGTTCAGGGGATCAGTGGGAATGGCACATTAAATGATCAACTCTCCGCAACGGTTTCCTCCATAGACGTATTCTCCACGTTTACTTCCTGCCCTCCATCTGAAATCGCCCCGCCTTCCTGCGAAATCATAATCGTCATCATAATCACGTGACTGAAACCCAGCTATTCTATGACAGCTGTGTTGCGTTCAGTCCAAGATGGCGGAGCTGCAGCTCTGCGCATGGGTGCTTTTGTTGCAATGGAACGTTCTATTGAGTTTCGTCTCTTGGTACTTCTATACTCTTTGGACCAACTGAAGCCGTCTTTCCACTGCACACGACAAACGACAGCCGTCGGACCGGAAGTCATTCATTTCCAATGGAGAGTCGTATGGGAGCTGCGGGGAGTTCCGATCATATGCATATGCGGAAAATTCGGATCCGATTTGAGCTTTGGATCCGTTGAAATATCTGAACTTCTGCGGCTAGACCGGTCAACAGGATGTGATGTATTATACTCAAAACTATGAGCGCGAGGCAAGAATTACCAATATTTTAACTCTTTAATGTTATTCTGTAAACGCTATTTCTGTAAAATGTCGGTTATTAATAATTATGGAAGAAAAAAATATTTTATTAAATCAATATTAATATTGATTAGCTCTATAAAATCTACTATGTTTTTATTTTAGATGTATTGAGGGTCATTTGATTTGTGTGGATATATTCATGCATGCATTACATTAATTAAAATCATTCATTTTACCATTGTGAATAGCCGCGGGTAACGGTTGTTTCACGACCAATTTCAAAGTTCTGTGCGACTGACACTAGGGGGCAAAATGCGACAATCGTATGCGAATGTCGTGTGCAGTGGAAAGGCGGCTTAGAATGCATAAATATGTGCGAAAAGCCCTTATGGAGATGGTTTCGGCGTGTTTTATGCAAATGATAGACCTCGTGCACGCGGCTGCTCAGAATACTCCAGATTAACTAACATCAGAACGGTGTTGAGAAGAAATTTATGTGCGTATGAACGTGTTGTGAATTAGGCAGAGATTTTTCGTTCTCCTGTGCGTAAAAATATGAAATACACGCAATTATTAGTGAATGAGACTCAATGTGTGCAGTATAAATGTAATCTCAACGAACAACATTAATGTTGTCATTGTTAAGTGACTTACTGCATCAGTTGCATTGCTTCACTTCCATTCAAAACTCCTCTTCTACCCTTACCTGCCTGGATAGTAAAATGTCTTCGGAATCTTGGCGCAAGTCATCCAGGTACTTTTTGCCAACTGTTTTATGAATACTAAAAATTCTTAATTGTATTTTTGTTAAAGATGCTCTAAGCGATGTCACACGTTTTTTAGGCCAAAACATTTTTGTCACATACAGCAAACATCTCCTCACTATCCGCTAGCTGCCTGTCCCCTGAACATACTGTAAAAAAAACGGGGTCTCTAGACACCCCAGGCTCCACAAACGGCAACAAAAACAAACTGTAGCAACCCGCGCCACGAAACATAACAAACAGTGACTACGTTTACAAGCAGCCAATATTCGGGTTATGGTCGAGTTAAGGTCACTATTCGGGTTTCTGAAACATTAGGAATAACCCGTTTACATGCGTGAGCTCAGCAGAGAGAGTTACTCCTGTATACATGGAATTGCAATATCCGATGTAAACGGCGACGCACGGTTAGTGTCTGGATGTACGGACAACCTTAAGACGCAATATGCATAATTTCCGATTCTTCTTCCTTTGTTTGCGCTTTGGTGCTGGTACTGACCTCGCTCCAAAAGTATGCTGTGCTGCGTCTCGCCATGTTTACTTCCGGTATACTGCACGCGGGTTTTTGTATGCGCCGAGAAGTTCCTCTACTCAAAAGACCAAGATTCCTTGCGAATAGAACATGCACAGAACAATACGTTCATGTTCGCCTAACCAACATAAGGAAATAATTAGCCAGAACTATGCAGTCAGCGCTAACTTTGGTGAATACAACTTAGGTTTCAAGCAGCTAGCGATCGATCTCTATTGTAAATGATCAAGCAAACTCACAGTAGGGTGTCAGTTTGTGTGAATGATTATTTTTACCCACTGTTTGTTATGAATTTGAATGTTCATTTATAGGCTATTGACAATTTTGACTAAATTTGTTTACGACGGAGTCGTTTATGCTCACTGGGAAACGCGAAGCTAAAGTTATCTTGTTATTATTGCGTCCTTGTATGGGCACGGAAGAGAGGGGGAGGAGATGGGATGAGGAGGAGAGACGGTCTTCGTTGAACGTCAACAAGAAGTCATGTCACCCGACACCGCTTAGAGCACCTTTAATAAGATAGATTTGTCCTGGTAAAGATAACCAGTAAAATATGACCTTATTGATGAGACTTAAGTCAAGAACACACATGACTTAAGAACACACATGTAGATAATCAGACCCTTGCTGTGGCTGTGGTGGTACATGACTGACACATTTGCATCCACTTCTGCAGTGTAATATGTGTATGCAGCTGAACGAATTCTTAGGAGCCATTTTAGTAAATCCTCTTGCACTATCCAGCTTCTGCGCACCTCTTACGTTTCAGGAGGAAATGTCTCGGCCTGAGTCTGTCAGTTAAAAGGCTTCTGAAGGGTGTAAATGTTTGGGTGTGCATGAGCCTAGCATGTGTGCTTGCATGTTGGTGCAGAGGAAATTTAGAGTTTGGCTTTAGCTAAATGGATGATTACTGAAATTCTGAAAGAACACTCATTTGTTCTTGTCTCAGCATTTCTGCATCTGATAGAAACGCCACACTAGAGCCACCCGCCTCTCCAGTAACTTCATAAAAAACAACAACCCTGCATTGTGTGTGTCTGTGTGGCCTCCTGCTTGGCCTTCTGCTTGGCCTTCTGCTGTGTCTTCCCACAGAGATACCAAATGACTGTAGAAGTGTCAGTCTAAAATTGTGTGGATTTGACAGAAAATAAGAAAATCAACCCTGTACATTGCATGCAAATATGTACCAGAAGAACTGTGATTTAATTTTTAACCAGCCGCATATATAAGCTAATATTTGTTCAAGGACACTTTAGGATGATTGTAAAATATTTGTCTGCATTTTTTCTGGGAAATAGAGGTATCTTATTCTCCTTTCTTATTGTAGTAGTCCAGATTCCACTTAAGAAAAAAATGGTAGCTATTATAATGTTTTTTGTTGAAAATGGTACTGCAATAATTTGAAGTAATTTGGAGCACCACATAAATACTCAGTCCCACGCGTATAGTGCATAATCATGATGACTGTATACTGTAGTACAATATTGTCTTTTGATCTCATCAGAAGGGCTGTGAACTATTGAGAACTGTATTCAAGAATTATTTTAAATTTCAAATCAATTTCTGATAGACAGATAGATTGTTCTTTGAATTGCAATACAGTGATACAACACAGTATTACAATACTCCTGACAAAAGTTATTAATTTAAAGATTAATATTTAAAGATTAATATTTAATATATAAATATTAATATAAGACTAAAGATAATGTATCAATACTTTAACAACACATTCACATGATTGTTATCATGTAATGAACTCATGACATGTGTGATGATGCAGCAAGGACGAAGCAGAGAGATAATCCAAATGCAGTTCATTTAATAAAATAACAGGTGAAACAACGGAACACGGAACTCAGGACAGGAACACTGAAGCAACAACAACGACCGACAAACCACAACTGAAACACAGAGGTATAAATAGACAGGCAAACAAGCTAAACAAGACAACATGCAGGTAAACAAATAAAATATTTATTTATTTTTCATTTAATTTAAGTTTTTAATTTGTATGATTAAATTATTTATTCAATTCAATTCAATTCAAATTTATTTGTATAGCGCTTTTCACAATACATATTGTTTAAAAGCAGCTTTACAGAAAGTGCATTTCAGAAATGTACATAGAAAAAAAAATACAGTTAGTTAATCATGTATTAATTTAGGGCATAACATATCGCCAGCATTGAGTCGTCTCTTCACAGGCGTCGAGTCGTCTCTTCACAGGCGTTTAGTCATCTCATCGCAGGTGTTGGGGCATCTGAAGTCTCCGTGAGAGGCTGGATACAAACTGGAGCTGACGAACACCATTTACCTCGGGACTAGCGTCCCAAGATAACAGCAGAAAAGCAAATGGGAAATAAGTAGCATAGCTGCTGTTCATAAAATTAATGCATTCGATCTGATTCAACAGTGGTATAAAAGGTAAGCATTATGTGAATGCCAGTGGTGGTAAGTAACGAAGTAAAAATACTTCGTTACTTTACTTAAGTATTTTTTTTTGGGGATCTGTACTTTACTTGAGTATATTTTATTTGCATCTACTTTTACTCTTACTCCACTACAATATTAAAGACAAAGTTTACTTTTTACAGATTCTGTCCATTTTATTACGAAATTCAAACAATAAATACCGTTTTGGAGCTTTTAAATGTGACGTGACAGATAGCTAGCGCCTGCTATGCCGTTAATCTCTTTACTACTAGTTAATTGTAAATAAACACAAATTAACAATAATAGGTAGCCTATGTTGAAAGATACAGTACAACTTCCCGAAATGTATATCGTACATAATCTATATATATATATATATATATATATATATATATATATATATATATATATATATATATATATATATATATATATATATATATATATATATACATAATATCAATAAATCAGTGTTTTTCAACCGCGGAAAGAGGTCAATAAAACAGCTGGAGAACAATGTCACATAACGTTACATTTACCTCAGGGAAAAAAAAACATTTAATGACCATAGCACGTTAGTTGGCTAGAAAAATTTGTATTTTATAATATATTTAATATTAGTATAAATTAGTATTTTGCTAAATATGTGCACTATATATTTATTATATTTTTACTTATAAGCTATCATTAAAATATTATGAAGTTGTTATAATAAAAATCACATGTATTTTTAACATTTAATAATACCAGCTGACAGGGCTCTCTAGCCTATGTTTACAGAATTAGGTGAGATTTTCTTAATTTAAAAATTAACATGTATCTACTGTACCAAATATTTATCAAAATGAATCTATATTGAATCAAGATTGGAATCAAACCACAATAATTGAATTGAAATTGTAAAATGTGTATCAAAGAATGGCCTACCAGTCATTGCACCATAATATGCTGTCACTAAACTTAATGAAATTGTTTAAAATTGATGCAAGGTACTTCATTGTCTCTTATGATTGCAAATCTAACAAATTCTTAATTGCAGTATCTAATAATTTGTTCAATTAAAACATTGCATATCACTCCCAAAACAATTGATCTGTTTAATTATTGATATTTACAGTTTGAATATTTACTTTTTACTTTCGGTACTTAAGTACGTTTTAAATCGGATACTTTTGTACTTTTACTCAAGTGATGTTTGAATGGAGGACTTTCTACTTTTACTGGAGTCATTTTTTATTTAGGTATATATACTTTTACTCGAGTATAATTTTTGAGTACTTTTACCACCCCTGGTGAATGCTTGGCTAAGGAGATGCGTCTTTAATCTAGTTTTAAACTGGGACAGCGAGTCTGAGCCTCGAACAATATCAGGAAGGCTATTCCAGAGTTTAGGAGCTAAATGCGAGAACGCCCTCCCTCCTTTAGTGGACTTAGATATCCTAGGAATGACCAGAAGCTTCGAATTTAGTGATCTTAAAGAACGCGATGGATTGTAGGGCGATGGAAGGTCCATTAAATACACAGGAGCTAAACCATTTAGGGGTTTATAGGTCAGTAGTAGTACTTTGTAATTGATACAGAACTTAATAGGTAACCAGTGTAGAGATGATAAAATTGGTGTTATATGATCATATTTTCTTGACCTAGTAAGAACTCTAGCAGCTGCATTTTGCACTAACTGTAGCTTGTTTATTGAGGATGCAGGACAACCAGCTAATAAAGCATTACAGTAATCTAGTCTTGAGGTCATGAATGCATGAACTAACTTTTCTGCATCAGAAACAGATAGCATGATACGTAGCTTAGCAATGTTTCTAAAGTGGCCTAAACCGATCCTTGCGGCACTCCATAATCTACTGACGTTATCTTCGGTTTTTCCCCATTTAAACAGACAAAATGATAACGTTCTGATAAGTACGATCTAAACCAGCTTAATGCCTGTCCCTGAACACCAGTGTAGATTTGTAGTCGAATGTAGTTTTTATGATCTATAGTGTTGAATGCAGCGCTAAGATCGAGTAGAACTAGTATTGAGATACAGCCTTGGTCAGAAGCTAAAAGTAAATCATTTGTAATTTTAACTAGCACAGTTTCTGTGCTATGATGCGGTCTGAATCCTGACTGAAATTTTTCATAGATATAATTTTCTTGCAAGAAAGAGCACAACTGAGCGGACACAACTTTTTCTAGTATTTTAGAAATAAATGGAAGATTTGAAATGGGTCTGTAATTTGCTAGGTTATTTGGATCTAATTGCGGTTTCTTAATGAGAGGTTTTATTACTGCCAGCTTGAATACAGGCTCTTCCACTACAGGTAACACTTCTTTCAGTAGTTTAGTCGGTATTGGATCTAATAAACATGTTGTTGATTTAGATGCAATGATAAGTTTATTTAGCTCTTCCTGTCCTATAGTTGTAAAGCGGTGTAGTTCTTCTTGAGGGGCGATAATTGAGGCTGAATCATAAGACACCATAAAAGATTGTACATTTACAATTTTGTTTCTGATGCTTTCTATTTTCTCAGTGAAGAAATTCATAAAATCATTACTACTATACTGTAATGGAATATTTTGCTATGGTGATGTCTGTTTATTTGTTAGTCAGCCCTGGCTGCTTTTAGAGCCTTTTTATAACGTGACATACTGTCTTTCCACACGATTCTAAAGACCTCTAAATTAGTTTGTTTCCATTTACGCTCTAAGTTACGAGTTTCTCTCTTGATAACATGCATAGCACTGTTGTACCATGGTGCTTTAGTTTTCTCTCTAACCTTTTTTAATCTAATTGGTGCAACAATTTCTAATGTACTAGAGAAAATGGTGCTCAAACTGCTAGTCATTTCCTCTAGTTCATCTGTTTGTTTGGGTTCACTGAGCAGCTGAGATAGAACAGGTAAGCTATTTGAGAATCTATCTATAGTGGTTGGAAGGATTGTTCTGCCTGGTCGATAACGTGGCGCAACATGACACATTTCAGCAGTACGTATTATGCAAGTTACCATGTAATGATCAGTGACATCATCACTTACAATATCTATATCGGTTGGATTGGTTCCATATGATATACTTAAATCTAGTGTATGATTTAGACGATGAGTGGGACCACTGACGTTTTGCTTGACCCCAAAGGAGTTTAATAAATCTGTAAACGCAGCCCCTAACACATCATTTGTGTTATGTACGTGTATATTAAAATCTCCAACAATTATTGCTTTATCGACATTGACCAATAGATCTGAGAGAAAGTCTGCAAACTCTTTTAGGAAATCAGCATAGGGCCCTGGAGGTCTATATACAGTAGCCAAGGCTAGAGATAATAGGGATTTCTTTCTTACATCTAAGAGCGTAACATTTAGCACAAGTACTTCAAATGAATTAAACCTGTGACCTGTTTTCTGAGTAACATTTTGAATATCTCTATAGATTGTTGCAACACCGCCGCCACGACCGATCAGACGGGGCTCATCCTTTTAACAGTATCCTGGTGGAGTAGACTCATTTAGACCGAAATACTCATTTGGTTTAAGCCAGGTTTCAGTAAGGCAAAATACATCGAAACTAAATTAAATGTGGCAACTGTGCGCAATGCTCCAATTCGACCAATGCAAAGGACTTTTCACATCCACGTACTGGTAAGAAATATTTTATTTCTTCATTTATTAATTGTAATAGTACTCACGTAATATACATGTTAAAATGTCCCTGTGGACTGGTATACATAGGTCAAACAAAACGTCAATTGAAATTGAGAATAGCTGAACGTAAAACAGCAATTCGTACCCAGAATATAACATATGCCATGGCGAGGCATTATAAGCAGGCCAATCATGGTTCCCCTGCATTTTTGAAGTTTTGGGGAATTGAGAAAAATTACACCCCCATCTAGAGGTGGTGACATTATCAATAAACTTCTATGCAGGGAAGCGTTCTGGATACATACGCTTAACACTCTTGAACCTCTAGGTTTAAATGAAGAATTGAGCCTATCATGTTTTCTCTAAATATTTTAAACATAGTAGTACATTTTGTGAGATGTAGATATTTCGATTCCCATTATACTGTGCACATTTCATGTATGTTTCTTGTGTTTGGATATTTATCCTTTAATGATTGATTGTTTGAGTGTGGCACCTTGTTGTAGATGGATGTGTCTTGGGTGCTTAACGCCCCCTTTACACACCTGTTGATGATCCTTATTAATGGTTTCATTACCCATGATCTCCAAGGACTCTGATGAAGATGTAACTTTACATCGAAACGTTAGTCACTGGTTTGTACCTCTAATAAATGGATTACTAAGAAGATTTATGTGTTGCACCGGCGATTTTCCTTTTCTGTATTATCGTTGACCATTTCATTTACAATAACCGCCTTACGTGTGAGCAATCTAATGTTTAGAAGACCTAGCTTTAGAAATTGTTTTTGTTCACTGATATTGAGATTTTCTGGTTTAATTACAATAAGATTTTTCCTAGATCCTACAGTAGATTTATTGTTTGGCCTCACTAAACGAGGAATAGACACAGTTTCTATATAATGTTCTACACTACTTATATCAATTAAGTTGGGACAGCAAAGATTGTGATTTGGACTTTGACTTACTAGTCAGATGGTGTGTAACGTCTTGGAGATGTTGTCCGACAGAACAGCTGCTCCAATTCTGCTGGGGTGCAGGCCATCAGCACGGTAGAGCCTAGGTCGCTCCCAGAACAGATTCCAATTATTTACAACGAGCAGTTTCTGTTCATTACACAATGACATTAACCATTCATTTAGTGCAAATAATCTACTGAACCTTTCCTGTCCTTGTCGGTACGTGGGAAGCGGTCCAGACACGATGATCGTTGCTTCAGCCGATGTGCTGCGTACCGTCTCGATCAGGCTCCTGTAGTCCTTCTTCAGAACCTCCGTCTGCCGCAGCCTGATGTCGTTCACTCCCGCGTGTGCAGCACAACAGCTCCGACGCGCTCCTCACCGTTCAGGATCTCGGGAACATGTGCAGCGACATCTAGAACACGAGCACCAGGAAAGCAGTGAGTGCGCACATTACCCTTACCTGAGGTAGCACGGACATGACGGACGATGGAACTGCCGATGATCACGGCGTCGCCGCGTTCCGACTCGCGAAGAGGGGAGAAGCGGTTCCGGGTGGAGATCTCGAAGACCGGGAGGGGCGGAGAGGTTCTTGGTCTGGTCCTGGCTCGTGTCTTCCGCTGAGGGATCACCCAGGGTCCATGGTGTTGTGTCAGTGTCGGAGTGAATGAAGCCAGGGATGATCGCGTCCTGGGTGCTTGCGTCCTGTGCAGAGAAGCACACGGAGTAGACGAGGTCGGAGTAAAAAAGTTACTAACCACTGACTTTTGAGCAACGGCGCGTGATGTTTCAAGCGCTGATCGCCAATCTCGCAGCTAGGCTTGCCTCTCTAGCAGACCACGGATCTGCTTCTCCACGGACTCCAGCTCCAACTGCACCGAATGCAGCTTGAATGTGTCCTCACCTGCACTCAGAGGTAACGTTAGACACACATCCGATATATTCGCCATTATAACAGATGAACAGTAAATTAGTAGTGATACTACCAATATCACTACTAATTTAGGACCGAAATCCTGGATATAACCCGTATCCTTTCAGTGAAACGGGTTTAAATGAGACGATCGATAGGCGAGAGGCCACGCGTGCAATGCTAGTGGGCTAAAGGCTAGTAACAGAGATTCGGAAAGTTGGATCTAAGTAGCGATATCAAAGCAATCCGATTGTTTTTTATAAGGAATAGTATCGAAGATAAGTTCACATGCTGTAAAAATAGAAAGTGCTTGATTATAAATGAGTGGTAAAGAAGAAAATCAAGGATTTATGAATCAATTCGACGGAGCTCCAAACACAAACCGCACACGCATGCGCAAAAAAGTGCCTTTATCAGCTTGCAGTTCCCACACAAACCCCTAGGTGTTCAAGAACCCCGTTTTGGTTTAGCAGATATGGGAGAAATAGTCCAGACAGTATGACATTTCTGAATGCTAGGAGGGCTAACATCAAATCATAAACAGTCATCCATTTATTTGTAACTGTAAATGACAGATGAAAGCTGTAATATTGTTATAATACTATGTTGTCCACAGGATAAGAAATCAATTCTAATATTTTCAGTAACAATGAATGGCTGAATAACTTAACACATCATACATTAATGCATACAAATTCATCTGTGGGACCAAGGTACACTAAAAATATCTCCTTATAGCCATTTACTATATTCTATATTTTTAATTTCTTTTTGTTGATTATTCGGCCCTGTCTAACTCGTAACCTATGTAAAATTGACTTGTTAGTGGCAAAACATTCACATTCTGCTTGTTGGCACAGGTGAAGGGGCACTCGCATCCTGCAGATTGTGCTTCAAACCCCTGGCGTGGGTGGCAGTTTGAGAGGACGGCCATCTTGGAGTGCCCTACAGTCATGAACAGATGGAGGTGGTGGCATTTTCTGCTAAGCTTCGCCAGCAGCTTGTAAGTCTCTGTCATTACTACCCATTTGTCCACCTTGTTCTCCTGCTTCTCTAAAAGCACGTCCCAATATTAGCTTGTGGGCCAGCAGGAATCAAATCATAACCATAAAGAGTTATTTCTAGCTTGTTAAGTGTGAATTTATGCGTAGGGAAGGAGTGGAAAGTTTAGATGTGAAAATATTAAAATGTTCCATTCATTTCGGAAGGAAGGGTGTCCTGGAGAAAACATATTTTCCTTATTGTTGTACTGGCATTTCATGCACCAATATAGCTGTGATATCAAAGTGCGCCATAAACCTTGACTGTCAGTACTTCTTGATCTTTACTCACGTCTGGAGCAATTTAAGATCTGCCACCTTGAAAGTGACTGAGGTTGTCAAACTTCCTGGGTTTCTCAAAATGATTTCCTTCCCTGTATACATTTCATCATAGGTTTCATTCATATTTTCTCATTTGGGGTTGGTGTGAGTCATTTTGTGCATAGCAGATTGCCTGTCACGCTGCTGAAATCTCTCTTTACCAAAGCAGAAACTGCTAGAAGGAGAGATGTCTCATTATAGTCAGTTCACACTGTTCATCTGTTGGCTAATCATTAAAAATTGCAATAATAATAAAGTTATTGTTCTGAAAATGAAACTATTAAAGGTCATTTTGTTTTCCAGTGCTACAGAGACATTCCGGGCTAGGCAACTCTTATCTGTCCTGGCCACACCAGTTAGTCTCAATGGACCAGAGACGTTGTTGAAAATAAGATTCCACCCTGCCAAACGCATGGATATATTGGGAAAGCAGGATGGGACAGAGCTAGATTTTAAGTGCTATTTACTCTGAAAGGAGAGTAAATCTCTCACCATAATGAGCTGTCAAATTCTGGCCGTGGAATTTTGCTGTAAAGAGTTGTCACACAGTTCATAGGGAGATTCGAGACATGCTAGGTGTATATATGTGTCCGTGGAGGTACATTTACAGCTTTGCTGCATATGTAAGTGCATATCCGTGAAGCGACACGGATAGACATTTGATTTAACTTCTGTTAAAAAAAAATCTGATATTTTAATATTACTTTACTACATTTTTATTCAATTTTTCCCCACATCGCTTTAAAAATATGTTTGGTTATCGTCATGAAGTATCAGCCTCAGATTATTAACCTGGTGCAGAAACAAACAAACAAAAAGCGGTAAATGTTAAAAAGATAAAACTGAACTTTTTTTTTTTACATCACGCTCTTTCAGATTGTCATTTGCATTACTTTAATCCTGCAACTTCAAACAGGTCCAGAGAGGGTTTAGAGCATAGCTGAAATTGAGTTGACCCTCTTCTGCAAAATACCCATACTCTCAGTTTTGACTAATGGATGTTGTCGCCTAGAGTTTTTGCTTCAAAATGATCTGAAAATCATCCTGCCTAATCATTCACATAAAACAATACATTGATTTAAATTTTGTAAGAAACTTTTTGTTTGGAAAGGCAATATGTGGAGGGGCGTGATTCACACCTGAGAAGACAATGATCGCATAATGAGCTGCATAATGAGCTGCATAATGAGCCTTTCACACAGGTGTGTCACTGGGTACCAAAGAATGCGAGTACAAAATAAATTATATATATATTTTACAATTAGAAATTGTAACCAATTACAAATAGTAGGGCTGGGCGATAAATCGATTTTATCGATTAACTCGAATGTGTAGTTTACGTCGATTTGTTTGAATGAAAATCGGTTTTCTCTTTAACATCCGCCGACGCTCCCGTCTGGGCTCCCGTAGTTCCGAACGGGCTCAGCGCTTGCCATAGAGAGAGACACACAATTCGCAGGGCTGCCAACTCTCACAAATTCATTGTGAGAGACACGCAATTGTCACTTTTTACACGCTCTCACGCCACACATACATTTTCTCACGCAAAGAAAAATCACGAAGCAAAGACACCGACACTGACACCGACAGACAAGACAGATGAGGTTACTATTGATATGAAACAGATTCTCAGCTCCCAGATTCTGTCAATTTAATTACAAAATTCAAACAATAAATACCATTTTGGCACTTGTAAATGTGACGTGACAGATCACTGACAGATCTCAGTTCAAGCAGCACGTGAACCGATCATCTGTTACTCTTTACTAGTCTACCAGTTAATAGTAAAAAAACACGAATATAGCCAGGTAATTTGAAAGATACAGTTCAACTTACCGAAATGTAATAAAAATCGATCGATCAGTGTTTTTCAACCGTGGAAAGAGGTCCATGAAACAGCTGTCACGTAAGTTACATTTACCTCAGGAAAGACATTATACCGGATGTTAGTTGATTGCTATAAAAAATTGCTAAAGAGAGGAGTATTTTGCTAAATATGATAACTATTTTACATATTTATTACATTTTTACCTATATCATTAAAATATTATAACGTTGTTATTATAAAAACGCATATTTCAACTTTTAACATATTTTTCAACATATTTTTTAACTTTTAATAATAATACCAGTTGACAGGGCTCTGTATGTTTACAGAATTAGGTGAGATTTTTTTTTTTTTGAAAAATTAACATAACAATAACGTATCTACTGTACCTAATATTTATCCATATGAAACGATACTGAATCAAGATCTGAATCAAATCACAAGAATTGAACTAAAATTGTGAAATTTGTGTCAAGCAATAATGAAAACAATAGCATACCAGTCATTGTACCATGTAAACATTTTGTTGTCACTAAACCTAATAAAATTCTGTTTAGTTACCAAATGTTTTGATAATCATAAGTTTTTTTTTTTTTTTTTTACATTCCCCCAATCCCAATTCACCTATTTTATGTTATGTTACGTTATGTTATTTTACATTTGAGGAGTTCTTTTCCAAAACACTATAAATCCATTTCAGTAGTTTTCAGGAAAATTACATTTTTTACCTAGACCCAAACATTTTGTGAATATTCAATTTATCCTGTTAAAATGTTTTATTGGCTCAGTCTGAACATGTTGAACAATGATTATTAAATCAAACAACAATATTGTTTATGATAAATTAAAAGTTATTTTTTTTTTTCAAAACGCTATAAATCCATCCATTTTTTTCAAAACGCTATAAATCCATCAATTTTTTAAAAAATGTATGGTTTGTCTTTTAAAAAAAAACAAAACAAAAAAAAAAACAAGAGAACATGCAACATATAATCAGGGGCTCAGATTATAAATTAATATAAATTAAACTTAGTAACACATTTAGGCTAATAGACATTTGGTGCCGAACCTGAAAAAAGTAATGATAGTAATGATATTAATATTCAATAAGTTATTTATTAATACATTCAGAGTCATTTTTAGTAAAGTGTCAAACCTGTAACAAGTAGGACCAATTTGTCCACTATGCATGACAAAAAAAACGAATTATTAAAAATATTCAATAATGATAACGATATTCAAAAGTAGGGATGGGCACCCCTCCACCACATGCACACACACATGCATGTATAGGTTACACAGCATGTGAGCAAAGCGGAGTGGCATGACGCTTAAATATAAGTAAAAAAAAAAACTTAAACACACGTTTCATATTTATGTTTAATGATATTATGTTATTTTTTTTATTTCATCTATGTTGATTAGGCTATATGAAAAGGGAACCTATGAGATGAGTAAGATAGGATCATAAGATGCCCAATATATCAGAAAACATTTGGAATGGGTCAGACATGATTTTGACCACTTATTAAGCTTTGTTTTGTAGAAATCCTTTCTTTAAAGTGAATTTCATTTTGTATAAATTGTATCTTCATTTTAATCAATGTTTCATCAACAAATTGACTGGATTAATAAATAAGAAGCAAATATAGCAGACAATATAATCAGGACACGGAGGCGCCCGCACGTGAACTGGAGCGCGTCTCATAAATGAACCGAAACACAGCGATAGTGCCTCACAGACCTGAGAACTATAGAACACTTGAAATGTCTACTTTTAAACAAAACAATTAAAAACGAAAAGAAATTGGCTACTCTCGGCTAATGTAGGCTAATTCGAAGTGTGCATTTATCTCTATAGGCCTATGCGCGTTCACTACTGCGAAGATGGCGAGTCAGCATCGTCAACTTTATCTTTGCAGCTGACACTGACAGAAAACACTTCAAATGTTCCATGCATAATCATTACTTTTGCCGGTTCTTTGTGGCAAGCTTTATGCTTTAGTTGAGATGCAGAATAGCCAATTAAAAACGCTCATTATGGTTTCTTTCTCATTTAAGTAATTAAATCACTATAAATATGTGCCCTAGTGAAAAAAAAGTATGCTAAGTATACTTGCAGCCAGACTAATTGTCCGTATACTTCAAGTGTGTTAATGATTAGTTAACTTGAAGTGTGCTATTTTGGATAAATTTTTTTTGTACTAAGTGTATTTTAGTTATAATTAAATTATACTAAAGTATAACTTTAAGTGTATTTAGTGTACTTTTTTATGCTAAATTGAGACAATTTCAAGTATACTTAGTACACTTTAAGTACATGTGTATTTTCATACTTAAAGTGTACTTTATTTGTGTTACAAGTACATTACAAATTCATTATGAGTGCCTTCGAAACATATTTGTACTATATTTTAATATACTAAATTATGCTAAAATGGAACCACTTCCAGTACATTCAAGTGTATTTCTTTGCAGTTCATTAAAAATATACTTTCATATGTCTTAAACTAGTTATAATATATGTGAAGCATAATTTTAATGTACTTCAAAAACATTTAAATAGCATTAACAGTGTATTAGCATTACACTAATAGCTTATTATAAAGCTGTTTTATTCAGTATTTAAAATGGTATATTAAAAGCGCAAAAATAATTAAATATAAACATTAAGACATGCACAGACTTTGAAAATCAAGAAAACTTTAATATAGTATCTTGTGTAAATTACATGAGTAAAAAAAGAAATAAAAGTAAATTAAAAAGATCAGTGAAATGCTATGGCAGAGCTATATTTATAATTTTTTTGTAGAACATTTCAGTTATACATGTATTACTGAAAAGTACACTATGAATTTTACATCACTAAATAAGCATCACAATGCAATTTTCTGAAGAAAAAAAAAAGTTTCAGAAAAATAATGTGCATAAGTGAATAATGCATTATTTACAAACTTAGGCCTACAAATGGCTGAACCAAAGAAACAGAAGAGTTTGAATGTCACATCTTCATCTTCAAGTAGACGATCACTTCTCGGAGTTCGACTCATTTTCTGCAACTGGGGCTTGTAGTATTTGAAGACTGCTTTATCAGAGGATCTTTGAAAGGGAAGAAGAATTAATATAAAATTAACCAATGATTAACATTTTTGTATCCATGTTTCAATATATGTATAATAATTTGCATAGAAATGCATTAGAATTATGTTGACTTCTCAGTTTACCTTTAAAAGCTTTGGCTATATCCTCCTAAGCAAGCTTTATCCTCTTGTCTGTCGTCACTGTACAGCACTCTATGAGTTACATTGAACATGAGATTAGAAGAAGCCCAACACAATTTACAGTGAGCAAAGTTCAATCAAAAAGTTACAGATATAGTTATTTGCAGCAATAAAGCAACCTGTGAGTATTAGAGGATATGTTTTATATTGATAATTGTGTTTTTTTTTAAACCTAGGGTATTTCCCATGAACCTGTCTATTGTAAAGAAAGATCTAAAGATTTAAGGAAATTAGAAGTTGTTAAAAATATTGTATGCAAGGACAAATAGGACAAGTGACTTACAGCTTTACTAAAAACCACAATTAAATAAACAGATTTTTACATGAATGACTCAAAGGCAGCACAAATTAGACACCTGAAATGGACACGCGTCGCTAACATTTTCCTAACTGTCGACCACCGCTCAATAGGCCTGATTCAAAAATCTCTATAATAGAGGTGATATGAGATCAAACCATACTTACTACTCTCTTCTTCGCTTGTCTCTGCACTCAGATTTCAGTTTTTCTTCTATAGCAGCTGGTCTGAAAAACAACAAATAGGCCTACTAATATGAAAAAAAAAAAAAGAATTATATATATATACATACAGCAATAATGTTGTCAAGCTTGAACTACTATAAACACCGATCAACACACACTACCATAATTGTCTGGTCAGCTTAAGACAAAGTAACTTTGTTCATAACATGTATTTTTCCCCCAAACTTTTCAAAGAAAGATCATTTACATAATGAAGCCAAATTTTTCAGGAAATCAGAAATAAATACACAGCTTCATTTTGCAAATAAAAATAATGTTAATGCAATGTTGTACATGTTATAATGACTAATTATGTTTTTTGCAGATGCATGGGACAATGTTTTATATTTTTTTTAAGACAAACAAATGTCTCCACATAGATTTTAAAAAGTAAACAGTGAGCTTTTTATTTATGCAAACAGCAACTAAAACTTACCAGTAACTTCTGAGGCAGTATCTTCATCTCTTCGAGTCTGCTTCGACGTGAAAAGCTTGGCTCTGATTGGTCAAATTGAATGTAGCTGAACTGAAAAAGACGTGCTGTTACACTTTGTGTCAAAAACACGACTGGTAACGTTAATGTAATACAAATCTTACCTAGAAGAATCACAACATAATGAGATTCCAAATGTCACACGCCATGCAAACTTGAAGAAGCTGGGTAAAATCACGTTTGTCATAACGCTACGTTTCAAAAAGTTAATCACAAAAATACCACCTAATCCATATGAATCGCGTGGTTTCCTCCTACTCCTCTAAAGAGACACGATCGCTCTATATATTTTTAACAGTTTAAATTTAGACTTCTAAATCTAATCACATTCAAGTAACATACACACAGCATATTATCTGATAAACGGAAGCTCTGAGTGAGGTGGTGCCAGCGAGCTCATTATCATAAGAACCAATCACAACCATTTAACGGCTCTGGAACCAATCAGGACTAGTCACGTGTATTATGCTATTGTTTGAATTTAAACAAGTACAAACTTTTTTTAACTTCTCTGGAAAATGTATCTATGATCAATTTCAAATAATATGATGTTGAAATCCTTGTGGGAATTTTAGTAGTACAAACGCAGCATGCAGTGGACAACAGCCTTTTACAAGTAGCCTACAAACAAGTAAAAGTGAACAAAATTAATTAGGTATGCTTATTGCAATGCTTAATAATAGTTGACAAATGTTTCTAATACATTATAAGTTGGTACATTGTAAATATATATATTTTTAAATATTAAAATGATAAATACATACATATTTAAAATATATTGCAGTTAGGCCTAAGTGTTTATAAAGTTCATATATTTTAAACACACTAAAGGCTTAATCATTTTGCTATGTTCTTACACAAAGTACTCCAAAAATGTATTGTAAGTAAGAGCAACATAAGTATGTTTTCTTTAAATGCACTAAAACTTCACGAAAAGTATTCTTGTGTTTAGCATATTTCTTAAAAATGTAACTAAGCATATTATTATTACCAAAGTACTTATAGTGCACTTTTTAGAAATATGTTAAAATTATGCTTGTTTTTAGCATATTTTTAAAAGTATAATTAAGCATGTATTTATTACCAATGTACTTCTAGTGCACTTGTTAGAAATATATTAAAAGTATACTTGTGTTTAGCATATTTCTTAAAAGTGTAACAAAGCATATATTTTTAACCAATGTACTTATAGTGGACTTTTTAGAAATATGTTTAAAGTATGCTTGTTTTTAGCATATTTTTTAAATTATAATTAAGCATGTATTTATTACCAATGTACTTCTAGTGCACTTGTTAGAAATATATTAAAAGTATACTTGTGTTTAGCATATTTCTTAAAAGTGTAACAAAGCATATACTTTTAACCAATGTACTTATAGTGGACTTTTTAGAAATATGTTAAAAGTATGCTTGTTTTTCAATATACTTTTAGAAAATATACTAAAGTACAATTATTTTAAAGTGTGTTAAAAGTTGTATTGTAAAAATAGGTAAAAAGGATGATGCTAATATACTTTTAATATATTTAAAGATAGTACATTTTTTGTTAGTATATTTGCAATGTACTACTGAAAAAGGGAATATATTTCAAATACAATAAAGTAGGCTATACTTTTTTTTCACTTGGGTGATTATGGCTTAAATGAACTAGGCTACTACTAGTCGACAAGAAAACTAGCACTCATTTTGAGGAATGACTGAACATAAACAAACCTCTGTTCAGAGCGCCACCGTGTTGGATTGCGTAGAACACTCACCGAATTCTGATTAGTCGAGAGGATTTATCGCATTTAGGCGCTTATCGCGGTTTGGAAAGAAACTGCATCTTGCAGTACATTTTAAACAAGGAAATATAGCGATTTGGCATTAAACGTTGATGGAGCAGTGAATAGGTTCAGTACACAGCAGAATGACATGACAAACTCATTTTTTTTTTTTTTAAATGGCGTTTATCGCGTTTTGGGAAAGAGCTCTTCATTTTCACTGTTTACAAAGGCAGGGCCTGCCATCTTGTCTTTTTGGCTTGTTGTTTCTGATTGCACTTTAACCCCAAGGGGGAAATCCAGATCAAATCCCAGAAGGGAAAATCAAAACAAAATTAAGTTAAAACTTGTTTTGAACAATTTCTTTGTCATCTGCAGATTGATTTTAAGTAGGGGGAAAAAAAATCGATTTAAATCGTAAATCGGACTTTTTGTGAAAAAATCGGGGATTTATTTTTTAGGCCATATCGCCCAGCCCTAACAAATAGGTTACAATTACAAAAACAATTACAATTTTAACAATATTTCAAGTGTAATCTTTCTTTGTAAAAAGTATACATTTTATCATATGTATTTCAAAGGTAAGGATTCATTAGTTTGAATATTGGAACAAACACTATAATAACATCTTAGTTGATAATTCAATATACCTACTTTATTTTTGACATACTATAGCCTATATTTAACATATATGCAGAAATTGGCGAACAAAAGCTTATTTGATGTGGTTGTAGTCTTTTTTTTTTACAGTTAAAACTTTATAATCTATCCAATCAAATAATCAACGAAATCTTGTCTAAACATTCATATTTAGTCTGTAACATATTGTGTTTATGATATATTAGCATATAAATATTTATTTGCAGTTTGTTGCTTATACAAAGACATTTTATTTCAACATATTTCAGTCTATTTTTACTTATCTCAGTAGGCTATAGCAATATAGTTTGGATGTGTTCATGTAAAAATAACATGTTTACTGCGCTCTGTACAGTGTAACGCAAAGTTGAGATTTTTCCCAGAGAGAGACCGTTTATAAAGACCTTGCATAATGAACCGTTATGTTTTTATTACCTTAGAATGAGACATTTATATCTCCATAACCGCGGGCACCCCCTTCTATGGAGGTTGACATATTGTCTCGTAATGTTTCTACCGTAGTCGACAGCGAACAAACAGTGCTACAGAGCGTGTTTCGTCACTACCTTGAAAAATAAGTTTTCAGTGGTGTATAAAGACCTTACTTAATGAACCGTTATATTTGTATTACCTTAGAATGAGCAGTTTATATCTACATGGATTGCGGTTCCCCTTACATTGAAATGCGCCGACATGTTTCTACAGCAGCCCTAAACGGACAAACGCGTTTCATTACTATGTTGCTCTTCGTGCAAGGAAGCAAGCTTAGTTCAGCGAATAAAACACTGACGCAGTGATGAACAAGTAACAATGAAATTCGCAATAACATATGGTTTTACTGAATAATTAAGTAAACATAATTACTTAATTTATCCTTGTAAAGAAACCTCATTGCTGAACTGGCTACCCTCTGCTGTCTCAGACGATTACATATTTTCCTGTCGGCCACCGTAACTTTTGTTGGTTGCAATTCGTAACCTCACCACTAGATGCCGGTATAAATCACACACTGCACCTTTAAGAATAAATAACTTACTACATCAGCTGGATCCTTTGCTCCTCGAAATGAAACTACCAGCACTTCTGAGATAAATGTTCCAGGATTATTACGATAGTATTATTCCTCACAGCGCAGCAAGACGAGGTAAAGTACATGATTCTTATTACAGTTTTTTACAATCGCTATGACAATTTTTTCAATACTTTTAACAAATTTCCTAAACTCTTAACGGACCAACACACCTACAACACACAATTGGCAAAACAGTTAATTTCATGCTCAAAATCACACATTGTAAACTAAACTCCAACACTAATTTTCAAAATGCAATAATACACTATCAACAGTACACTGGCCCTCATTTATCATTCTTGCGTAGAAACGGGCGTATATGTTGGCGTAAGATTATGCTTACACTCCTCTCACCGCCTGATTTATGAAGCTGTGCGTACCTTTGAAATCCAGGTGTACGCAATACCTGCCCTTGATAAATGCCGCGGCTGAAAACGATCGTCATTAGAATAACACACCCCTATATATTCAAGTATCCGCTTCCCCCACGCCCTCATTTTTACGCTATGGACACACAGAAGACGGCAAAGAGGAGACACTTCTCCGACGTGGAGATCGAGACCATCACCATCATGAAAAATTATTATTAAATCAAACAACAATATTGTTGATGATAAATTCAAAGTTAATTGTATTTTTTTTCAAAACCCTATAAATCCATCAATTTTTTGTCAAAAAAACAAACAAAAAAACAACAACAACAAGAGAACATGCAACATATAATCAGGGAGGACTCATACTATAAATGAATATAAATTAAATAAGTGCAACTGCATGAAATATATAAAAGCCAAACAAAATAAATAGTAAAATAAATGAAATAGTAAAAATAAAATAAATATTTCCAATGTCACGTTCCAATATTGTCCACCACATAAAACAAATAATTTAAAAATAACACACAAATACAGTCCTTGAATACAACAATGTTAAAAATACATTCAAATCATTTAGTAACACATTTAGGCTAATAGTCATTCGTGCCGAACTTGAAAAAAGTAATGATAACAATATTCAGGCCTACTATTAGGCTACGTGTTGTAGCCATTAACTAAGTGCATTTAGTTTCATATTTGTTAAAAAATTATAATGTTATTTTTTCCCCATCTATATTGATTATGAAAAGTGAACATAGGCTAAGATAGGATGCGCAATATATCGGGAGACATGCTCAGACATGATTTTGGCCACTTAATTAAGTTTTGTTTTGTAGAAAGCCTTTCTTTAAAGTGAATTTCGTTTGGTATAAATTGTATCTTAATTTTAATATTTTTTTTCATCAAGCAATTGCCTGGATTTAATAAATAAGAAGCAAATAGCAGACAATATAATCATGAGTCATGACATGGAGGCGCGGTCCCTTGCATTGCACGTGAACTGGAGCGCATCTCATCACAAATTAACCGAAACTCAGTATACGCCTCACAGACATGAGAAATATATCTATAAAGAAAGCTTGAAATGTCTTTAAACAATTAACAATTATAAACGAAAATAAATAGGCTACTCTCTCTATAGGCGCGTTCACTACGGAGATGGTGATCATCAATTTCATCTTTGCAGACACAACACTAGTTTATTAATAGAAATAAAATACAAATTTATTTTTAAAAATGGCGTTTATCGCGTTTTGGAAAAGAGCTCCTCATATCTTTTAGTTTGTCAGTGCGTTTTGTGCTGTTAGGAATTGTTTTTCTGCGCATTTCCGCACTAACTCAAAACGTGCGTACATGTACACCACCTCCTGACCTGGCGTAGGATTTGAGCGTGCCGTACGCCAATGTCCATATTGATAAATATCAAAGTCACCGTGGTTTTGGGTGTACGCCAGGTGTACGCTGGAAATTTGGTGTACGCACTTTTGATAAATGAGGGCCAGTATGTCTACCAAAACACTGCAAACATGTCTCAAAATCAAATAATTTTTTAAAACACTAACATATGTTCTCGTCCAACAGGAAGATTTAGTCAATCATAGCACAATGTCACAAAAACACTAACATTAGATGGAATTACAGAAACGGCATTATTTTATATGTGTCAGGTATGCCCTTATACAACAGACAGTATATTGTATTGATCATAGATTGTGTTTTGCACTGCAGTTTCTTTTGAAGCCTCTCTACATTTTTGTTTTGTTGGGTTTAGGTCTTTTATTGCAGAAATTCAATAAAAAAAGACCCATCTCAGAGTGCTTTATAATGTATGGTTACTTTAATGAAAAAACGAAGACAGAGACAGAATTGCTGCAATAAAGAAAATAAATAAAAATAAATGTATATATTTGCATAATTCAATCAGCTGTTTCCCAGTAACAATAGAATAAAATACAGGGGATATATTTGTGTTTCAATTCACAATATAAACAGCAGTTCACCTTGACTTTAGCCTGTAAGGTTAGGTTTAGAACATGGTGTTATCTGTTCTGACATACAGTGTTAAAGCAATGGTAAATTTGCCAGTAAAAATCCATTGTTTTGGTCTTGTTTGAGCTTGTGTGTAAAAGAAGTTCAAGCATTTTAAATTTGTGTTAATTGTATGCATTTTGTGTTAAAGCAACAAGAAATGTGTTAATAGTATAGCTTACACAGATCGATGTAGTGCTAACTGTGTTAAGAGTTTAGGAAATTTGTTAAAAGTATTGTCATAGTGTTTGTAAAAAACTGTAAACTTGATTTGTTTTATCCAGCTGATGTGGGCATTGGCATGTTTGCATGGCTTGCCTCAGATCATTTGCGTTTGAATAGCGCACACTCTCCGTGGGCGTGTCACATTAACACATAATGAGGTATAATGAGCTGAAAAGAAAAATTCTGACATCTCTCTCTTTTTCATACAGATTACATAAACTATTTGTTTATATTTATATTTATATTTGTTAATATTTGTTTTTTTATATAAATTACTTCATTTAAAAGAATTCAAGCTTTATAAAGAAAAATCTCTCGTGTCTGTGTGACAAGTATTCGCTGAGTTACAGTTCATTTTCGGACGCGTTTCAGAATGGACTTCACTGACAGAGAGAAGGCAAAACTCACACCACGTTTATTTTTCTTTATTTGACAAAGCACAACACTTTGTTTTTATTGTGAGTATACACAAAAAAATAGACACTTAACAGGATCGAATGATGTGTAACACTTATATGTAAGATCAAAATCAACAGAGTATTTTGAGTCTCTTTTGCACTGATAAGAAAAAAAGTGAGCTGGTATCGCCGGCGATACCGCCGACCTCAGAGGGTTAAGTATGGTCTCTACAACCTCAGTTCGGAGACCAGAGTCTATGCCTCGACAGGAAGTCTGCTCCCACATTCAGATGTCCCAGAATATAAACTGCTCTCAGGAGAGTAACTTCCCAAGGGACCACCAGAGAATCTGGTGCGCCAGTTTGCATAGTGGATGTCAAGGCAGACCCCCCTGATGATTTATATAGGAGACCACCGACGTGATGTCTGTGCGAACAAGCACGTGATTGCCTCTCAGGTCTGGAAGGAAATGTCTCAACGAATTGAAGACCGCCATCATCTCCAGGCAGTTTATGTGCCACGAAAGATGATGACTCCTCCATAGACCCTGAGCTGAGCGGCATTCCATTACCGTGCCCCAGCCTGTGAGAGAAGCATCTGTCGAGAGTGAAACTTGATGGCAAAGAGCTCCTAACACTGGAACCTGAGATAAAAACCAAGGTTTTCTCCATATAACCAAGGCACGGAGACACCGCGTTATCTTGATCATACTGATTGGGTTCCCCCTCGGGGAAAACCCCTTGGTCTTGAGCCACCACTGTAGGGGCCTCATGTACAGCAGGCCGAATGGAATAATGTTGGATGCTGCTGCCATCAGGCCCAACAGCCTTTGAAACTGTTTTACAGTGAGTGACTGGCCTAGCTTTATCTCTTTTACAACTGAGAGGATCAAAGCTACACAAACAGGCGAGAGTACGGCCCTCATTGTCACTGAATCTCACACGACACCAAGAAAGGTGGACCTCTGTGCTGGAGAAAGCACACTTTTCTTGGCATTCAATCTCAACCCCTATTTCTTCATATGTGTGAGAAAGACATCTCAATGCCGAACCACCATCTGTTCCGACTCTTCCAGGATAAGCCAGTCATCTATATAGTTCAGAATGCGTATGCCCGCCCTGCAGTCTGAGTGGGGCTAGAGCTGCATTTACGCATATCATGAATGTGCGGGGTGATAGAGCTAGACCGGATGGAAGAACCCAATACTGGTAAGCTTTCCCCCCAAAAGCGAACCTCAGGAACTTCCTGCATTGTGGAAGGATGGAGACATGGAAGTATGCATCTGTTAGATCTATCGTGACAAACCAGTCCTCGGATCTGATTTGAGTCATGATTTGCTTCAACAATAGCATTTTTGAGTTTTAACTTCTTTACTGAACGATTGAGAAGACGAATATCTAAAATGGGACACAACCCCCCATCCTTTTTTGGAACAATGAAATACCGGCTGTAGAACCCTGAGTCTATGTTGGCCGGAGTCACCAGCTCTATTGCTTTTTTTGCTAATAGTGCTTTCACTTCTTGCTCCGTCACCAGAGCCTGCTCTGGGTGTACTACTGTGAGTAATACCCCATTGTAGTGTGGTGGACGAGAACCGAAGTGGATTCTGTACCCTTTTTCTACTATCTGCAGGACCTACTGAGAAATGTTTGGCAGAATATTCCTCTCTGACAGATAATCTACTAATGGGAACCAGCCTCTCGAGACTGGCCTCTGGTGAAATGAGAGCAGTCACTTCGGTGACCTGGAGCATACTGACAGGAAAAAAACTATTTGACTGACTTTCGACCCTCCTCAGAGGGCGCGAGTACGACGCAGCGCCGTGGGGGTGCTGAGTCAGAAGCTTGCTGGAAACTAGGGGTGGCACGATCCGCCTTTTTTGCCTCCGATACAGATTCCGATACCTGGGACTCAGTATTGGCGGATACCGAGTACCGATCCAATCCAATACTAAAATAATAAATATAGCTGCGAGCACCGATTACGGGCCCAAGCCGGTGACACCGCCACCCCGGTGCCTTTAATTACCTAAATATATATATACCTATATATATATATATATATATATATATATATATATATATATATATATATATTTATATTTATACACACACACACACATATATTTATACACACACACACACACACACACATAAATATATAAATGGTTTATCTAACCCCCCTCCCCCCTCTCACACACACACACACGCACACACACACACACACACACACAGAGAGACAGAGACAGAGAGAGAGAGAGAGAGAGAGAGAGAGAGAGAGAGAGAGAGAGAGAGAGAGAGAGAGAGAGAGAGAAAATGACCACATTCAAACCAAAATATCTGACTTCCTGTTGTTCGGAGCTAATGACTATAAATTAGAAAGTTGTCCGGCTTGATGAGAACAATATACGTACAGAGTTTTGTTACTGTGGGTAAAACTAACCCCCCCACTTTTGTCAAAAGAATTTGGAAAGTTCAATTCAATTCAATTCAAATTTATTTGTATAGCGCTTTTCACAATACATATTGTTTCAAAGCAGCTTTACAGAAAGTGCATTTCAGAAATGTACATAGAAAAAATACAGCTAGTTAATCATGTATTAATTTAGGGCATAACATATCGCCGGCGTTGAGTCGTCTCTTCACAGGCGTCGAGTCGTCTCTTCACAGGCGTTTAGTCATCTCATCGCAGGTGTTGGGGACTCTGAAGTCTCCTTGAGAGGCTGGATACAAACTGGAGCTGACGAACGCCATTTACCTCGGGACTAACATCCCGAGATAACAGCAGAAAAGCAAATGGGAAATAATTAGCATAGCTGCTGTTCATAAAATTAATGCATTCGATCTGATTCAACAGTGGTATAAAAGGTAAGCATTATGTGAATGCTTGGCTAAAGAGATGCGTCTTTAATCTAGTTTTAAACTGGGACAGCGAGTCTGAACCTCGAACAATATCAGGAAGGCTATTCCAGAGTTTAGGAGCTAAATGCGAGAACTCCCTCCCTCCTTTAGTGGACTTTGATATCCTAGGAATGACCAGAAGCCTCGAATTTAGTGATCTTAAAGAACGCGATGGATTGTAGGGCGATAGAAGGTCCATTAAATACACAGGAGCTAGACCATTTAGGGCTTTATAGGTCAGTAGTAGTACTTTATTGATACGGAACTTAATAGGTAACCAGTGTAGAGACGATAAAATTGGTGTTATATGATCATATTTTCTTGACCTAGTAAGAACTCTATCAGCTGCATTTTGCACTGACTGTAGCTTGTTTATTGAGGATGCAGGACAACCAGCTAATAAAGCATTACAGTAATCTAGTCTTGAAGATAATGCCATGGGTCTGCGGAATTTGCATATCGTATCTCCGCCCTACCTCGTGGGTATAAAAGGAGGACGCTGGCAACATGCAGATATGTTTTCGCTTCGGAGCCAAGTTAATCCTTCGTTCCACAAGCCATCTCTGAACTGTCAGCTTTACAGACGAGCGAGATTCTCTGGTGTTGGTGTGACGGCGATCTCCCGGCGAGTGCGCGCTTCCTGCTTATCTGTGCAATGGTTTGCCAGTGAGTGTGTTTCTCCCCGGGCGCTTCAACACTCTCAGAGTTTACAACACTCTCTTTTTAAAGACGGCTCGCCCGTGCATTTCTGGTTGTGGTTGACTCATTTCCGATTTTGATGAGCACATTCTCTGCTCTGCGTGCTTGGGCTTGATCACGCTAGAGCAGCGTTTGTGGATGACTCACGTTCTCCCCGCGGGAACGTGACCAACGCGTCATTACGGTCGAGACTCAGTGATCTCATTAGAGAGAGAGTCCCCTCATCCACACCCCGATCTAACACTCTCCACGTGAGGTGCTACTTCGGCTGGTGGCCAGGGTGACCTGAGGGTGTTGGTGTGGAACAAACGCGCCGACTATCCGTCCGTGCCCCCCCACGCCCCCCTTACTTCGGCTGGTGGCCAGGGTGACCTGAGGGTGTTGGTGTGGAACAAAGGCGCCGACTATCCGTCCGTGCCCCCCCACGCCCCCCTCTTCATTGACGCAACCCGTGAACGATCACGGGACGCCCGTGGGCCCGTCTTCGGACCCCCCGCGGGTTTCCTTTGACGTTCCAGAATCGGATCTGTTGTCCATCGCAGCATCACAGGGCGGGCTAGAATCTTCAGGAAGTGAAGATTTGACTGTGCTGCCACTTTCGGGTGTGCATATGGCATTTGTCGAGTCAGATCCTGAGATGACGGCCATGCTTCCCCGGGCCGCCACGAGCGTCAGACTAGAGTGGAACCTTCCACCCTGTCCTGTGCGCTCGCTGCTGCACGATTGGTTTTTGGGTGTGGCCGCTGACACCTATCGGCGTCCACTCCAATACCTTTCTTCCCGGATGTGCATCAGGAGATCTCGAAATCCTCGAAGACCCTGTCTTCCAGCAATCCCTCGTTGATCTTCTCCGCCCTTCCTCCGCTCCACGGGGCCGCTGCCCATGGGTACACTGGGGTCCCCCGGTTGAACGCTCTGTTGTGGTACTAAAATAACTGTGTCCTAAGAGTGCTTCTTCTCGGCGCGATCCTAAGCACCCGTCCGAAGCCTGTAGTTTTTCGTCTACACTTGTGGCGAAATCCTATAGCACCCAGGACAGGCAGCCGCCTCACGGCATGCCATGGCCATTCTGCTGGTCTTCCAGGCCCAGATGTTCATGGACGTGCAGGAGGGCAGGACTGACCCAGGGCTCTTCTTTGAGCTGCGCGCAGCCACTTACCTTGCTCCCCGAGCGACGAAAGTGGCCGCACGCTCCCTGGGTCAGGTGATGTACACCATTCAAGCCTGTGGCTTAACCTGTCCGATGTGCAGGATGTCCGGCAGACCAGTCTGCTCGACACCTCATATCCCAGGTCGGCCCTTCGGCGGTGCGGTTGTGGGCTGTACAACAGTTCTCAACCGCCCATGAGCAGATTGAGGCATATTCTGTCCCGACGGCCCCGCCGTCCGCTCAGATCCCTCAGTCTGCCCACCGCCAAAGGCGCCCCCCCCGCGGCTCCCACCCCGGGTGGGCAGCACCCTAATGTGGTTAAAGAAGAAGTGACATGTTCATCCCTGAGCACACAGAGTTCTCGGACGACACGGTGCGCCGCCTCCGAGCCGTGCACCCCTCGTCCCCCTCTGTCCCAGAGCTGGATGACAGCGCGCACCGTCCCCGGACCGTGCCGCTCTCATCCCCCTCTGTCGCCAGCCCCCTGGCAGAGCAGACCCCCGTGGAACGTTCGTCCTTCCCTGGTCTCCTCTGTCAGGTTGCTATCAATGACTATGCCCCGACACTGGGCCGCTATGCCGTCCACGTCCGGGACAGTCATTCCGCCTCGCTGCTCCACCGAAGGGAAGTCTGTGGTTCGCATGACCCCGCTGGTACAGTTCTTGGGAGCCTGGTTAGAGCTTCCCAACCTGTCCCGTTGGCTCGCGCGAACGATCAGGCTCGGCTACGCGATTCAGTTCGCGCTGTCTCCTCCCCGCTTCAGGGGAGTCCGCTCCACTATGGTCGGTGGCAATGCCCCGATTGTGAGAGCGGAGGTTGCGACCCTGCTGGCGAAGGGTGCGATCAAGACTGTCCCTCCAGCCGAAATGAGGTCCGGCTTCTACAGGTCGTACTCATTGTCCCGAAGAAAACCGGTGGGTTACGGCCAATCCTGGACCTGCGTGTGCTGAACCGCTCCCTTCACAGGCTGCCATTCAAGTTGCTCACTGCCAAGCACATTTTCAAATGTGTACGGCCCCAGGATTGGTTTGCAGCGATCGACCTGAAGGACGCCTACTTTCATGTCTCCATTCTCCCTCGACACAGACCGTTCCTTCGGTTTGCTTTCGAGGGGCAGGCATATCGGTACGCGGTTCTCCCATTCGGGCTAGCCCTGTCTCCTCGCGTCTTCACGAAGGTCGTCGAGGCAGCCCTTGTTCCCCTTCAGGAACACGGGGTTCACATCCTAACTATCTTGACGACTGGCTGATCCTAGCTCACTCTCGAGATCAGGTTTGCGAACACAGGGACCTAGTGCTCCGGCACCTAGCCCGTCTGGGCCTTCGGGTCAACTGGGAGAAGAGCAAACTTTGCCCCGTGCAGAGGATCTCTTTTCTCGGTATGGAAATCGACTCGGTCGCCATGTAAAAGGCGCAGCTTACAAGCGAGCGCGCGCAGTCACTGCTGACTTGCCTGAGACAGTTCGAGGGCAAGAGTGCGGTTCCATATGGGGCATATGGCATCTGCAGCCACGGCAACGCCGCTCGGATTGCTTCATATGAGACCGCTTCAGCTTTGGCTTCGCGACCGAGTCCCGAGGTGGGCATGGCAACACGGCACCCTCCGAGTACCAGTTACTCCGACCTGCCGTCAGACCTTCACCCCGTGGTCGAACCTCAGTTTTCTACGGGCCGGAGTGCCCCTGGAACGAGCTTCGCGGCATGTTGTTGTAACGACAGATGCCTCCTCCACAGGCTGGGGCGCCATGTGCAATGGACGTACTGCCGCGGGCTCCTGGACAGGACCCCTGCGACTATGGCACATCAATTGCCTCGAGTTGCTGGCTGTACGTTTTGCTCTGCGCCGCTTCCGGGCCGTGCTCAAGGGCCAACACGTACTAGTCCAATCAGACAATACCGCGACTGTAGTGTACATCAACCGTCAAGGTGGTCTGAGCTCCCGCCGTATGTCGCAACTCGCCCGCCACCTCCTCTTATGGAGTCAGAAGCATCTGAGGTCGCTTCGTGCCATTTTATCCCCGGAGCTCTGAACTGTGTAGCCAACGAGCTCTCACGGTTTCAGCTCCTCCCGGGAGAATGGCGGCTCCATCCCCGGTCGGTTCAGCTGATTTGGGACCAGTTCGGGGACGCACAGATAGATCTGTTTGCCTCTCACGACTCGACCCATTGCGCCCAGTTTTATTCCCTGACCGAGGGCACGCTCGGCACGGATGCTCTGGCGCACAGCTGGCCGCAGGGCCGCAAATATGCGTTTCCCCCAGTGAGCCTTCTTGCGCAGACCTTGCGCAAGGTCAGGGAGGACGAGGAGCAGGTCATTCTGGTTGCGCCTTACTGGCCCACCCGGACCTGGTTCTCCGAACTAGTACTCCTCGTGACAGCACCTCCCTGGCCGATCCCTCTGAGGAAGGACCTCCTTTCTCAGGGACGGGGCACCCTGTGGCACCCTCGTCCCGATCTTTGGAACCTCCACGTGTGGCTCCTGGATGGGACAAGGCAGGTTTGAGTACCCTACCACCACCGGTGGTGGCTACCATCGCTTCCGCTAGAGCATCGTCCACGAGACATCTCTATGCGTTGAAGTGGAACCTCTTCGGCAACTGGTGCTCTTCTCACTGAGAAGACCCCCGGAGATGTTCGATCAGTGTCGTGCTTTCCTTCCTACAAGATGGGTTGGAGCGAAGGCTGTCTCCCTCCACCCGAAAAGTCTATGCGCCATTGCCGCACAGCATGACTTTGTTGAAGGTAAGTCTTTGGGGAGGCACGACCTGATCGTCAGGTTCCTGAGAGGAGCGAGGAGAATGAATCCTCCTCGCCCTCCTCTCGTTCCCTCTTGGGACCTCGCAGTGGTGCTAACTGCCCTGCGGAGTGCTTCCTTTGAGCCTCTGCAATCAGCCTGTCAATGAAGACAGCGCTCCTGGTTGCACTGGCCTCCATCAAGAGGGTAGGGGACCTGCACGCATACTCCGTTGACGAAGCGTGCCTGGAATTCGGGCCGGCTTACTCTCACGTGATCCTGAGACCCCGGCCTTTATATGTGCCCAAGGTTCCTACCACTCCCTTCCGGGACCAGGTGGTGAACCTGCAAGCGCTGCCCCTGGAGGAGGCAGACCCAGCCTTGGCACTGCTCTGCCCAGTACACGCCCTCCGCGCCTATGTAGACAGAACGCAGTGTTTCAGGACCTCAGACCAGCTCTTTGTCTGTTATGGTGGGAAGCTGAAGGGAAAGGCTCTCTCAAAGTCAAGTCAAGTCAAGTCAAATATATTTATATAGCGCTTTTCACAATACAGATTGTATCAAAGCTGCTTCACAGTATCAATCAAAACAACTTAACAATGTTTGTTTATTACTGGAAAAAAAGACATCCAAGTTGGAGAGCTGATCAATGGTATGATTGGTTAATTAATTTGAATATCCCCAACTGAGCAAGCCAAAGGCAACAGTGGCAAGGAACCGAAAAACTCCATCTAGTGACCTAATGGTGTCCTAAAACTCCATCAGATGACCCAATGGAGAAAAAAAAACCTTGGGAGAACCCAGGCTCAGTCGGGGGCCAGTTCTCCTCTGGCGTTTCTGAACTAGAGGCCGAATTTACAGTAACTGTAAGATAAAAATTTATATGAATGCCTGGCTAAATAGATGCGTCTTCAGTCTAGTTTTAAACTGGGAGAGCGAGTCTGAGCAACAAACAATATCAGGAAGGCTATTCCAGAGCTTCTGAGCTAAATGTGAAAATGCTCTGCCTCTTTTGGTGGATCTGGATATCCTAGGAATGACCAGAAGCCTTGAATTTAGTGATCTTAAAGAGCGCGATGGATTGTAAGGCGATAGAAGATCCGTTAAATAGACTGGAGCTAAACCATTTAGAGCTTTATAAGTCAAAAGCAATATCTTGTAATTAATACGGAACTTTATAGGTAACCAATGAAGTGATAATATATGTTATATGATCATATTTTCTTGATCTAGTAAGAACTCTAGTGGCTGTATTTTGGACTAACTGTAGCTTGTTTATTGAAGATGCAGGACAACCAGCTAATAAAGCATTACAGTAATCTAGTCTCGAGGTCATGAATGCATGAACTAACTTTTCTGCATCAGAGACTGATAGCATATTACGTAGTTTAGCAATGTTTCTAAGGTGGAAAAAGGCTGTTTTTGTAACATATGAAATATGCTTTTCAAAAGACAGGTTGCAGTCTAATGTAACCTGGGTGTTTTACTGTAGCGGATAAAGTAACAGGGCATCCTACTATGTTAAAGTCGTGCTGTGAAAGGTTTTGTGGACGGTTTTTAGAACCGATCAGTATTACCTCTGTCTTGTCTGGATTTAATAAAAGAAAATTACGCGTCATCCAATCTTTTATATCTTTAACACAATCTGTCAATTTGGATAATTTAGCGTATTCATCTGGCCGTGATGAAATATATATTTGAGTGTCATCAGCATAGCAATGGAAACTAATTCCATGTTTCCTTAGAATATTACCAAGTGGCAGCAGATATATTGAGAATAATAAAGGGCCTAACACAGATCCCTGCGCACTCCATAGTTTGCCGAAGTTATGATCGATTTTTCTCCATTTAAGTAGACGAAATGGTAGCGGTCAGATAAGTATGACCTGAACCAGCTTAATGCTTGTCCTTGAACACCAGTGTAATTTTGTAGTCGATCTAAGAGTATTGTGTGATCTATAGTATCGAACGCAGCACTAAGATCAAGTAAAACTAGTACTGAGATACAGCCTTGGTCCGAAGCTAAAAGTAAATCATTTGTGATTCTAACAAGCGCAGTTTCAGTGCTATGATGTGGCCTGAATCCAGACTGAAACTTTTCATAGATGTCGTTTTCTTGCAAGAAAGAGCCGAGTTGAGCGGACACAACTTTTTCTAATATTTTTGACATAAATGGAAGATTCGAAATGGGTCTGTAATGTGCTAGGTTATTTGGATCTAATTGTGGTTTCTTAATAAGAGGTTTTATAACTGCCAGCTTGAACGTTCTTGGAACATGACCTAAAGATAAAGATGAGTTAATAATATTGAGAAGAGGCTCTTCCACTATAGGTAACACTTCTTTCAGTAGTTCAGTGGGTATTGGATCTAATAAACATGTTGTTGTTTTAGATGAAGTGATAAGTTTATTTAACTCTTTTTGTTCTATGGTTGTAAAGCATTGTAATTGTTCTTGCGGGGTGATAATTGCGGCTGAATTATAAGGCGTGAGCAAAGATTGAATGCTTACGATTTTGATTCTGATGCTTTCAATTTTCTCGGTGAAGAAGTTCATGAAATCATTACTACTAAACTGTAACGAGGTATTTTTTTCCGACGACGTCTGTTTATTTGTTAGTCTAGCCACGGTATTAAATAAAAACCTTGGATTATTTCGGTTGTTTTCTATTAATTTGCTGAGGTGCTCAGCCCTGGCCGTTTTAAGGGCCTTTTTATAACATGACATAAAGTCTTTCCACGCGATTCTAAAGACCTCTAAATTCGTTTTTTTCCATTTACGCTCTAAATGACGGGTTTCTCTCTTTAAAACATACGTAGTATTATTGTACCATGGTGCTATACTTTTTTCTCTGACCTTTTTTAATCTAATGGGTGCAACAATATCCAATGTTCTAGAGAGAATGGTGCTCATAGTGCTAGTTAGTTCGTCTAGTTCATCTGTTTGTTTGGGTTCAAGCAGCAGCTGAGACAGATCAGATAAGCTATTTGAGAAATGATCTATGGTGGATGGACGAATTGTTCTACCTTGTCGATAACATTGCGCAGCATGACATATTACAGCAGTCCGTAATATGCAAGTTACCATGTAATGGTCAGTGACATCATCACTTTGTGGAATGATATCTATATCGGTTGGATCGGTTCCATATGATATAATTAAATCGAGTGTATGATTAAGACGATGAGTTGGTCCGGTGACGTTTTGCTTGACCCCGAAGGAGTTTAATAAATCTGTAAACGCAGATTTATTAATTTAAATAAATAAATAATTTAAATTACCGTATTTTCCTCACTATAAGGCGCACCGGATTATAAGGCGCACCTTCAATGAATGACCTATTTTAGAAAATTTTTCATATATAGGGCGCACCGGATTATAAGGCGCATAAGATACTGCAGTCAAAAGTGACTGGGTTTGCGTTATGCATCCACTATGTGCTAAAGGGAATGTAGCGAGTGCGCGGCCCCGGAGGCGAGGCGTTTATTAGTAAGCGTGAGCGCGCTGGGGCGGGCCCGTAACTTACATTCGCAGCCTGACTCATGTGAGTATTCATGTGCGGCGGCTCGCTGACAGCAACAACTGGCTGTTTTGAATGAGACGACCCGGTTACTGTGAACGGGAAGCGCTTTATGAACATTCTGTGACGCGCGAGCAGCGCCGGGGACAGTGTGTCTGTTCGTGTGTCTGTTAGGAAGAGTGAGCGCTCGTGAGCGGGCACGTGTCTTTACACACATAACCTGATTTATACGAGGTTGAACTGGCCGTGTGACAGAGCGGGCATAAGATGGACGCGAGTTCGCGGGCGAATTTAATAACGAAGAGCGTTATTAACCAATTGATCCAATTAACCAACTGATCCATATATAAGGCACTCTGGATTATAAGGCGCACTGTCGTTTTTTTAGAAAATTAAAGGCTTTTAAGTGCGCCTTATAGTGCGGAAAATACGGTATCTACGTGTATGTTAAAATTTCCAACAATTAATGCTTTATCGACGTTGACCAAAAGATCTGATAGAAAGTCAGCAAACTCCTTTAGGAAATTGGCGTAAGGCCCTGGAGGTCTATATACGGTAGCCAATGCTAGAGATAATACGGATTTTTTTCTTACATCTAAGAGCGTAACATTTAGCACAAGTACTTCAAACGAATTAAACCTATGACGAGTTTTCTGAGCAACATTGAGGATATCTCTGTAGATTGTTGCAACACCGCCGCCACGACCGATCAGACGGGGCTCATGCTTATAACAGTATCCTGGCGGAGTGGACTCATTTAGACCGAAATAATCATTTGGTTTAAGCCAGGTTTCAGTAAGGCACGGAACATCGAAATTATTATCTGTGACCATTTCATTTACAATAACCGCCTTAGGTTTGAGCGATCTAATGTTTAGAAGACCTAGCTTTAGAAATTGTTTTTGTTCACTAATAGCGAGATTTTTTGCTTTAATAACAATTCGATTTTTTCTAGATCCCGCAGTAGATTTATTATTTGATCTTAGTAAACGAGGAATAGACACAGTTTCTATGCAATGTTCTACACTAGTATTAATATCAATTAAATTGGTGCAGTAGAGACTGTGATTTGGATTTTTGGTTACTAGTCAAACGGTATTTAACATCTTGGAGATGTTATCCGACAGAAGATCTGCCCCGATTCTACTTGGGTGTAAGCCATCAGCGCGGAAGAGCCTTGGTCGCTCCCAAAACAGATTCCAATTATTTACAAAGAGCAGTTTCTGCTCATTGCACCATGACAATAACCATTCATTTAGCGCGAATAATCTACTGAACTTTTCATGCCCTCGTCGGTACGTAGGAAGCGGTCCAGACACAATAATCGATGTTTCAGGCGATGTGCTGCGTACCGTATCGATAAGGCTCCTGAAGTCTTTCTTCAGAACCTCCGTCTGTCGCAGCCTAATGTCGTTAGCTCCCACGTGCAGCACAACAGCTCCGACGCGCTCGTCACCGTTCAAGATCTCAGTTACCTGCGCAGTGATATCGAGAACACGAGCACCAGGAAAGCAGTGACTGTGCACCTTACTTTTACCTAACGTAGCGTGGACGTGTCGGACGGTGAAATCGCCGATGATCACAGCATTGCGTTCTGTTTCACGAGGGGAGAAGCGGCTCTGAGTGAAGATCTCGAAAACCGGGAGGGGCGAAAAAATTCTTGTCCTTGCTCGCGGCTTCCGCGGAACCACCCAGGCTTCGTGGTGGTGTGTTGGAGCCGGAGTGAATGAAACCATGGCTGATCGTGACCTGGACGCTCGGGACCAATGCTGAGAAACGCACGGAGTAGACGAGGTCGGCGCCAGCGGGTTACTAACGTTAATCACTGATCCGTGTGCATCAGCGCGTGATGTTTCAAGAGCTAAATGCCTGTCTCTCAGCTCAGCTTGTCTCTCTAGAAGGTCACGGATAGGGATGTCCCGATCCGATACTCAGTATCGGTATCGGCTCCGATACTGCCATTCTTGGCCGGATTGGTATCGGTCAGACGAGGCCGATCCAAATCCGATATGGTGCGTTTACTATTTTGTGTTATTGTTAAGCCCCACAAAAGGATAAAGCACCAAAAAAATGTTGTGCACTATATTATAAGTGTTCTGAAGCCATACTATAGTATAATGTGAGATAGAAATTAATATTTAAGTCATTAAATTCAAGTTCACCTAAACTCTTCCCTCAGCTGCGGCTGTCAGTCATTCTCCATTCAGCGTTCAAACAGCGCGTCGCGTTCGGTGACAGTCAACGATGAAACTCTATCCAAGATGATTCAATGTTACTATTATTATACTTGATCTGTAGATAAAGCTCTATGGTTTCGCATTAAATGACTATCTTGCTGGACTGTATTGCTGTACCTTAACCATGTTCCTTTCTACCATGTGTCTGTTAGATCGCAACACTGGAGAGCACTATAATTGTTCTTTACGCGCACAGTAACTTAAATTCAAAACTGTTAAAAGAAAAGGCTCAATAAACTATTGCATAGATAGATACTGTATAATACACTATGCATCGATATGTCTTTCCTTTGAGCTTTGAACTTTTCAATGTGGACTGAAAGAGCTGCGCGCTGTGAATCTGTGTTGCTTTAAGCGCATCATTCTGCGCTCGGGATGCGCATAAGCGCTTTGTGCCGCACTGTATTGGAGTCTTTCATAATCATATCATTATACTTTTGTGCAATGAAGGATTATTAATAGCCTTTTTTGTTCTGTCTTATCTATCATATGTTACTGCCTCATTAATCAGCTGTGCTATACATTTAAAAAAATTCTTAATTTTATAGTAGACTATATATAAAATAATTTACCTTTTTGATATGTTATCTTGTTTTTCATGAATGTATTATACAACAATACAAAGAGCAATGTGTAACGTTTTACCAGATTTAGTGCTACAATTTTTGTCTCTTATTTGTTCCCCACTAAATAATGTTTTTTTCACTAAATGTTCAGATTTTATAAAAATGATTGTGCACTCGTGATTTTTCTAGAATAAATTTTACTGGTGAATTATCTACTAATCTAGTTTATAAATATAATAGAATTTTTGTCATAGGTTATGATCATATTTTTGTTTTTATTTGTTGTTTTTCTTTATAATGAAGTTGTCTGTATTAAGTAGATTGCGTTTAACACACAAAAGAGTGATTATCAGTTCAGAGTTATAGAAATTCTACTTGATTTAAAAAAAAAAAACTGCGCTGGTATCAGATCGGATCGGTTCAGAAAAAAATGGTATCGGGACATCCCTAGTCACGGATCTGCTTTTCAACAGCTTCTAATTCAGACTGCACCGCGAGCAAATCAGATTTGTTCTCATCTGCACCAAAAGGTAGATAGCATACACCTGATATATTCGCCATTTTAACAGATGGACAGTAAGTTAGCAATGATGCAACCAGTGATGCTATTAATATTTATACTAATTTATGACTCAAGTCTTGGGTAAAAAACGTCTTTTTAGTGGTACGGGTGTAATGTAGACGCACGATAGACGGGAAAATGTTCGTTTGTAAGTGAGTGTAAAGAAGACTCGCTCAGCCGTGACCCATAGGTGTAAAGGACCGGTGTTGGGTAACGGCTTGAGACGCGTCTGCTCAATAGTCCGAGTTGTAATTATGAGTAATTATGAGTTAAACGATGGTTCAAAACAGAATAAAAGAAAGAAATACGGAAAAACAGAAAGAAATACGAACCTAATATGAGGCTTAGACAGCCGCGACGCAAACAAACAAACTCACAGCAGGCAACGAAGCTGACAAAAGCATTCGATCGCAGGGTGAGCAACAGTGAAGCGGTGTCTCGCTCTACGACCAACAGTCAATGTTCAACCGTATTTACGCAAACAAACAAACGCAAACAAACAAACTCACAGCAGGCAACGAGGCTGACAAAAGCAGTCGATCGCAGGGCGAGCAGCAGTGAAGCGGTGTCTCGCTCTACGACCAACAGTCAATGTTCAACCGTATTTGCGCAAACAAACAAACGCAAACAAACAAACTCACAGCAGGCAACGAGGCTGACAAAAGCAGTCGATCGCAGAGCGAGCAACAGTGAAGCGGTGTCTCACTCTACGACCAACAGTCAATGTTCAACCGTATTTACGCAAACAAACAAACGCAAACAAACAAACTCACAGCAGGCAACAAGGCTGACAAAAGCCGTCGATCGCAGGGCGAGCAGCAGTGAAGCGGTGTCTCGCTCTACGACCAACAACCAGTGTTCCAACCGTATTTGCGGTTCCAGCCGTATAATGGCTTGAGACGCGTCTGGCCAACAGTCCGAGCTGTAATTATGAGTTAAATGATGGTTCAGAGCAGAATAAAGAGAGAAATACGGAAAAACAGAAGGAAATACGAAGCTAATACGAGGCTTAGACAGCCACGACGCAAACAAACTCACAGCTCACAGCAGGCAGCGAGGCGGACGAAAGCAATCGAGCAATACGAGCAATCGAGCAACAGAAAATCTGTGCTTTTTTTTCAAAGCAAAGGTTGTCTCACTGGATAGTGGACGCCATTGCTTTGGCTTACCAGCAGCAAGGTCGACCGTGCCCCCTTGGTGTGACTGCCCACTCCATCCGGAGTGTGGCGTCCTCTTGGGCTCTAGCGCATTGGCGCCTCGCTGACAGACATCTGCAGAGCTGCAGGCTGGGTGACACCGAACACATTCGCCAGATTCTACAATCTCCGAGTGGAGCCTGTGTCCTCTCATGTACTCGCTTCAACCAGCTAGTACTGGACCCGCTCAGGTGTCTTCGCTTGCTCGCCATTCCACTCCACGGACTGGATACGTGCGATATTTCCCTCAGGTGAGCTTCTCCGAAAGCCCTGAGTTCCTCCAGCACTGCTGACGTCGGCGCCAGTGTCTATTGCCTGCGCGTCGGCTAGGTGCCTCCCGTGTGCATGGTCCCTCCCCTGAGCGACCCCCACATGTGTATTTACACTGTAAGCCTCTCTGAGCATGTGTCTTTCCCTTGGCAAGCCACCTTGCCACCCCTGGGGTTGAAATATTCCACCTGCGGCTGGACACCCCAGTGTTCTCCATATGCATCCTTCGGGTCATATGTGTATTCTCTAAGTCCCCCCCTCTGGGTTGGCAATAATTGCATATTCCCCTAAACCTCGGGATATGCTCCCCAGTGTACCTTGGTATTCCTGTGCTAAATAGGAGTCCTTTGTCCGTGCCAGTCTCACGACAGGGATCTCAGATTTACGCAGGGCACTGGAAGCAGCCGAGAAGGTGGCGTGATTAGACTGGTAACCCCATTCGTCGTCATCCGACGTAACTCGGAGTGACAACGAAAGGGAACGTCTCGGTTACGTATGTAACCCTCGTTCCCTGAGTAGGGAACGGAGACGTTACGTCTGCCTGCCACTTTCCGCTGTACCGCGGGGATCGCCTAAAGCTCAGTCTTGGCTCCTCAGCGAAGAAACATATCTGCATGTTGCCAGCGTCCTCCTTTTATACCCACGAGGTAGGGCGGAGATACGCTATGCAAATTCCGCAGACCCATGGCATTTCTTTGCCATTGGCTCGTTTTGTAATACTCGAAGTTGATAGGCTTTCTAAGCGAAACCCCATTCGTCGTCATCCGACGTAACGTCTCCGTTCCCTACTCAGGGAACGAGGGTTACATACGTAACCGAGACGATTTCTTTCTTACATCTAGGAGGGTAACATTTAGCACAAGTACTTCAAATGAATTAAACCTATGACCTGTTTTCTGAGTAACATTTAGAATATCTCTATAGATTGATGCAACACCGCCGCCACAAATACTCATTTGGTTTAAGCCAGGTTTCAGTAAGGCAAAATACATCGAAACTATTATCTGTGACCATTTCATTTACAATAACCGCCTTAGGTGTGAGCGATCTAATGTTTAGAAGACCTAGCTTTAGAAATTGTTTTTGTTCACTGATATTGAGATTTTCTGGTTTAATTACAATAAGATTTTTCCTAGATCCTACAGTAAATTTATTATTTGGCCTCACTAAACGAGGAATAGACACAGTTTCTATATAATGTTCTACACTACTTGTATCAATTAAGTTGGGACAGCAAAGATTGTGATTTGGACTTTGACTTCCTAGTCAGATGGTGTGCAACGTCTTGGAGATGTTGTCCGACAGAACAGCCGCTCCGATTCTGCTGGGGTGCAGGCCATCAGCACGGTAGAGCCTAGGTCGCTCCCAGAACAGATTCCAATTATTTACAAAGAGCAGTTTCTGTTCATTACACAATGACATTAACCATTCATTTAGTGCAAATAATCTACTGAACCTTTCCTGTCCTTGTCGGTACGTGGGAAGCGGTCCAGACACGATGATCGTTGCTTTAGGTGATGTGCTGCGTACCGTCTCGATCAGGCTCCTGTAGTCCTTCTTCAGAACCTCCGTCTGCCGCAGCCTGATGTCGTTCACTCCCGCGTGCAGCACAACAGCTCCGACGCACTCGTCACCGTTCAGGATCTCGGGAACATGTGCAGCGACATCTAGAACACGAGCACCAGGAAAGCAGTGAGTGCGCACATTACCCTTACCTGAGGTAGCACGGACATGACGAACGATGGAACTGCCGATGATCACGGCGTTGTCGCGTTCCGACTCGCAAAGAGGGGAGAAGCGGTTCCGGGTGGAGATCTCGAAGACCGGGAGGGGTGGAGAGGTTCTTGGTCTGGTCCTGGCTCGTGTCTTCCACTGAGGGATCACCCAGGGTCCATGGTGTTGTGTCGGTGCCGGAGTGAATGAAGCCAGGGATGATCGCATCCTGGATGCTTGCGTTCTGTGCAGAGAAGCACACGGAGTAGACAAGGTCGGAGTCAAAAAGTTACTAACCACTGACTTGTGAGCATCGGCGCATGATGTTTCAAGCGCTGATCGCCGATCTCGCAGCTCGGCTTGCCTCTCTAGCAGACCACGGATCTGCTTCTCCACGGACTCCAGCTCCAACAGCACCGAATGCAGCTCGAATGTGTCCTCACCTGCACTCAGAGGTAACGTTAGACACACATCAGATATATTTCGCCATTATAACAGATGAACAGTAAATTAGTAGTGATACTACCAATTAGAGCTTAGATCGGGCCCAAAAAATCAAGCCCGACCCGACCCGAGCCCGTGCATGTTGTGTCCGAGCCCGGCCCGGCCCGACACATTAACTGTAATTATGAGCCCGAGCCCGATTTAAACCCAACCATTTTTAATACGTGGGCCGTTATAACCAGGGGCGACGCCAGATCGTTTTTTTTAACGCAGGTGCTGAATGGGTGCTAGACCATTGACAGGGGGAAGCTGCGCAATTTTACAGTATATATATTATATAAATACTATTAAGAAATGTACAAAAATTGGCTACTTAATATTTAATATTCAATTATTTTAATTATCACAATGAAAGTTTTAATTTTATTAAATTGAAGAAGCACAACATTCAGCATTCAATCAAATAGGCCTATTCTTAAAGATTAATTAATAATGTTATTTCGACATATGTGTGCGACGCGTGCAACAAGCAAGATGTGCATTTGTAAATTCGGTGACCAGCGTGCCGAGAATTGATTTAATTTATGATGAGATGGCTCTAGCCTCCAGTTCACAGGCTATGGTGACCGCGGCTCGCCGGCGCCTTCATGTCATGAGTAGCCTATATTGTCTGCTATATTTGCTTCTTATTAAATACAGGCAATTGGTTTATGAAAAATGTATTAAAATTAAGATACAATTTATACAAAACGAAATTCACTTTAAAGAAAGGCTTTCTACAAAATAAAAAATAATTAAGTGGTCAAAATCATGCCTGAACCACTCCATGTCTCCCGATATTGCGCATCCTCCTATCTACTCTGTTCACTTTCATTATCAACATAGATGGAAAAAAATAACATTATAATGTTTTAATATGCAACTAAATGCGCTTATTTAAAGGCTACAACACGTACTATAGGCCTACACAGACTCTCTATTTGTACAAATTGCTACACATTCATTTAATTCTGAATTTTGCACACTTAAGTTGAAAGGCATGTTGCCTTTATTGCGTGCATTTATTAATTATTATCTTTATGAATAATGTAACAAGGACGAAGCATGTAAACTGCGTTGTTTATTTATTCAGAATCGAATGGATCGCAAATGGATCCGAATGAAGAAACGTAAAAAAAAAAAAAGAAAGAAAACTTCGCCCTCAGCGGTATGCTTGGAGAAGTAACAAAAGAGGACATTGAAGGCTGACTATCATCCTTTCTGTCATGGCAAGCCTGCTTCATGTGTCTGCTCATCGTCGAAGTCCCCGTTTTTTTGCTGTCATAGGCGAGCAGCGCGCCGCACTTGTACTCAACAAAGCCAACACATTTGTTGTCACTGCCCACGACTAATTTAAAATATTTCCATACCTCCGACTTTCCTTCATACTTGCTCAAAGTTAATTCTCCTGTTTTCTTTTTTTTCTTTACTTCTTCAAGCTCCATGTTGCACTTAAGCTACACAATACAGTGTGCGTGCGTGCGAGTGGAGGAGACCATTGACACTTGACGTGCTTGATCAAGGGCCCGACCCGACCCGAGCATAGTGGCAGCAAATATCGGCCCGGCCCGGCCCGTGGGTCGGGTCGGGCCGGGCTCGGGCTCGGGTAGAGAATCTAAGCTCTACTACCAATATCACTACTAATTTAGGACTGAAATCCTGGATACAACCCGTATCCTTTCAGTGAAACGGGTGTAAATGAGACGATCGATAGGCGAGAGGCCACGCGTGCAATGCTAGCGGGCTAAAGGCTAGTAGCGGAGATTCGGAAAGTTGGATCTAAGTAGCGATATCAAAGCAATCCGATTGTTTTTTATAAGGAATAGTATCGAAGATAAGTTCACATGCTGTAAAAATAGAAAGTGCTTGTTTATAAATGAGTGGTAAAGAAGAAAATCAACGATTTATGAATCAATTCGACGGAGCTCCAAACACAAACACAAACCGCACGCGCATGCGCAGCAGAGCCTTTGAGCGATTAGCTCAAAGTGACACACTTTCTGCTGCCAGTTGGTGGCGCTACAACTTTGACTCACAATAGTCGCATCCATCAGATCTGCCTCTTACTACGAACACACTGCTGAAGTTTCATCAAGATCAGTTAATGTATGCAGAAGTTATAAGACTTTATGTTTCTCTTTTCTCGCCATAAATTCGTTTCCTTGCCACGGCCAAACCGTTCGAGATATCAAAAATCTGTCCGCAATTTAGCATCCTCAATGTCTTGACTTCATGCACACCGAGTTTGCTGATGATCGGATGCAATCTCTAGGAGAAGTGTTTCAAATTCCAAAGCATGCGTTTTCCAAACAACCCATAATAGCCGACTTCCTGTTGGGCTGACGTAAATCTTAGAGCACGAAAGTTGTTTGGCTCAATGAGATCTATATGTGTACCGAGTTTCATATTAATTCATGCAAGCGTGTTTGATATATAGGCCAAGTTTTCAAACCCCATTCAAGGGGGCGCTGTTGAGCCCCACTGCCACGCCCGGGTACCAGCTTCAGCCCGTCCCTGAAGGCCGCGGGTTCTGACCTGTGTGCAAAGTTTCAAAAGTTTTCGAGCACGTTAAGGGCCCCAAAAGCCCCCGAAACCTTGAAAAACAAGAATAAAAGCAAATCTCACGCACACACACACAGAGACGTAGAGGCAGAGACAGAGAGAGACAGAGAGGGAGAGAAAATGCTTGTAAAATCCACATTCAAACCAAAATATCTGACTTCCTGTTGGTCGGAGCTAATGACTGTAAATTAGAAAGTTGTCCGGCTTGAGGAGTACAATATACATACCGAGTTTTGTTACTCTAGATAAAACTAACAACCCCACTTTTGTCAAAAGGTGGCGCTACTGAGCCCCTGTACCATGCCCGTTTCTGAAAATTTGCACATGTCTACTGGCTAATAAATTTGATGTGTCTGACGAGTTTCATGCAATTTCAAGCATGCTAAGAGTCTCAAAAGCATCCAAAAAGAATATTAAAGTTTAATGCGTTGCCATGGCAACAGTATTTAAGATATCAATAATCCTTTCACAGGTCTACATCTGGCGTGTGTTTACATTTTACACATAAAGTTTGAAGCAAATCGGGTAAAAATAAGAGGGTGTTTTAAAAGCATTTTGAAAGTGACCCACTTCCTGCTGCCAGTTGGTGGCGGTATAACTTTGACTCACAATAGGCTACGTGCACAAGCGTAGTTTCGAACTTCCGCTATTGTCAGAAGCCGGCATATCAGTTTCCGGTTTACGACTGTTCATCCGCATCCGCTATAAACAAACAAGATGAGTGCTGCTGTTGTATGAAAAAAAGAGTTATTAAACACATCAAGTTTCTAAGAACTGTAGGTGGATCTATCATCTAATGCCCGTTTCACACATACCCCGTTTGCAGTGTGTGTTGCGGTGCAGGAGCAACGCGCGCTATAGTGCTTTCACATATGATGCGTTTGCAGTGAATAACTGATCCGCAGCTGTACCACAAACACTGTATACTTATTATTTTTATTTAAAATCCAGAAGTTCTGTTGCAACTTTTATTTAAAAAAAAGTTGTCAGCATTGCGATTCTTTGTACACATACACTCTTTAATGGACGTATGCACGTTTAAACTCAATTTAAACAACGTAAGTTAGGGCTATTATTCCATGCATTACTAATGTTGCTCAAGCAAGTGGTCAAATATTTTCTATATTAAAATCGCAAATATTTTAAATTAAAACTTAAATTTGGCAAAAACAGCCGACTCACATGCCTTTTCTTTTGCATTTAAATTTTAATAGCCTAGATCTTGCATGTCACAAAGAACTTGATTTCCAAGGTTTTTTTTGAGTTGTTCATGATGTCGCCTTAATTGTAGTTTTCCTTGATTTACCCCGGTCTTCACAGTCTTCAGATGACTGTGAAAAATAGTAGTACCGGTATATTAAATGCATTTATGGTGAGATTACTACATTTTATTTAATGAAACGCATTTATGGTGAAATTACTACATTTTCAGGTCAATATTTGTGCATTTTGACCACGAAACATGCGGTGTCACTTTAATGCAGCACAGCAAAAATGGACTCGGTGCGGAAACGATCGCTGCTCTGATGTTATACGTGCCGCATCTGGAACGGTGTGAAAAGTGAAACCCCTAACCTGTTAACATGGTGCATTAGGAGCACTGCTGTGTGCCACTTTGCTCTGCTTCAAGTCGCTAACAGCCATTTGAGCTTCCACCGCTTCCCGAAAAACACCAACCTTCGTTCGCAGTGGCTGCACAAAATAGACATTCTGGGCGACGCGCAAAACATAGTAAGTAGCCTATGTGTTTGTGGTACAGCCGCGGATCAGTTATTCACTGCAAACGCATCATATGTGAAAGCACTATAGCGCGCGTTGCTCCTGCACCGCAACACACACTGCAAACGGGGTATGTGTGAAACGGGCGTTAGATGATAGATCCACCTACAGTTCTTAGAAACTTAGATGTGTTTAAGAACTCTTTTTTTCGTACAACAGCAGCACTCATCTTGTTTGTTTATAGCTGATGCGCATGAACAGTCGTAAACCGGAAACTGATATGCCGGCTTCTGAAAATAGCGGAAGTTCGAAACTACGCTTGTGCACGTAGCCTATAGTCACATCCATGTGATCGGCCTCTTACAACGAACAGACTGCTGAAGTTTCATCAAGATCAATTAATGTATGCTGAAGTTATAACACACTTCCTGTTTCCATTATTCGCCATAAATTCGTTTCCTCGCCACGGCCAAACCGTTCGAGATATCAAAAATCCCCTGGTAATTTTTCATCCTCAATGTCTTGACTTCATGCACACCGAGTTTGGTGATGATCGGGTGAATTCCCTAGGAGAAGTGTTTTAAATTCCTGAGCATGCGTTTCAAAACAACCCTAAATAGCCGACTTCCTGTTGGGCTGGCGTAAAACTTAGAGCATAATCAAAATCTCCTGATAGCTAGCTGCATTGACCCTGCCCTTGATAAAACACAGTGGACCAACACCAGCAGCTGACATGTCACCCCAGACCATCACTGACTGTGGGTACTTGACACTGGACTTCAGGCATTTTGGCATTTCCTTCTCCCCAGTCTTCCTCCAGACTCTGGCACCTTGATTTCCGAATGACATGCAAAATTTGCTTTCATCCGAAAAAAGTACTTTGGACCACTGAGCAACAGTCCAGTGCTGCTTCTCTGTAGCCCAGGTCAGGCGCTTCTGCCGCTGTTTCTGGTTCAAAAGTGGCTTGACCTGGGGAATGCGGCACCTGTAGCCCATTTCCTGCACACGCCTGTGCACGGTGGCTCTGGATGTTTCTACTCCAGACTCCGTCCACTGCTTCCGCAGGTCCCCCAAGGTCTGGAATCGGTCCTTCTCCACAATCTTCCTCAGGGTCCGGTCACCTCTTCTCGTTGTGCAGCGTTTTTTGCCACACTTTTTCCTTCCCACAGACTTCCCACTGAGGTCCCTTGATACCAGAAATTTCTTTCTGTGTCTTACCCTCTTGCTTGAGGGTGTCACTGATGGCCTTCTGGACAGCAGTCAGGTCGGCAGTCTTACCCATGATTGCAGTTTTGAGTAATGAAACAGGCTGGGAGTTTTTAAAAGCCTCAGGAATCTTTTGCAGGTGTTTAAAGTTAATTAGTTGATTCAGATGATTAGGTTAATAGCTCGTTTAGAGAACCTTTTCATGATATGCTAATTTTTTGAGATAGGAATTTTGGGTTTTCATGAGCTGTATGCCAAAATCATCAGTATTAAAACAATAAAAGACCTGAAATATTTCAGTTGATGTGCAATGAATCTAAAATATATGAAAGTTTAATTTTTATCATTACATTATGGAAAATAATGAACTTTATCACAATATGCTAATTTTTTGAGAAGGACCTGTATATATCTGGGGCCGTATTCACAAAGAATTTTAAGGCTAAAAGTAGCTCCTAACCGGCGAATTTAGGAGCAACTCCTAAAAATAATGGGCGTGTCACTCGTAACTTTAGGACTCTTAGTTTTTTTGACTAAGAGTAATTCACGAAGCATTTTAGCCCTAAAAGTAGCACCTAAGCCTGGGACAGCTTAAAAGAAGTGGAGAGGACTCCTAACTCACTAAGACCTATTCACAAACCGCTTTTTGTGGCATTTCACGTTGCGATGTTTTGAAATGCGTATGCGGAGGCTACAGCTTCCAATCGCGAGGGAACAATTTTGCATTGTAGGCATAACTAGGGATGCAATCGCCACCGACAACAACCAAAACTAGGCTACTCACTGCATGTAAACTAATTGTAACGTTTCATTCTGAATCAAATTAAAATGTTCTTCTCTTTGCAAACGTAGGCAGAGGAATATAGTGACAGATTAATTCAATAATGTTGCAAAGATATTGCATCAATCCATATGTTTCATTAGGCTACTAGGCTATTTGTTTTCCCTTACTCTTTATTCATTTAGGCTATTTATTCAGTTATTCATCATCTTCCGTCCTTCGCACTACTTGTGTAGCGCACGCATTCTCAGACCTGTCACCTGTCACTCATCATCGTAGGGGAGGTGTTTGGAATCATTCCCGCATTACAATCATCAGCCAATCAAGGTGGTCACTTCAGTCAAGCTCGTGCATGAGTAATGACCTCATCCATAGCAACAAAGACTCACTCTTAATTTAGGAGTTGTCATTTTTCTTTACTAAGAGTAGGACTGAAAGGCGTTGTGAATAACTTTTAAGAGAAAACTCCTAGCTAAAATCTTTTAGTGCGATTTAGGAGTACTCCTAGTGGTAAGATAAAATGCTTTGTGAATATGGCTCCAGATGTATATCTTATCAAAAAGTTAATAAAGAGATAGTAAAATAAGTCAATATGAGTTTAGTGGTTTAATCCAAGTCTCCTGAAGATCGCTTTATATAATGAACAGATTTAATTTAGGCTTTTATTCACATTTAAACAATAATCAGGACACATAAATTGAAATCATCACATATGCAAATAAGAAGCTCAGTTGTACTTGTTTGGCGCGTGAGAACAAACCTTATTGGTTCTCGCACATTTGAGTTTCCGTTTACCATATTTAATGATCTCTATGGGTGCTTCTCAAATGTAAGGCTGCATCTTAGTGAGCCTGTGTCCTTCCTAGTCCAGTCCTTCGGGGGATTGTAGGCTAGATTGATTAATTTACACCAAAAGAAAAGATAACGTGTATGCCTTAATCTCTGAAAACAGTTTTTGTGTCTTACATTTCATAATTAACTTAGACAAGCTCAGTGCCGAGTTCAGTCAGTTCTCTTTTGTGAATTTTGTGCAAAGGACTGTGGGTGATTGAAGAACGTGAAGGATACACATGATGCATCCTACAACATGAGCTGAATGAAGTATGCAAAATGAAGGCTGCCTTCCAAGGATCCTTCAAACTGAGACGGCCTTCGGTGGCAGCCAAGATATGCAGCCTTACTAGGACACATCCTTCCATTTGAGAGGCACCCCATGTATGTGTATTGATCAATGTTTCTATGTGAATAAAAGCCTAAATTAAATCTGTTCATCAATTATGGCTCAGATTTCATTAAAAGTATCTATATCAGAAATCCCTCAAATTTCATTAAAAATATCTATATCGTTTTTTTTTTTTTTTATGATCTTAGGTCCTTGGGATCTTATGGGTTTGGAATGAAGTTTATTTTTTGGATGAACTATCCCTTTAATATACTGAGTTTTTTGGCTATAAATTGCTACTTCATTGTACAGGGAAAGTGGACAAGGCAAATTGGATGCTTTATGATGAGGGACAATAATCTGAATGCTAAGATGAGAAAGTTTGCATTAATTCTGGAAAAAAAAATATGTCCAATTATAAATGCGCAGCAGAACAGGTTTTATAATATAAAAGGTTTCTCTTAGCATGCTAATGTAATCAGTCATATACGTATACGTAATGATTACCAACCTATAACAAACTCTGACCTTCGCTGAAAATGAAAGTAAGGATTTCTCAGTAAATGGCAGTTTAATTTGTCAGCGTGGGTTGGCAGACAATTAAATAATCCCTGCTCGCAAGCAGCAAATTTTAAGTGGTGTTGGGCCAGTAATTGCTGAGCCATGTAATGACAGTATGGGTGCCGCAGCGGTGCAGCTGATGCATTAAAGCTGAACGGGAGCTTGAAAACAAACCAGTCTCTTGTAATGTTCCCTTCAAAACTGCATATCTGTTACGTCAGGGAGGAATCAGCTCACAACAAGGTGGGGCAAAATGACACAGCAAGAATCAGAAAACTAAGATTGCAACTACATAGTGCCAATTCCAGCTGTTATGCTTTCTGAAGTGACCATGATTTACCGGAAATTGAGGCAAGAATCCATCTAATGCGATACACTGTTGAGTGACTGGTTCGCTTAAGGACTGCAGGGCTACTTAAGTGAAGCCCAACCATAGTATTTTCAGAGAGAAGGAGAGAGTGGGTTTGGAAAAGGATGAACAGATGGAGTACAAGTAAATGCATCAGCTCTTGAGAATTAATTTACTCCAGGATGTATAAGAGGGATTTTATTAAATTGATAAAAATAACAACATCTGAGTAGGGGGACACATACTGGAGAACTGAATCATCGGATTAAAAAGAAAAATGAAAACCGCCAAAAAGGGTAATGAATGCTTCATTTAGCGATGAATTTTGGCTAACTGTTCTCAAAAAACAATATATAAACAGCTTATAGTACATCCATTGGCAAATGTTCATTTTATTGTTACAACTCAAACACTGATTGATGGATGCATAACACCATTTTCAGTATTCAATGTGAGCCACAATCTGCAGTTATTGATCATAATAGTGTCAGGCCACTTTGTGACACTTATCAAGCTAAACCTCTGTAGATAAGGTCAATGACACATCAAGTGTGTGCTTTAAATGCATGAAACTCCAATGCGCAGAAATGGATGATGCATTTTATTGTTAGTAATCACTGATCTGGGACCTGCAGCAGTTTGATAAAAGAACAGAAAGGAACCGGTTAATTCTGCAGTTAGAGAGGGCACGGCAAGCACACGTGCTGCAATTCCTCTTCCCATTTGTTTGACCTCAGAGTCTTTATACTGGGAACCTCTTTAGGGAGATAAGCAAATGCAAAGTCAGTGTAGTAAAAAAAGCATTTCACATTATTGCCGGTTACATTACACATCAATGAAGAGAGAAAGATGGCTCTCGTTTACAGGAAAATAAGAAAGTGGCTTGAATAAAGAAATACAAAAGTGTAATAATGTATTGTGAATGAAAGGATAAAAAAAAAAAAAAAGTTCATCACATCTAACAATATAAATTTAATGTATTTTGTAATTACCATCGAACATTTACTTGGAGATTTCTAGGTTTTAAATTTGCCTTTCTAAATGTATGTTCTGGCACTCTAACTTATGGTAGAGACATACAGAGCGTCGCTCTATAAAAATATTGCTTTCTACTCAATTGGTTAATGTGCATTACTGCTTCATAATTTTGCCTTTATCTAGCGTTTACGGTATTCATTAATCTAAAATAGTTGTGCAAGTAGAGGGAGTGCAAGGTCTAAGTAAATAGTGTTAACTTACCATAGAAAGCTAATACACATGACAGTTTAAAATATTTTAATTGTGTTCCTCAAACCTCATAACAGAAAATGTATTAAGTAACTTATTATCATAATCCTTTTTAGATTTTCTGTAATCCTGAAACATCCTGCTATCCATATATGGCATTGTGAGGGCAGATATGCTCATGACATCATATATCTCTTCAATGTTAATAACAGCTAAAGAGCGGCCTCTTACTTTACGTACCTGTATGAAAACACATGATAATGTCACGGTGTTGTGCAGGTTGAAGAAGACGGCTGAGTCAAAAAGCTCCAACTCAAACGGTTTACTGATATATTACTAACAGGTGCAGGTAGGATGACAGGCAGGTACACACACACTAAATATGACTAACAACCAACAAGGACAGACTGAACAGAAGCAAACTAAATACAAGCACAAATCAAACATAACAAGGTGAAGACAGGTGACACGGATGATGATGACAACAGGCTGATAAGTGAGGGAGTGAGTTCAGGTGTGGAGACAAGGAGGATTCTGGGTAGTGTAGTGCAGACTAAGACAGACTGGTGCAGACAAAGACTGTGACAGATAAAAGAGTTGTTTACTGCCGAATACTCATCAGATTGTCATAAATTAGTTGAAAATGTCCTTGTGTGACAATTAAATGAAAAGTAAACAAATGGGAATCTAGGAATATTGGAATAAAAGCTCTTCTGGAACACTTGAGGTGACAAATTGTTTGACTGAAGTTATATTTGCTTCTTTATTACATCATGAAAAGCTATTGCATTTCCAAAACGGGAAGAAGTATTGTTTATAATTTGCACGCTTGATTTGTACTCCTGATATATTACTATCGTTGGAACATTTTTATTGTAGGAATTAATACCTTTGTAATGATATATAGTTTGTAAATTTTGTTTATTTTTGTGAATGTAACTACTGAATGTAAATGAATGTAAACAAACATATTTTGGTCACACTTTAGTTTAGGGTGTATTTTTCACTATTAACTAACTGTTGTTCTATGACTTTTGCCTCAATAAACACCTAATAACTGCTTATTAATAGTTAGTAAGGTAGTAGTTAAGTTTAGGTATTCGATAGGATTAGGGGATGTAGAATATGATCATGCAGAATAAGGCATTGATATGTGCTTTTTAAGAACTAATAAACAGCCGGTCCTTGTAATATGCATGCTTAAGCAACTAGTTAATAGTGAGAATTTGACCCTGAATTAAAGTGTTACCCAGAGGGTGTGGAATCATGAATGCCAGCTTTATAGCTTTAACAAAAATAGTCATCACATTTTTGCTTTTAAAGTTTTGAAAAGTCACCAGTGGTGGAACTGTAAGGTGGAATGAAGTTAATATATCACAAGTTGCACGCAACAACATGCAGAGATATATACAGTATTATACATTGCAAGCTTGAAATACATTCACATATAGACATACTGTAGGTAATTTTGTATCTGTAATTTTATGCATTAGTGACTGAGCTGTTCACTTGAATATACATGATTTGACGAGTTAACACGCGCAGTATGAATGTTTGTGTAGCCGAGTTTACCAGTGTTATACCCTGATCACATCTTGTTTCAAATGAGCTCCAGTCTGCCTCTCCATAATTCTATAGCAACTCTCCTACAATAAATATTTGTTGCACGGAAACATTTCAAAGGTGTCGATCACTGATTGAAAGCCGTCGTTCTGTCAGCATTGCGGGGGAAGCCATGAAACACTGTATTTTTGCACTGTTCACTTCAGTGTTTGAAGTACCTGTCATATGAAAAGGTCATGTGGTGTCATGAATAATTATGAGACATTGCCTTCTTACAGGATACAGCTACAGTATAGCATTCATGAGTATGCAGTCTCATGAATAATTCTAAGAAATTGCTGAATTTGTCATGCAGTATATGTTGGCTCAATGTTGACTTCAAACTAAGAAGACAAAAATAATCCTAAAAATAAATAACTATTTCCAGATAAAGTTAATAAAATTGTCTTCCATCACATTCAAGGTCTACATCTGTTCAGAAACGTGTTGTAGTGTAACTCCTATAGACTTCTATTGGAAATGCATTCATGTTTTTATAATTGCATTTATAGTAAATTATATTATAGTTTTTGTTAATATTTTGAATTAGGTTTATTTTTATATTTTAGTTTTTTGTTGTGTTTTTTTCTAATTTTTATTTATTTTTTTATTCATTTTTATTTAATAGTTTTAGTTACTTTAGTACTACAATCAACAGCATCTGTGGCATAAGAGCTGGACTTGCATCAGAACCTTCCTTTAATTCAATGTGGTAACAATCTGTGAGAGACCACATGGATGGTAATGGTTTGCTTAGCTGATCAACCCTCATTATTTTTAACTGCTTCCTGGAAATAGTACTTTTATCCTGCAGTTTCCATGTCTAACAAATCCCATACCTTGTGCAAAAAGCCTGCAGGTCCAAGCTTCATCGGCTCTAATCATATCTTACACAACTGGCTTTGAGCTACTGCCAGCACCATGTACATGTGGTCAAAGACCAGTGTTAGGCTGGTTTGTTTCTCACTCATGGCCTCCAGGCAGCAGGGAGCAACTCTTTTACAGGAGCCTATTTTGTCTAGGAAGTTGTTAGTGATTTGCATGTACTTATCAATAGCTTAGCTGAAAAAAAATATGATTTTTTAGGTTTCTACTATTGCACACAAGCATTTAAATCTCACCCATTTTCATTTGACTGCCACATACATCTTGCTCAACAAATTACATCTCAAAGCCAAATCACAGATGGGTGGCCAAATTAATTTTGGGAAATTACATTTCATATGTAGATTGCACCCAGTTTAATGACTGGATTACATACTGTGTGTGTGTGTGTGTGTGTGTGTGTGTGTGTGTGTGTGTGTGTGTGTGTGTGTGTGTGTGTGTGTGTGTGTGTGTGTGTGTGTGCGTGCGTGTGTTGTGCGTGTGTGTGTGTGTGTGTGTGTGTGTGTGTGTGTGTGTGTGTGTGCCTATTGAATGAGGGGATTTGGATGCTTGCTGTCTGTCTGTCTGTGTGGGTGGGTCTTGGTGGGTGGAGGTTAAAAATGAAAGGTTTCTTATAATGTACGGCATGCTGCCACACACCAATATGCAGTCTGTGTGTGCCATTCTCACTTGAATATAAAAGCCTGTGCCCAATGGCCTGAGGCTTGCCTCCCTTCCCATGGAAGCAGTTCAGGCTAAATAACTCAGAACAGCACCTTCCACTCTACCCCTAAACACTCCAATTTTCTGCCTCTTATGACACAGATGCAAGCTATCCTTTTGGCCTGCAAGCACAGCAATCTGCGGGAGAGCAATGATGCCAGACAGACAGTCTGAGAGAAAGAAAGGGAGGGATGGGAAGAGAGAGGGAACACAGAGGAGGCCATGAAGAGTAATGAAACAAGAGCAGATGAAAAAAGGAAGATGAAGAAAATGTGAAAAGAGAAGTGAGGGAATGAGATTAAAGAAGGATATGGATAGGCACTCCAAAGAAATTGAGGGTAGAGTACATGGAGGATATGACAGCAGGAGAATCTTACATGCTTCTCCAGACATATTGCCTGAGAAAATGGTGTGGAGGACAAAGACATTGAGAAAAAAAACATTTGAGCATTGACAGGAATCTTATCAGGGCCGCCACTGGCTAAATGTGCGTCCAACGTGAGAAAATCTGTAAGGGTCCCACTTGGTAAAAATTGCCACTTAGGGCCTCCATTTAGTTTGGTAGTACTTTGGTAGTTGGTACCATACGCAATCTGCGTACTCCACAGCACTACTGAAGCTATACCACCAAACAGGGACAAGCTACAGTCATTTTGTCATTTCTGTATGCAACCCACTTTAATCCTAGAGCTTAAGTATAGAGTCCTGCACATGACATGCAAAAAAATAGGTATCGTGGCCACAAATTATAAAATTTGTTTCCACGTCTAATAAATTTGTAGCCATGTTTTAATAATTATTTCCACCGTTTTCATTAATTTACTAATTTCCACGTTTGATTAATTTGTTTCCTTGTTTTAACTAAGTTGTGGCTGTTTTATTAATTCTTTCCCTTTTAATTTAGGTAAATTAATTAAGAATACATGAAGCCGACAAGCACCCTTGTTGCGCTCCCTCGAGGAACACAGAGAGTTCCCTTTCGAGAGGTCTCTCCTATTGCGTAAGTAGCTTACGCTATGAGAAAACTCCTTTTCTCGAGAATATTGAAGTCTTTATGTAAAACGCATTGCAGCTGCACAGCTGACAGCAATGAACGAAGGAACTCGGTCATTGGCTGTGCTGTGGCAACTTGCTCGAACCAATGACGGGGCGACTCTGAATGCGCGACCAATGAGCACGCTTCGCGCCCGCGCGCGTCAGAGCCCGCCAAGATGGGCGTGGCCAAGCTATATATTGGGCGCCCCGTCATGAGAGTTCTTTAGATTTAATCTCCTTCAGCGACCACCTTCTTCGCTGGATCCTCCGGATTATTGAAAGCCTTCGCCGCCGTGGAAAAACATACCAGCGGGATTGCTACGAGGACGTCGGCACCTTCAGCCGCCTTCGAACACCATCCTACTGAGCCATCCGGCGCGCCACACACGCAAGTATTTTACATCTGTTCGCCCCGCGACATTTGTAAAAGAGCAATTTTTCTGAGGCGTTGTTTCAAATGCCTTCCTGCGCGTCGTGCAGAGACCTTCTCCCGGACGGGGATCGTCACATCATCTGCGCTCGCTGCCTGGGCCGGAACCACGCAGAAGCTGCTTTGACCAAGGGCGGATGCCCGGAATGTGACGACCTGGGTCTCTCCACACTGCGGGCTCGCTTCGCCGCTTTCGCCACGAGCGAGCCCATCGCCGCCACCCCTCTGTTAGAGCCGCGCTTTTAAAAAAAATAAAAAAAAAATAAAAAAAATACGCAGCTCACAGAGGCTTCCTGAACCTGAGCTCAGTGACGTCACGCCGAGCCAGTCTCCGAGTGCTTCACCGCCGCTCTTGCCTTCCCCACCGCCGGTTCAGTTCACTCAGCCGGACCCACACCCCTCTAGCAGAGCGGTGGGCCTTGTTACTTTCGGCGCGTCCGAGGACGACGGGGGAGTGGATGACAGCCTGTCCATCGACGCTGCATCTGGCGACTGGCCGGGCTCCACTTTCGACCCCGCCCCGTCGACGCTAGCTAGCACGAGTGCGGGCTCCACCATGGATACGGAGATTATCCGCATCCTCTCGAAGGCCGTGGAGGACCTCGGACTCGATTGGTGTTCTCCACCAAGTCATGGAAAGCCCCCCACTCTGCGCGCCTAAAGCCTTCTTTTTCTTCTTCGCTCTCCTCAGTGGACGGCGCGAAGGAAAGAGGCTACGAGGGAACGCCGCCCCTCGAGGAGGCCGTGGCCAATCATCTCTGCCCGCCCTCCACCACCGGATGGAAAGCCAAAGCTTCCCACCCCTCGAAGCCCTGCCGCACTACCTCTGCTCTCGCCGGTCGCGCCTACGCCGCCGCCGGCCAAGCTGCATCAGCGCTTCACTCAATGGCGGTACTTCAAGTGTTCCAAGCCAAGCTTCTCCGCTCTATGGACGAGTCTGGCCCCGAACCCGAAGCCTTCAGGGACCTACGCAACGCAACTGATATAGTTCTGCGAGCCACGAAGGCCACCGTCCAGTCTATTGGGCGTGCTATGGCTAATTTGACTGTTCTCGAGCGCCATCTGTGGCTGACTCTGACTGAGATGAAGGACGCGGATAAGGCGCCATTTCTCGACGCGCCTATCTCCACCAGCGGGCTGTTTGGACCGGCGGTTAAAGGTTTCGCCGAACGCTTCACTGAGGCCCAGAATGCTTCACAAGCTATGCGTCATTTCCTGCCAAAGCGCTCCAGCTCATCGCAGAGCAGACAGAGACCGCCACAGCCGCAGCAGGCTAGAACAGCTCCCACCGCCTCTCAGCCCGCGCCTCAGGTTGACGCTCGACGCCGCTCGCGCTCTCAAAAGCCGTCCTAGCCACAGATATGAGAAGAGAGAGTGCGTGTCTCGCAAAAGCCGGACCACTCTCTCTGCAAAAGCTCAAACATTACCCAGTCCCCTTACAGGCGGCTGGATATGTCCATACAGCAGTCAATGGGCCAGTCACAGAGCTCGCTCACCTGCAAACAAACGCCTTTTTTACGGCGACGCACAGAAAACACAAAAAATAGTCTTTTTCTGCCTGCGTCACTAAGGGTTAACATGTCCACAAAGTGTGCATTCCCAGATACTGTCAAAACAGTGCCAAATTCATTCCCAGCTCAGGCTGCGCTTCCCATGAATGTAGATCACGTGCCTACGGTCATGTACGCACCACTACACACAAGCACTGTTCACACAGTTATAAATTCATCCCCAGTAAAATCTGGAAACATTATAAAGGTGACGCGTGTGCCTACCACTGTTTATGCACCCCCACTTATAAACACTGTCCTTACAGTGTCAAACACAACCTCAGCTCAGGCTGCGAGTTTTACAAACACAGCGCGCGCTGTTGTAATCACACACGCGCCCATTCACTCAGCTGCTCAGCGCGCGCCCGCGCCTCTGAGAGCTACGAGCTCAGGCGATTCGCTGGCCAGGTCCCTACGTCACAGCGGCCCGCCCCTAGCCTGTATTCAGCCCATATCTGTACACGCAGCGGCATGGGAAAACATTCCAGATATGCCGAAATGGGTATTGAATATAGTAAAGCACGGATACTCGCTCCAGTTCGCTTGCAGACCACCACGTTTTACGACTGTGGTCGAGACGAAAGTGAGAAAGGAGTGTTCACATGTTCTACGCACCGAGGTGCGCAAACTAATAGAAAAGGGCGCTATAGAAACTGTTTTCCCCCTCTCTGAGCGGGACAGGTTTTTACAGCCGCTATTTTCTCGTCCCGAAAAAGGATGGCGGTCTCCGCCCCATCCTAGATCTCAGACACCTGAACAAAGCACTAATGATTCGCTCGTTCAGAATGTTAACAACCAAGCATATCCTCGCGCAAGTATGCCCAGGAGATTGGTTTCTCTCAGTGGATCTGAAAGATGCTTACTTTCACATTCCAATAACGCCTCATCACAGGCCGTTTCTGAGATTCGCTTTCGAGGGACAGTCATACCAGTACACAGTACTTCCGTTCGGCCTGTCCCTGGCTCCCCGTACATTCACAAAATGTATGGATGCAGCACTTTCCCCCCTAAGACGAAGGGGAGTGCGAATACTGAATTATCTCGACGATTGGCTGGTTCTAGCACAATCAGAGAGTCAGTTAATAACACACAGATCTTGGATTATCAGCCATTTAGAATGCCTGGGTCTAAGAATCAATTTTGCAAAAAGCATACTATCTCCCAGCCAGAGGATTTCTTTCCTGGGAATAGTTCTAGACTCGATCCAAATGACAGCGCGTCTCTCATCAGAGCGCGCGCTTACCATCCGGCGCCTTGCAACATCATTCAGGGCGGGCGCGCGCGCCCCCGTCAAACGGTTTTAGAGGATGCTCGGTCTCATGGCCTCAGCATCGGCCGTACTCCAGCTAGGATTGTTGCATATGCGCCCTCTCCAACGCTGGCTCAAAGAGCCGCGTCCCTACTCACGCGTGGCGTTCGGGCCACTTTTTAATCATAGCGAACCACGGCTGTATAAAAGCCCTGACGCACTGGAAAGCCGCCGACTGGTACCAGTCAGGCGTGAGTCTGGGTGTGAACACAAGGAGAAAGATGATAATGACAGATGCCTCCAAAATAGGTTGGCGGGCCCTTTACGAGGGCAGGCCTGTCTCCGGCTTGTGGTCAAACCCGGAGAAGCGCCTACACATAAACTGTCTGGAAATGAAAGCGGTCGCTTTGGCTCTCAGAGCCCTGCTCCCACATCTAAAAAACGAACACGTCCTGGTCCGAACGGACAACATGACGGTAGTGTCATACATAAATCGCCAGGGTGGAATCAGGTCGAGCTCCATGCATTCAATGGCCAGGAGACTCATTTTATGGTCCCAGCACAACTTGTGCTCGCTGAGAGCAGCGCATGTGCCAGGCGCCCTGAACCAGGGGGCAGACATGCTATCCAGAGACAAGATTCTCCCAGGAGAATGGGCTCTCAACCCGCTGACGATTCAGTGGTTATGGAAAACCTTTGGCAAAGCGGAGATTGACCTCTTCGCCTCCAAGGAGAACGCGCACTGCTCTTTTTTTTTCTTCACGAAAACACGGACGCGCTCGCCCAGAGCTGCCACAGGTCATCAGTCGGGTCAGAGAGGAGAAAAACGCAGTGCTGCTGATAGCCCCACTCTGGAAGAACCAAACATGGTTTCCAGATCTGATGCAAATGCAATCTGCACCACGGCCGATTCCACTGAGGCCAGACCTCCTCAGTCAGGCCAGCGGGATGATATTTCATCCCCGCCCCGATCTGTGGGCCCTTCATGCATGGCCCCTCAACGGGTTCCCAGGAACCTCGCGAGCGGAGCACTAAAAACCATCGCTGAGGCGCGGGCGCCCTCCACGAGACGCTTATATGCCCAGAAATGAAAGTGTTCAGTGACTGGTGTAACGCCAAGGGCCTGAACCCTGAGACATGCGAGATTACGAATGTACTCGTTTTTCTACAAGGGCTTCTGGAGGCGGGCCGCACCCCCTCCACGCTCAAAGTATATGTGGCGACCATCACAGCGTCACACGACCCTGTAATGGAAGGTCCATTGGGAAGAAACGACCTAATTATTCGTTTCCTAAAGGGCGCTAGGAGGATGAACCCTTCACGCCCCCCCTCAGTGCCGATCTGGGACCTAGCTACTGTCCTAGACGCTCTTAAAGGGCCCCCGTTCGAACCACTCCGAACCGTGCACCTTAAACAGCTCTCGCTCAAGACTGCGCTCTTGCTGGCACTCGCCTCGGTCAAGAGAGTGGGCGACCTGCACGCGCTTTCGACAAGCGCTGCCTGCCTAGAATTCAGTCCTAACGACTGCAGGGTCGTCCTTAGGCCGAAACAGGGGTATATTCCTAAAGTGCTCACCACTCCCTTCAGAGCACAGGTTATCTCCCTAACTGCGCTTTCGTCTCCAGCAGACGAACACGACGCTAATCTACTCTGCCCCGTTAGGGCTCTCAGAGTGTATTTGGAGCGTTCTGCCCTATTCAGACAGACAGAACAACTGTTTGTATGCTTTGGCGGCCGTACGAAAGGTTCCGCCGTTTCAAAGCAGAGAATCTCTCACTGGATAGTTGAAGCTATAGTGCTGGCTTACGAAGCTAAGGGACTTCAATGCCCCTGGGGAGTCAAAGCACACTCCACCAGGAGTGTGGCTTCTTCCTGGGCATGGTCGAGCGGGATACCGATCGAGGATATTTGTGCGGCGGCAGGCTGGGCCTCACCGTCCACATTTATCAGGTTCTACAACCTACAGGTCCCGACATTGCATTCCAATGTGCTATCAGCATGATGCTAGTTGAACTGCGAGTTCGCATCTAGATTATGTATGTGCTTGTGTCACACTGAGCGCCTTCTAGCCGCTCTGTATTTTTTCCCACATATAAAGCTCGCCTCTGCCGGCTAGTTGGATGATAACTTTGCTTTTTAGCTCAGGCACCTGCCTCTGGCTATCATAAGGCGAAGTTCAGCACGCACGGCGTTTTGCATGGTGTTCCCATAGCGTAAGCTACTTACGCAATAGGAGAGACCTCTCGAAAGGGAACGACTCGGTTCCTAACGTAACCTCGGTTCCCTGAGAGGAGGGAACGAGTATTGCGTAAGCTGCCGTGCTTGTGCTTGGTTAGTTCGCTTCAGTCGTTTTAACCTAAAGAACTCTCATGACGGGGCGCCCAATATATAGCTTGGCCACGCCCATCTTGGCGGGCTCTGACGCGCGCGGGCGCGAAGCGCGCTCATTGGTCGCGCATTCAGAGTCGCCCCGTCATTGGTTCGAGCAAGTTGCCGCAGCACAGCCAATGACCGAGCTCCTTCGTTCATTGCTGTCAGCTGTGCAGCTGCAATGCGTTTTACATAAAGACTTCAATATTCTCGAGAAAAGGAGTTTTCCCATAGCGTAAGCTACTTACGCAATACTCGTTCCCTCCTCTCAGGGAACCGAGGTTACGTTAGTAACCGAGTCGTTTTTTAGATCTGGTCAATCTCGGAAACTATGACGACGACATCCTCTGTGTGTTATTCCAGGCAGGACTAAACACACAAACTAAAGCTTGCCTGCTCAGAGATGGTACTCTAGTGACGTTTATGCAGTATGTGGACTAGGTGCTTCTAAAAAATGGATCCTCCTTCATTGGCAAGAGAGAGAAGGGTCTTCATAGTTGGGTAAACTTCTATAGTGGTGAAGAGAAGACTATAGCAAATGCAATTATTGTATTCCCATTTGTTCCATTAGCAAAAAAAACTTTCCAAAAGAGGGAAAAATATCGAGATATTGATTACAGCAGTCAGAAGAAAGAATGATTTGAAATTTGCCGTCACTCCCTCAGCTGTTGTATTAGAAACATACTGAGCCCCTAAAGGGACATGGTGAAGGAAAAAAATGTGAGATGAAGGAAAAAGTATTTGTCACTGCTTTTGCGTTCTCTTTCAAATGCTTGCTTTTCCCGAAGAAACTTTGTGTTCCACTAAGAAACTTTGCTTTCGCTCACAAAGAGCTCAAATGTTTTTGCGAGCAAATGCAATGTTTGTCAAGAGATCACAACATCATCATCATTTTTTTCAATCCCCGGAGACTGTGATAATATACAAATGTAGGCTTTTACAACAGTTGAGTGGCAAATTAAAAGTGTTAATGTTAATATATCATATAATGCTTTAGAGATTTTTTTTTTGTAACAGCCATAGTCATAGTTATTCAACCCCTATATAATGCTGCTGTTTTTAAGTCAATTATTTGTACTGTATGGTAGCCTTTGGAAACTCTATAACAAAACTGAATTAGCTTGTGCTGTTACACATACTTACATTTAGCCCATGCATGTGCTAAAGTTGAGTAGCAAATATGGCCAAGTCAAAGAAGCTCTCACAAAAGCTATAGAGAACAAAATGTTGTATTACATTAGAAAGTCTTTGGCTACAAAAACACAAAAAATTCCAAGAGACACAGTTTGCAGCCTTATTCATAAGTTTAAAATTTGTTGTACCAGAAAACCTTTAAGGGTTTTGAGAGAAAAGGCACAATATCATAAAGGGGAATAAAATGTTTGATCAGAGCAACTGAGAAAAACCCTCAATTCAATGCAAAAGACCTGCAAGATGACCTGATGAAAGGAGGAAAAAACATTTGCAATGCAGAGAATAAGAAAAACACTAGACAAGTGTCACCGGGTGAGACAAAGAGGAACTTTTAAACCGGGATATTCTTCCGGTGTAACACCGGGCCGGTTCCGGTGGCATGTCATGGCCGCCAGTGTTGACGAGCGCCAGCTGTGGGCACTAATCAGGCCGTTACCAGTGAGCACATGCGGGAAGAGGGATATATAAGGAGAAGTTTGAAGACATGGGTGTCGTTGTTTTTGTTTCCCTTGGTGCTTGGGTTTCCACGTCGGGCTCCCTTGGCGTTTTTGTCAGCAGACAGCAGAAAGCAGCAACCGCAGTGCATACAAGTGTGGGGATGTTTACACATTGAAGACGGGTGAGTGCCTGACATATGGAACTGAGAGAACAGAGTGATTAAGGGCAGCGCTGAAGATCCATGCTGTTACCAACGAGAGAAGTTAAGTACACTTTTTGCATCAACATACAAAAGGGGATGTTATGAAGATTTACCAAGAACATTCTGAATACTGATTTGCATTGGCTGGCAGCGTGTGTTGTCTCTCTTGTTGCGAGTCTTAGAGACCAAGGAAGGAGCTGGGCTTTATAGGATTGCTCTTGAAACCTGATACCCCTGTGTAGAAAGCCATCGGTGGTTTGTCTGACCCTGCAAAGATGGAGTGAAGGCCTGTTATTCACGAGAGGTGATGTGGCATTGCAGTGTCTGAAAGTGTGAAGTGAGCACGTGTAAAGAGTTATACTATTGTTGCATGCACGAGTGTGGGAGACCAAATCATTACCATCATTCTATGATCTTTGTTTGGGAAAGCCGAACCAGTGGGGAATCAATCTAATCTGATCCGTTGATTGTAAAGTTGTGTCCAGGTTCCAACCACCTGATGTGATATTGGAGGAAGGAGAAGTTTAGCTCTGTGTGTTGTTGGGAAGAGCTGCATTCTGCTATTGCGGTCCTGTGGGAAGAGAAGACTCAGTTATTAACTGCTGGATTCTGTACTCACCATTGCTGCTCTGTGAACAGAGAGATTCTGCTGTCCGTCGTTGCATTCTGCTATTGCTGTCCTGTGGTAAGAGAAGACTCAGTTATTAACTGCTGGATTCTGTACTCACCATTGCTGTTCTGTGAACAGAGAGATTCTGCTGTCCGCCACTGCATCCTGCTATTGCGGTCCTGTGGCAAGAGAAGACTCCGTTGTTAACTGCTGTGTCTGGTCTGCTGCCGCTCTACGAGTGGAGAGATCCTGTGAACCATTACTCTGAAGGAGAGTCTGCTGACTGCTGTGTCTGATCTGCTGCCGCTCTACGAGCTGAGAGATCCTGTGAACCATTACTTCGAAGGAGAGTCTGCTGACTGCTGTGTTTGATCTGCTGCCGCTCTATGAGCTGAGAGCTCCTGTGAACCATTACTTCGAAGGAGAGTCTGCTGACTGCTGTGTCTGATCCGCTGCCGCTCTACGAGCTGAGAGATCCTGTGAACCATTACTCTGAAGGAGAGTCTGCTGACTGCTGTCCGATCTGCTGCCGCTCTACGAGCTGAGAGATCCTGTGAACCATTACTCGGAAGGAGAGTTTGCTGACTGCTGTCTGATCTGCTGCCGCTCTACGAGCTGAGAGATCCTGTGAACCATTACTCCAGAGTCTGCTGACTGCTGCGTTCGATCTGCTGCTGCTCTGAGAGATCTTGTGAACCATTGCTCTAAAGGAGGGATTGCTGACTGCTGTGTTCGATTATAAATAAAAAGAATTGATTTTATATGATCTGTTGTCTGTCCTGATTGGTGTCTTTGGTGTCGGCTCCTCCGGAGTGTGGTTATTGACCCTTGGCCTTTGGGAAACGGTTACACAAGCATGGCCTTCATGTTGGGACATCTTGCCGAATGCCACTCTTGACCAAGAAGAACATAAAAGGCAGAGTTGAATATGCTAAAATTAATTTGGATAGACCTGTGGAGTTCTGGAAGAATGTGGATATGGAGTGATATGTGACCAAACTGGAACTTTTTGGACCTATGGATCAATAGTATGTATGGTGCAAATAAAGGCAAAGCTCATGAGCAGAAGAACACAATCTCAATGGTCAAACATGGATGTGGTCCAGTGTTGTTATGGAGGTGCTTTGCGGTTGCAGGAAGTGGAAATCTTGACTGTATAAAGGATATCATGAATTCTTTGAAATATCAAGCCATTTTGGCAAAAATGGTGATGCCTTGACTGAAGCTTGATGATCAATGGACTTTCCTGCAGTATAGCCATCCCAAATACACCGATATCTACTAAAGCTTGGATTAGTCGTAGAATGTTCCTTGAGTGGCCTGTACAGTCTTCAGATTTAAATCTTATTGAAGTCATTTGGTGGAATTTGAAGAAAGCAGTGGTAATGTGAAAACCAAAGATTATTAGTGATCTGGAAGCTTTTTCAAGTGTGGAATGGGTCGATTAAGTAAAGAGGTGACAGAAGCTTCTAAAACTTGCATGCAGTGTTTATTGGAGGTTATACAGAATAAAAGATTCTGCACAAAATCTGACTTTTGGGGGTTGAATAATTTTGTACATGAATGTTTAGAGCCGATTTGATTTCTTTGTTAAATTGTTTTCATAAAGTTTTGTTCTTGACAGTAAAATGTCTTGAAGGTCAAGGGGATTGAATAATTCTGATTGCAACTGTATATATTAGTATAAACTCTTTCAAATCAATTCAAATACCAGGTGAGTAAATGTATTTATCCACTGTGGTACTGAATTCGCATATTTTTGTGATATTATTGTGATAAGTACTTTTAGTTTTACATTGAGTAATTTCAAATAAAACATAAAATTAATATTTTGAACAGCAACATGTATTTGATTTATCAAAGATGTTTTTGAACAGCAACATCCATTTAATTTAGATGCAAAAGATTTACGTACAGAAATGAGTTTAATATGGCAATTTGAGGAGCTCTTGAGCATGTGTTGCCTCCGTAAGGGTGACCCAAAGGAACAACAGTCTCAGAGAGAAAATCTGATATGGCTTTTAAACAGCACACTTTTTTCTTTTTTTTTTTATTGAAAACTTCTATTTCAATTACAACAATGCTATACGTTGTACAAAATTATATTTTGCCAAAAAAGAGTGTCTTTCTGCGTGCTTCTTCCATTGTCATACAGCTGCTGCTCATAGAAGTCAGGGTTCCCTTTCGAGAGGTCTCTCGTATTGCGTAAGTAGCTTACGCTATGGAAAAACTCCTTTTATCAAGAATATTGAAGCCAAATTTTTAAAACACAGTGCAGCTGCACAGCAGACACTAAGCTGAGCGTCTAGAGCAGTCATTGGCTGTGCTGCGGCAACTGCACGAACCTATGGCGAGGCGGCTCATGCACGCGAACCAATCAGGCCGCTTTGCGCCCTGGCACGTCATAGCCCGCCAAAATGGGCGTGGCTTATAAGTATAAGGCCCCATTCTCGTCATAAAACCAGATTTAATCTCCTTCAGCAAGACTCCACTTCGTTGAGCTCCGGATTAGAAGCCGCCTTCGCCGCCGTCGAAAAGCTTTTCAGAGGAACACGCACCTGCAAAGCAGTCTGAGGACGCCGGCTCCTGTTTTAACTCGACGCCGCCTTCAGCCCGCTGTTTTGCTGTGCCATCCGGCGCGTTATATCCTTTTACATGCAATAAGAGTGTTCGCTGCTGCAACTCTCTTTTCTAAAAGAGCAGATTTCAGCCGTTGTTCCAAATGCCTCGGGTCAACTGCGCCTTGTTTAGAGGCCCGCAATTTGGCGGAGATCGCCACATCCTCTGTGCTTCCTGGCTGGGCCACGACCACACGGAGTCTGCACTCTCCAAGGGTGGCTGCCCGGAGTGCGATGAGATGGCGCTCTCTACACGGCAGGCCCGACTGGCCAGTTTCACCGCCGACGACCCTGTATCCGCTCCTTTCCCTTTGCTCGAGCCACGCAAAAAGAAGCGCCGCGCACAAAGGATGCCAGAGCGGATGATTTTGAGCGAGCACACGCCGGCACCGTCCCCGCGTGCCTCGCTTCCTCCCAGAGAAACCCCCTCGCCGGTCCTGTTCACACAGGCAGACCAACGGCATTCTCAGCGAGCGGCTGGTCTCGTCTCTTTCGGGGCATCAGACGAGGAGGACGACAAGGATGACAGCCTTTCTCTTGCTGCATCCGAACGCGAGGAATGGACGGGCTCCGTAACGGACCCCACCCCCTCAATGCAAGCTAGCACGAGTGATGTGAGATGCAGCCTCGATGCAGAGCTTCTCCGCGTGCTGACTAAGGCCGTTGAAGACCTCGGGCTCGAGTGGTCTTCGCCCGAGGAGCCCACGCGTAGCAGGTTGGACGAATGGTTCCTGCAGGGGCACCGACAGGCCCCTCAGCAGAGGCCTGCACCTTTCTTCCCCGAGGTACACGACGAGCTAACAAAGTCATGGAAAGTGCTACATTCTCCCTGCCAGTCTCCCAGGTAGGAATGTTCTGGCCGAGAGCCGCGCTCTCATAAACTCTACACAAATGAGAGCGCGGCTCTCGGCAGAGCGCATGCTCACCATTCAGCGCCTAGCGGCATCATTCAGAGCGGGCGTGCCTCTGAAGAGATTTCAGAGGATGTTAGGTCTCATGGTCTCAGCATCATCAGTACTCCAGCTGGGTCCACTGTACATGCGTCCTCTTCAGCGCTGGCTAAAACCCTGTGTACCAGCTCACGCGTGGCGATCGGGCCACTTGCGCATCAAAGTGAACCACGGTTGTGTCAGAGCCCTGGCTCCTTGGAAAGCAGCCGGCTGGTACCAAACAGGCGTGAGTATGGGAGTGATTTCAAAGAGGGAAGTTCTCAACAGATGCCTCCAACCTAGGTTGGGGGGCCCTTTACGAGGCCAGGCCCATCTCCGGCCTATGGTCAAGCCCGGAGAGGAGCCTATATATAAATTGTCTGGAGATGAGAGCGGTCGCTCTGTCGCTGCAAGCTTTTCTCCCATATCTAAAGGTACACCACGTCTTGGTCCGGACGGACAACATGTCGGTGGTCTCCTATTCTCCGGTCCAAAAACCTGCACACCATGGCCAAAAGCCTTTTAATATGGGCTCCGCACAACATGCGCTCGCTGAGGGCGGCGCATGTTCCAGCAACTCTGAACCAGGGCGCGGATATGTTATCCAGAGACAGAATTCCCCCAGGGGAATGGTCGCTTCACCCGAGAATGGTTCAGCGGATATGGAGCATCTTTGGCGAGGCAGAGGTCGACCTCTTCGCCTCTGAAGACAACGCTCATTGCCAAACATTTTTCTTCAAAGACAGGGATGCGCTTGCCCACGATTGGCCGAGCCGCCCGCTGTATGCATTCCCTCCAATCTCGATGCTTCCTCAGGTCATAGAACGGATCAGGGAGAGCAAGTGTACAGTGCTCTTGATAGCCCCTCTCTGGAAGAACCAGCTATGGTTCCCCAAGTTGATTCAGCTGCTAGAAACAGCCCCATGGCCGATTCCGCTGATAAGAGACGACCTCTCACAGGCGAAGGGAAGGATATGGCATCCCTGTTCCGACTTGTGGGCCCTCTATGTATGGCCCCTCAACGGGTACCCGGGTACCTTTCAGAAAGTGTGCTGAAAACCAATACTGAAGCTAGAGCGCCCTCGACCATGCGTCTTTATGCTCTAAAATGTTCATTGTTCTCAGGCTGGTGTACAGCTCGGAACCAGGACCCCTACTCATCCGGAGTGCCGAAGGTGCTCTCCTTTTTACAAGAGCTTTACAACGCGGGGCGTTCCCCATCCACGGTCAAAGTGTATGTAGCGGCCATAGCAGCATTTCACGCTCATGTGGCTGGACAATCACTGGGAAGAATTCTCTTCTCCCTGGTCATGCACTTCCTCAAAGGGGCCAGAAGGTTAAACCCACCTCGACCCCTCTCCGTGCCTGTCTGGGACCTCTCTATGGTCCTGGAGGCCATTAAAAGAGCCCCATTTGAGCCGCTTTAGCTCGCTGACCTGAAGCCTCTTTCACTCAGAACTGCTCTCTTGCTGGCGTTAGCGTCAGTCAAGCGAGTAGGTGATTTGCAAGCGCTTTCAGTAAGCACTTTCTGCCTTAAATTCGGGCCCAACGACTCCAGAGTTGTCCTTAAGCCAAGGCATGGGTATGTTCCTAAAGTGCTCTCCACTCCATTTAGAAAACACAGGTCATTTCACTGCAAGCTCTTCCCTCGTCAGAGGATGAAAGAGATGCAAATTTACTCTGCCCTGTCAGGGCTCTCAGAGTCTATTTAGAGCATTCTGCCCTGTTCAGGCAGTCAGAACTGCTCTTCGTATGTTTTGGCGGCTGCTCCAAAGGGCTTGCGGTCACAAAGCAGGGACCTCCAGTGTCCCAAAGGCATCAGAGCTCATTCCACGAGAGGCATGTCCTCATCTTGGGTAAGGTTGAGTAGAATACCAATTGAAGATATCTGTGCGGCGGCCGGCTGGTCACATCAGATATATTATAACCTGGAAGTTCCCGCTTTGCAAGCAAAGGTTTTTTCAATATAATAAGTTTTAAATACATAACTATAAGGCCAATGCATATATCTGGTCCTAGTTCATACATATTATATAAGGACTGGCCCTCTCCAGGCCCATTCCTTGGTTCCCTTTAGAAGGCTCAACAAAGGTTTGGCCTCTATTAGGACTCATAACTTTACTCTTATATGGGCCTTGGGACTTTTGCCCTGGGCTATAGTGAGGAGCGAAGTTTTAAGCACGTACGGCGTTTAGAAAGGGGTTTCCATAGCGTAAGCTACTTATGCAATACGAGAGACCTCTCGAAAGGGAAAGTCTCGGTTACCAACATAACCTCGGTTCCCTGAGAGAAGGGAACGAGTATTGCGTAACCCGCCGTGCTACTGTGCTTCGATCGGGGGATCGCTTCAGTCGATTTAACCTAAGTCGGTTTCAGTCGGTTTTATTGTGAGAATGGGGTCTTATATAGCTATAAGCCACACCCATTCTGGCGGGCTATGACGCGCCAGGGCGCGAAGTGGCCTGATTGGTTCGCGAGCATAAGTCGACTCGCCATAGGTTCGTGCAGTTGCCTCAGCACAGCCAATGACCGCTCTAGATGCTCAGCTTAGTGTCTGCTGTGCAGCTGCACTGCGTTTTAAAAATTTGGCTTCAATATTCTTGAGAAAAGGTTTTTTTCCAATAGCGTAAGCTACTTCCGCAATACTTGTACCCTTCTCTCAGGGAACTGAGGTTACCTTAGTAACCGAGACGTTTATGGACCCATGTTTACAAGCATTAAACCCTATTATTGCATTCCATTAGGAGACTCCCATAAGCAAAACACTGAACACAATACGAAATGCTATATTTTATAGTTATTCAAAGAACATCCAATCTTTCTAATAGTGTTAAATGTAAAAAATTGAGGCAGTGCTTAGCTTAAACAGCAGAGAAGCACAGTAATCCCATCTTCCCTACAGAGGGGTGTGGTGCTCACTATCTTAGCAGCAGAGTGCTCCATCCACCAATCCTCTCTTTCTCCCAGGCACCAGTGCTTCATATAGTCTGTGTGCTCTGGACCACATACAGGGCAACCTGTCAATACTATCAGCACTGGCAGATTCTGCCTGTAGACCAGTCAAAGGCAGAGTCTGGCTGACTGGGAGCGCGAGAGGAGCTAGGTTGCCTGTTACCGCCAGGCTAATATCGACTTGGCGGAGTGGTGTGGAGGAAATGATGGCTTGGAGAATTGGACATGCTAACATTTGAAAGTTTGAGAGAAAACTTTTGCCTAAGCACAAAATACTTGGGGATTTAGTATATTAATGTTACAATTCTGTGAGTGTATCACCTTTGTGGATAAGTTTCCCTGAAAAAGTGAATGGATTTGTTTATATATTTAAATGAGTACTGGAAGCAGCTTACAATGGATTTATTGTTGTTGACATTTTTCTTTGCTTTCAACATCACTGTATATTCGGGCTTCAAAATTAAGGTATTGACATGCAATGTCTGGTCTTTATATCATAGAAGGCAAAATGATCTCCATTAGCATTTAGCTTCAGAAACGAATTGGCTAATTAATGCCTATTCACCCAGATTTATACCTTGCGAGTTACTAAATGGCTGTGAAAATCTCGTCAGATTCTGTCATTTAATGACTGATTTTAGTTGAGCCTTGTCAACAGTCACCTCCTCTGGCCAAATCGATTGCATACATTGCATTTAATTATATACATTGGTGTTATTACAGCTTTTAATTGCATTATATTGCTTTCAGTGGTGATGATAATTAATATTTATTCCAGATTTGTTTTAAAATGTAGATTTCATATTTTTTTTTATACGTTTGATAATACCTGACCTGTCATTTGCTGTATTGTTGAGCACTCTGTGTACCCCAATTCCACCCCCCCCCCCCCCCCCCTTCTGTGTGCAGACAGGGATATATGGACTTATTTTCCCTAGACTGCTTGAAAAGCCTCACTGCCATCCTCTCTACACTAATAGGCCCCTTCCTGGGCCCTTCTGAAGCCAGAGAAGACACCGCTTTAGCAGCCCTTCTGTTTGCTCACTTGGATTTCTCTGGCACGTCCTCGTGGAAATAGCAAGAAAAAAAAATTGGATTAAAAAACTTCAACAATGTAGTTTAGTTGTGAAAATGTAAGGACTCTCATTCTGCACTGACCTCATCCTGCCACCATGCAAAAGCAAATTAAGCTTTAGTTGTTTCAGTTGTCTGTGAGAGTTGTGTATTGATTTTTGGCCGATTCTCAGTGGGACCGTAGAGTTTGTGAAGCATTGAAGTGTAAAGCTCTGCTCAGACAAGGTGAAAGTGTTCTCCAAACAAAACAAAACAAAACAAAACAAAACTATCAAACGTTCAGAGATCATGCAAGTGTAATGTTTTCCTGTGTATATAATAATTATATGTCATGAAAATATTGAAAACATGGATATTTATCCTGAGTTATAAGGGCTTCATATAGTGCATGAACATTTTGATATCGTTTCACACAGTTTCAAATGCCTCAGCCTCAGACAGCACACCCACGGACCACCCACAGTCTCTGACCACCTGATGCATATTGTGCACAAAAATGACAAGAGCTGTCTGAAATCACCAAATCCAATCTGAACGGCTGGTGCTATTCACGTCGGTGTGCACCAGTCGGCATGGAATTAAAGTCAAGTTTACAAAGTTTCTACAATGTCAATGTGTACTTGTAGTAAACTTGTAAGTGTACTATTTCAATACTGCTTGGGACTAAATTGGCTCAATTTTAGCATACAAAAGTATACGTTTAAGTGTACTATAAATGTAACAGTAGTAAACTTTAAGTACACTGCTAGGTTTCTCATTTGTAATGCATCTGTACTACAAGTGAACTTATAAGTATACTAGTAGTTAACTATTTTAATACAAGTACTTGTTTTAGTTTATGAAAATGAAGTGTACTCTCAGTAAACTATTAGTTTAGTAGTTTATACTGCAAGTACTTGTAAAGTTTTCTTGAAGTGAACATAACATTATACTTCTAGTTTACTATTTATATATTATATATACTATGTTCAAATGTATATACTATTTTTTATACTTGAAAAATACCTTTAGCTTTACTTTAACTAATTTTAAAAACATTTTATTAGCTTCATGCATACTTTTTTTATCAACACTTGAATGTCAGTAAGTTTCATAAGGAAAGGCAACATTTTAAACAAAAAAGTTGTGAAAATTACATTTTTGTCAAAGACTTGATCAGATTCAGACCGATGATCAAAACACAGATGGAGTAGATCGATTCCAACACCCCCAAAGCTTCACAGTCATTGTCTCTTCATGGGTTCGACATTTCATTTGATACCATTAAGCAGTTTTGATTTACATGCTGTTTAATATTTAATGATCACGTTAGTGATCAGAATTGGTTTTATTTTTTGTAATTTGTCATAACATAACTTACTTTATACTACTTGTCTTTCTTTCTCTTCCTGATCTTCCTTGTCTTTCGACAAGCAAAAATGAGCACTGTTTTCTGCACACCCCTACGCTCTGTATCAAAGTAGGTTACACAATTATGCACCTCAACATATTTCCATTTTATTTGAACTCCTATACCCACTACACTCATTAAAGTGCTGGTTGCAATCCATTCCTGTTAGTGCACCAAAGCAGATGAGCAATTCTTGCAATTTGACCACCCAGAAGACACATACCAATAGCTGCACATAAAGACTAACAAGCCACGTGTGTACATGGAGGTTAACGTCAATTATCAGAATTGCTGTGCACACCTCCATTGTTAGTATTTGTCATACAAGTAGGCCTGCACGATAAATCGTTATAAAATCGCGATCTCGATTCACCCTGTTCACGATTTAATTTTTAAATGACTTTGAAAAAAAAATTCAGCCTTTATTTTGAAAGGACAGCTCTAACAAAGTTCAGGGCTTTACCCTCAGCCAATGACAAAGCGCCTTTTAGTCATGTGTTTCACTCGTCAGTTCAGGGCTTCACCCTCAGCCAATGACAAAGCACCTTTTAGTCACCTGTTTCACTCGTCGAGCGAGTGCGGTAGTTCGGTGTTACGGATCAACTGGGGATCATGTTAACTGGGGACGCGCGTGTGCACGCAGATAGTTTTACCTGGATTTCCAGCAGATGTTAACAGCGACAGATTCATGCCCTATTTTACGGATCACCGATTAAAAACGAATATTTCACCAGTTGTATACACGGTATGCGAATAAAGCGCTGTGTTTTGCAGTGTATGACATTCCTTCGTATTTGACGCATTTTCAAAGAAGTTTAACATCCTTTAGTGTCAAGCTCAGAAACCACGCCCATGTTAACAAGGGTCATTCGGTTTCATTGGATGAACAGACTTGTCAGCGCACTTGTGTTGTCATGAGTTCTAATCACAAATGTAGATTAAATGTAGATTAAACAACAGAGGTAGGCTACCTAAAAGAAACATAAATTGCAAAGTCATTTACATTTTTTCAACAAGTTGCATTTATCGATCTGCATATAGCCTAATTTTATAATGGATCAATTATTTTTTTATATAAAAATACTTATCAGCTTATTTTACTCTGCTATGATATTTAGATCTCTTTTTTGAACAACCAGCTGTGATGCGTCCGTATCATTTTCCCTGGATATAAAGCAGCAATGCTTATAGGGTCATGAAGTTAATTATCTCATGAACTTGTAACATTTTCAAAAGATTTATAAAATAAAGAATTTCTTTGTTTCTTTCAAAACAATTCTGTATTTACTACTGCATCTTCTTCGAAGCATATAATCATTTGATCAACCAAGTGATCAAACCATTGTATCAAGTATTCCTGTAGCTCAAACAGTAGAGTGTTGTGCTTGCAACGCCAAAGTCATGGGTTCGATTCCCGGGAAAAGCAAGAACTGTTAAGACTTTAAAATGTGTAGCTTGAAATGCAATATAAGTCCCTCAAACATTGTACATTATGCTCAGTAGCATGAACTTGAATGTTGTGTATCTAATGTCTTGTTTTGGACATTTAGAGAACACTTTGTCTTTAGTGATTAAAGTCCTGTGAAAAACACAGAGTGGAAAGTGCAACCACAAATTGTATTACTGAAATAAGCAGAACATATGATATAGTGATGATGATGAATTATTACAAATATATAGGCCTACTGATATTCTCTATGTCTAATTTTCACCTATATCACTAACCTCTTAATCATTTGTCACCTCACATGAATAGCATGACCCTCTCTAAAACAATAGGAAATGCTTTATTGTTTACTTTTTTGCTGACCTCTTTAACAAAAGAAATATTACACAATGGTCTATGAGTTTTATAAATAAAATGTAATGTGTTTGGGCCTCTTTTTATGTAATATAAATTATGCCAGTTCTCTTCATTTGAATGGTACCATGAAACTCATTAAATGATTAGTTCACATTCAAACAATTTTTTGCTAATAATTTACTCACTCAGGAATGTTTTCCTCAAAAACCTTAATTTCTTTTCGACTGAAGAAAGAAAGACATGGATATCTTGGATGACATGGGGGTGAGTAAATTATCAGCAAATTTTTTTTTTGAAAGTGAACTAATCCTTGAACATATTCTCTTTACTTGTTATTCATCACATCATGTGCATTCATTGTTGTCATCTGCTATCTGTTAGGAACAGATTAAAAAAAAGGTCTATAAATTAAGTGTCATTATTGTTACTGGTGTCATTGTTGTTAGGCCATAGACTCCCACAGCAAATTGATGCAATTAAAGTTAGACAAATCAAAAACTTTGTAGGATAACCAATATCCTGGCAGCTGCTCAATAAAGGAACACTAAGAGGTGAAAATTTCACAATGAAGGGTGATTGTGTGTTAAATTGCTCATACTATAAAAAGGTAATACAGCTGTGACATTTATTTTCTAATAACATGATTACATTAGATGGAGAGCAGTAAGTATGAAGGCCAAACTGGCCAATGGGTAAGAAAAATGTATACACATTGCAAAACAAGTAACTGTTCTTCCTTAGCATGTAAGTTATATTCTAACTTATTCTATAGTTTGTTAGTCCTTCCTTAGATTGAATGTTCAGAAGGTGAGACTGTGTGGTCAGACCTTCACAGTTGGCAAATACAGATGTCCTGCATGCATGCACATTTGCCTATTTTTTTTTTCTTTTGTTGCTTTCATACCTGTTAGCTAATGAATATGTTTGTTGAACATTCCCCTATATAAATGCTGTGGGTAAATCACTGGATCCATAAGCTATGGCTTAACAATTTTCACCTCTCTTTATTAACATTTATGGAGTGTACTGTGTATGCTTTATGCTTTAACTCATTCCTCAGCAACATTAAAATACATAAATAATAAATAAATAAATAAATGCTTGACATGTCCCTTTAACCACAGCAGTATTGCTGCTCAATTTAAATTAAGCCACAAATTGGCATCATAACCATAATCTGCGAATACACACGCCCTGCAAATACACAATGTCAATAGTATTTATTTAATATATTTACAGTTGTCATCAGATACAAATTTTATTGAAACGAATGTAACAAAATAATGTGGGCGTGGTCTGTGTGTCGCGAAATTAAAGCACATTAAAACTTCCCTTAAAGGCGTCTGAAACATACAGCGGAGCAGCGACAGAGTAAACAAAAGAGCCCTAATATGATACAAACATTTAACAATAACGTGGAAAGCTTTTAAATCTGCTCAGTGAAAAATTAGCTGTGACGAATCTGTCACCGTTTAACATCTGCTGGAAATCCAGGTAAAACTGTCTGCGTGCACGCGCACTTCCCCAGTTAACATGATCCCCAGTTGATCCGTAACATCGGAAATAAACAAAATGGATATTGATGAAAACCCAGGTCCTAGTGACAAGAATCAGCCAACCACTCAGTCTCAAACCGAACTGTGGAAGGTGTGGAAGTATTTTGGATTCAAGCAAGAAGACGAGGGTCAGTCTGATGTGATTTGCAAGGCATGCTTTGCCCTTGTTGCAGCACCGCAAGGTAACACCAAAAATCTTTACCAGCACCTCAAACGTCACCACAAAGTGCAATATGATGAAGCCGTACAAGGCAAGAGGTCCGAAAGTCGTCCAAAAACGCAGACATCTATTACGGACACTTTGCACAATGCGATGCCACATTTTTGGTACTGCCAATTTGTTTTGTTTTGTCATGGTTCATGTATGCAATAAACATTACACTTCATGAGAAAAAAATCGTTGCAGAGAATCGTGATATCAATTCTATGCTAAAAAATCGTGATTCATATTTTTCCCAGAATCGTGCAGGCTTAGGGCAACATTTTAGTCAGTTATCACAATAAACTGCTTTCAGTTTACTAGTCAGTTTTAGCTACAAGGGCTAATTACATAGTTGCCATGACACAATTGAGTCTAGTGGTTTATTGAATTGACATGGTAAAATATTGGCCTTGCTCTGTTATGTAGCTCTGGTAAATTACAATAATAATATTTGCTTTTAAAAAAATAAGGGCTCTTTATGATCCAGAGTCACAAAATATGAAGAAAAAAAATCCCTAGAATATAAATTGAGAAGTCAATGTGTTCCCTATTCTGCTCTTCCTCTCTCATTAATTAATATTACGCTCAAGCTCCCACTGATGAGGACCTGGTAATGAGGAGAGCGAGGTAATGACACCTCATCATCTCTTGTAAATCCCTTGACTTGATGGATTTGATGCCTGCTAAGCTATTCAGTGCTGCAGCCTGCAGAGTGCCTTTTACGACAACATCCTGCTTTTGTAGCATATGATGACTGTGTAGCGTCACTCCATATAAATGTTCAATGTTGTCTTACTCTCAGGTTATTTAACCTTCTATGGTGTCTACTACAGTGGACAGATATTTAAATGTATGACAGACCGAAGGACTCGCTCGGTGATCGAACGGTCCATTGACCGGTTTGAATAATTCTGATGACACAGTACTGTACAACCTCTGCTGCACACTGGTGTGCTGTTGGTGCCGTGTACAGACGGACAGTAGCCTAATGATAACCATTTTCGTGGTATTCCCAATATTATGAAAAATGCCATTGTACTTGAAGGATAGAATTGGAAGGAAACGGTAAGATATTCACGTTTTATTTTTTAAATGTTTTGTCAGTGACTTGCTGAGTCGGACAATTATTTACACTGCAAAAAATAAGGCTTATCTGTTTCCATTCAAATATATATTAAAGGGATAGTTCACCCAAAAATGAAAATTCTGTCAGTATTTACTCACCCTCATGTTGATCCAACCTCGTAAGACCTTTGTTCATCTTCGGAACACGAATTATGATATTTTTGATTAAATCTGAGAGCTGGATCACTCCTCCATAGGCTTCTTAAGGGTTTGAAACTTGCCAGCCCCAAAAGTTATTAAAGATATCGTTAAAATAGTCCAAGTGACTACAGTAACTCAAGTTTATCAAACGACGAGAATACCTTTTGTGCGCAAAAAATAAATAAATAACGACTTTATTCGTTTCCTTCTCTGTGGGCCTCGAGTCAGTTCACTAGTGATATAGCGCAGTTCTTCTGTTGTTGAACGTCACACGCATCACACACATGACCAGCGTCGGCCAATAGTGAGCCTACGTGTGACGTAGCTCTACACAATCACACTACGTTAACTGACTCGAGGCCCACAGAGAAGGAAATCAATAGTTGAAATAAAGTCGTTATTTTTGTTGTTTTTTTGCGCACAAAAAGTATTCTCGTCACTTGATAAACTTAAAATTGAGCCACTGTAGTCACTTGGACTATTTTAACGATATCTTTAATAACTTTTCGGGGCTGGCAAGTTTCAATCCCTGAAGAAGCCTATGGACTAGTATGGAGGGGTGATCCAGCTCTCAGATTTCATAAAAAATATCATAATTCGTGTTCCGAAGATGAACGAAGGTGTTACGAGGTTGGAACAACATGAGGGTGAGTAAATACTGACAGAATTTTCATTTTTGGGTGAGCTAACCCTTTAACATCCTAAAATATATGTTTACCTTATAGGCAACATAGGATAAATTAGTTTAAAGCAATTAAAAATACTATTTGGCCAGTGGAACAGATTGAGAATAACTCTTCTCTGAAAACCTTCTCTGAAAACCTTCTCTGAAATGTATTTTATACAATTTTGATGTATTTATTCTAAAGGCAATTGAGTGATTTTTAGCAATGTAGCCTAATGTGACGGCACATCTCATATCTCATATTTTCTTAATTTCTTGGACCGTTAATGGTATCACGTGGATGGGAATATGCATGAAAAGGATATGCAGATGACGTTATGTATAGTAAAACTAGGCGTGGTAAGCTCCATACTGTATATGGTTGGTTCAGGGAGGAGACAGGGTGAAGATACATGTGTGCACAATCTTCCACTGACTGGGTTTTATAAAGGGAATTTTGTGCAGGTACTGGCTTAGGCTACGCATGATTTTATAAATCGGAAAACTTTTGTGTGTACGCAAAATCTAGCTTTTGTACGTACGCAGACTTTTAGCATGAAATCTACATAATGAACGTTTTATACATGAGGCCTAGGCCCCTGGTCTCAGCTTTTGTACGCAAGTTTTTGAATTTGGGGTGAATTTGTGTGCAGCATAGTAAATCTGGTGGAGAATTGTAACGAGCATTTTCTTCATTTCGATTATTTTCCTGAAGCTCATAATTGAACATTAACCGTTAAAGACTAGATTATGTAAAATTTAAATGATAGATGGGTGTCTGTGACCCATTAAAATACCCCAAATGTTTTTTTTCTTTTCAGGGGTTTAGCTTTACATGTGCAAATAGCAGCATAAACAACAGAACATGAGGATTCACACATCGTCACATCACACACCTGCAGCGCAGAATGAAAACAGAATAAAACGAACTAGGCTATATAAAAGGAATAAAATAAATAGGACTACATAAAATGTATTTCACTTAATTAGGCTAATCAACAGATTAATAAAAGAAAAGGTCTCACTAGGCATACTAGAAACTTTCAAACAGGTGTGATGGAGCTGGTTGGAGCTAAACTCTGCAGCACAGCGGCCCTCCAGGCCCAGTTTGGTGACCCCTGCTCCAACACATTGTATTTGATTTCTTTATTTTTATTTTATTAAAACCAACTGATCGCACATGCGCCTCACGTGCCCACAGTGCCGCACACACAACATATCAGTTTGTAAGCCCGGCTCGATCGGCCCAAAGAAGGTTTTCCGGTCAGCGGTTGAAGGTCTCTGCATGTTACTGTCTTTCTGCGTGGCAAAGTGATTCGATTAAATGAAATACATTCTCTCATATGTATTAACTCGTTATTTCATCTGACTCCATAAATGAAAAAGGTTTTAATGATCTCTGTGCATCAAGTATGAGCGAATGTTTGACTATTCTTTTTAACTCTTTACTGAAAATAATGTCAGAGTCAATTAGAATAAAATCAGATGTTTACAATTTATTATGTCAGGTAAATGTATCACGCCAATTGCATAATCAGTTCAAAGATAATAGATACAAACATCAAATGCTCTGAAATGAAGAGATAAGATGCAATACCTTGACATTATAAAATGTTTTTTACACTTTGAATCACGGGCTAGTCTGGGTTACAGAATCGCGTCAGCCTCTCGTTGCATTTCATTATATAGACAGATCAAGGCAGACACCTCATTTCAAATGTAAACATGAGTTCACAGTGGGAATTCACATTAATCACCGCCCCAGACTTACTGGGGGCAGAAGTTGATTTACATGGAACCATTTGCTAACAATGGGTATTTGAATTGAGTTTACACCTTCTGAGAGCAGCAGACCATTTGCCTGGAAGACACACCCTCCTATGTATGTGAATTATCTCTAAACTCTTAAATACCTTATTACCTTTTGGTTTAGGTCTTTGAGAATGAGACCTTTGTACCAGCTGAACTGAGACTTTTTAAATGATGTCAAACGTGTAATATGGTATGATAACTATTCACATTAACCCATATAGATTTTTGGTTGAATTTCAGGTGATCTCAGCTGTAAAATCAGCGTGCCCAGTGCCCAACCAAACACATTTTTGCACATATAAAGGTTACTGTTTCACGTGGATATTGGAACACTAGTGAAAAACAAAACCTTGTTTACATAATGAATAATAGTTTAGCAACCAATTGTTACATGGCAAATATGGAAAAATATTATTATTGCCGAATGAGAGAGGTGAGTCCAATAGCCTGTTTGTTGTTTATAATGAATGCTACTATAGCCTAATTTGTGTTTTATTTTTTAGTTTCATATATAATTTACAGCTACTTATTTTTCATTCTTGTTCTGTTCTGTATACCATTAAATTTGAAGAATTTGTTGTGGAGTGAGGGAAAACAATATTTCATTTTATTTACCGGTAGTTAATATACATATAAATTAATATAATTGTTTGCAATTACAAGGTTAACGGGTGTATTTTGGAGTAAGATCAATTTATCTTCCATGAGTTTACTTCCTCTTCTAGGCCGGTTTATGTTTCTCCATGTCGTAAACTCTAGGGGCGAGGCTTCTATACAGTGAATTTATAGGGGCGTGATATTCAAATGACGATTGTTTTCAGCTGCCACATTTATCAACGTACAATCATTCGTACGTGAATGCAAGTGTGAGCATGGCAGAGACCAGACTGCGCGTGTGACACCCAGACTTTTGAACAGTAATGTAGTTTACCTGACCTATCTTAAAATAGATCAATGCCATTGTTTTGGCTCAAGATGCACGTTATTGTTATTTCTAAGACACATTTATTAAAGCTACTTCATGCCCTTATTTAACTAAGGCCTAATTCTGACTTAATTTGAGCCCTGTCTGTGAAGTCTATGCCCTTATTTAACTAAGTCCTAAGTTTTCAAAGCTGCAATCCAGCAGGCCACATAGAGCAAGCAGATTCAATGTTTCCCCTTTCACAGAGGTGTAGCAGATATTTCACCACAGACCAGCTTGAACTGCAAATTACAGGGGGTTGAAGAAGACTAGTGGAGGGTGTCAGTGCTCTGAACAACTGTATCCTTAAAACTGCAATGCAGTGTGTGGAAGTCGAGAGACCTGAAGAGCTCATGACGCATTACACAACAGATCTAAAAATAAAATCTGAATAAACTCATTCCTTTATTATTTTGTTTCATTGACAAGTATTTCTCCATATGTACTGTATGTAAAATGTATGAAAAGGAAATAGTACTGTATGTTGAATGCAGTTAAATTATTTTGAAGCAGTTAAGGCATTTATTCAATTTAACATTGAATGAGTGAAAGACACAAGTTACAGTAGAAAAGGGGTTAACTGACATCCTTAAAAATAGGAAACTCTCTTTAGGTGTGCTGAAAACTGTTACCTGAAACATCTGAGTTGAGTTCTGACATCTGACAAGTTCTGGAATTTTTATGGATACTGTTGATCTCCCTTTTTCTTTTCTTTTTTCTGAAATGTAAGTGCACTTTCAAAGGTCAGGAAAACAATTGACAGAGTCCTGGTAATTTGAATATCTAGTGGCATTTAAACACCTTTTAGACTAAATGGAAGTCAATGCAATGTTTAAGACTGACATTTCTCATTTGATTTAACAGCTGCTCTGGGGGAGAGATGCCAGGTGGGCTGCACAGACCTATAGCACCTGCTCAGGTTAAAATACCTCTGTATTACTATAGCACAATCATTTGCTTCGTTAAAGGAGAGATGTGGGTTCAGGGTTCAAAGTCTGCCTTTTAAAAGTACTGCAAGACTATAAATTGCAAATTGATTTGGACGTGAAGCTGTATAATTTATTAACTGGAATGTAAAATAGCCTTTAAAGCACAGCAATTATACAGCAAAAAGCAGCCCTGTCAGTTTCTGAGGACAAGATCTGGTGGCTTTTAGCCACAGGAGAATCCAAGACTTCCTTTAAAGCACAGGTGTAAGTGAATATGTGTGTGTGTTTGTGTTTGTGAGGACAGACAGCCATACACAGGTGAGGTCATACATTATCTTACCCTTACAACCAATGTCTTTATCCTCCTGCCCTCTGGTGCCTCTTCAGAGCTGAGGAGGCAGGTGCACAAGACTGTAAGAAGCCATCTAAAGCAGGTGTCATAGGTGCCCCAAAGGCCAGCTGGGAATGCACTGTTATAAACTGCTTTGTTTCATCCATTATAGTTATACAGTAGATGACTCACATTATATAGGACAGGTTATATAAAGCAGTAACACGAGTCAGCATTTGAGCAACTGTATTAAAAGCATTTGAGCAACTATATTGCAAACTATGGCCTGCAGAATCAACCCCTCCCTTCTCACCTTTTATTTATTTTCATTATGGTGTTTTTTTTATTTATTAATTTATTTTTTTATTTGCTCTTCGTCTTGATATATCTTCTCTCTCCCATGGTAATGTTCTCAACAGATACTTTACATTCCCAAACAGAAAATAACAAAACCGCAATTCATGAAAAACTGACATAAATGAAAAACTAATTGATATTTATATTTATATACAATTTATTCAAAAGTAGTATAGGGCTATGTTTAATGTTGTTAAATTCCTTTAATACAGGAACTATTTAATTTATAGTGACGCCATTAAATGTTAACAAATAAAACATAATTGTTTTAATCTACTGATAGCAAAAAAAATGAGAACAACTTTTTATGTTGGTGCTCTGAAAATTGTTACCTGGAATATATTCTGCATCTTCTCTCTTCCACAGTGATGGTCTCAACAGCTGCTTTACATTCCCAAAGAGAGATAAATAAAACTGTATGGCTCAATGCATTTTTGAATTCAATTAATGTAAAATTGACATTAAAAAAAACATTATTGTAATGATTATTATTTTTTATACATCTCATACTTGATCTATATGAGGGGTCACAGAATCGAGTAGAATTTAGTTTCCAAAACCATATTATTCTATGGTTGGTTTGGTAATGTTAACCAGTTCTAATATCTGTAAAACATAAAATACATTAATTGTTGTTTGAACAACTGATTCACTGTAATCATACATTGCTAAGCGCTCTCATGGTGAGATGCTGCCTCTCAGAGATTTCCTCTATTCAAAACCAGTAAGGCAAGTAATGATCTCACAACATGAGACGTATTTCTTTGGCTTCCATATTAAAGAACCCATAGAAATGCAGACAATCAATATAAATCACAAATATTGGCATGTGATGTCCATGTAAGGCTGGAAAAATATTTTGTTTTTCTTTCTACATATTAAAGGTGGGCCTGATTCTATTGTCAAAGTAGTGGCACCAGTTGCTTTAGTGGCATCAGTGAAGATTCCATCAGAAACCTAACTCATAAAACATATAGAGTAAATACAGAGTGCATGTTTCTTTAATGCATCATGCTGTACTCTTCAAATTCACATGCCTACACAGATTGATTTGGATTTAAGGCTAGTGCTCTGCGTTGCACATATGTAATAAAATCCACTTTTATTGAGGTTTTGTACAGACTTTCAATACACCGGTGTCTCAAGGTAGACTTTTGATTTATGATCATGAAAGCTTTGTAGACATGACATATTGATATGATACTTCACAAAAATGAGTTCAGCTTTTTATTGGGGTTTCATCACTGTTCCAGCTCAGAAAGTATCTTCACAACCTTTTAGTTAAAAGGTGCACCTCACCACATGGGAGCTTACCTTTAAAGCAGGGCTGGAAATGCTGAGATTCACTGGGGGGACACTAGTTGGGAAGATTGATGTTTTTTTTAGATGTACTTACATATAAAATATTATATAATCTATAATAACATTAAACAGGCCAATTTCATGTTTCCTCCACACAATATTTTCTTAATTATCAAGACAGGCACATGGAAGGTCAATGAACAACATTTATGGATTCTGTCTGGCACAAACACGTTTATGCAACAGAATCTCTACTTGGAGAAAATTACCTGTTTGATTTTGGCCAAATTAAAGGAATTTGCTTATGGGGTGCATATAGAATTGAACAGGTCACACAAACATGTTAAATACATTTGTCCTCGGGTTAAAGAAAACTGTAGAATGTTTTGGATGGTTATCTCTCAGTTTAGTACTTTGAAAATCAAATATTATTAAACGTATTTAAAGGTGAATCCAGTTTTAAGGGGAGGGAAGCTGATGTGCATTCTAAAATAGAAAATAATTTTGATAATAATATATCTAGAATATATAATAATATACACGCATCCCTTTTCTTAAACAATGGTTAAAAGAGTTGAAATGTGATGTCAATCATTTTATAAAACATTTTGTTTTGAGGATGTTACCATACCATTTTTTAAAACGTTGCTATACCTAAACATGCAGTTCTGTTCTAATTTAATTCTCTGAAATAATGTCAACTGCTGATTCTATTTTTCTTCCAGAATTTAAAGAGTATTCTATTAATGAGTTGTTCTCCCCCTCCTTCTCACAACTCGTTTAATCACATGCAACTGTTGATGGTGTTTTTGCTCAATGAGCTGCAAGATTCTGAAAATGAAGAATCACAATTTTGTTTTAAATAGTGATCACAATTCTCCCACAATTCTGAATAGATAACTAAAAAAACAACACGTAATTTACTAGAGGTTCTAGAGGTTCTGACATAATGTTTGTTGCTGCAGTCTATTTACATTTTTTTTTTTTACAATTCATTTGAATTATTATTATTATTTTTTTTTAGCGGTTTGAATAAATGATTTAGTGACTCAGTTATAAATATGTCACTTGTTTTATTACTGGATGAATCAATGTTTTTGAATCAATCTTTTGAATGAATGATTCAATGACAAATACATTTTTAACCGTAACTTGTCACCACCTATACTGGTGTAACAATGTAATCATTACAATATATATTTGAAGCATCAAGCTACTTTCAAAAGGTGATTTACTCTATTTTGATCGCTTCTGTTTGGGATGGGGGGTCTGGTTGTCTCCCTTGGTTGAAAGGGCGCAGTTTGGATTTGAATATTGGGGGGTTAAAGTGTGAACTGTTTAACGGGGTCCCAGGGAATGCTCCTTTGTGAAGTTTATTTATTTGTGTTGCTTTATTTTTGCAAAATGGTCCACACATGCAAACTTGGTTGATAATTGCAATAAAGTTATTAAATAGCCTATAGTTAACAATCACTTGTGTACAAAGTGCCATGGGAAGACAAACTTTCTTTACTTAAATTTTATTCTACTGAACATGTTAATTTCCTGTCATCTCTTGGAATATCTGAAAGCCAGGTTCCCTTTCGTTGTCACTCCGAGTTACGTCGGATGACAACGAATGGGGTTTCGCTTAGAAAGCCTATCAACTTCAAGTATTACAAAACGAGCCAATGGCAAAGAAATGCCATGGGTCTGCGGAATTTGCATGACGTAACTCCGCCCCACCTCGTGGGTATAAAAGGAGGAAGTCCGCAACAGCAGTTTATGTTTTCGCTTCGGAGCCAAGTTTATTCTTCTCTCCACAAGCCATCTCAGAACTGTCAGCTTCACGAACGAGTGCCTCGAGTGTTGGTGTGACGGCGATCTACGGCGAGAGCGTGCTTCCTGCTGATCTGCTGCAGTGATTTGCCAGTCGGCGCGTTTCTCCCCGGGCGCTTCAACACTTGAGTTTTCTCACTAAAAGAGCTTACACGCGGCACGTCTTTTTAAAGATGCCTCGCCCGTGTACTTCTGGTTGCGGCAGATTGGTATCGGACTCTGATGGGCACGAGCGCTGCATAGTATGTTTGGGCATTGATCATGCTAGAGCAGCGCTCGTGGATGACTCATGTTTTCTCTGTGGGAACATGACCATCGCGTCATTACGGTCGAGACTCAGTGAACTCGCAAGAGTGAGAGTCCCCTCATCCACCCCCCGCCCTGCGGCTGGTGGCCAGGGTGACCTGAGGGTGACGGTCTGGAACAAGGCGCCGACTATGTGTCCGCGACCCCAGCCCCCCTCTTCAATGACGGTGCCCGCTAGTGAACTGCCGATTCCCGCGGGTCTACCCTCTGGTAGCCCGCGTGTTTCGGTTGAAGCTACAGAGGATGATGCCATGTCTGTTGCTGCATCACTAGGTGGGTTTGATTCTTCTGGAAGTGAGGGCTCGTCACAGCTGCCACCTTCCGGTGTGCATACGGCTGTGCTCGAGTCTGATCCGGAGATGACGGCCATGCTTTCCCGGGCAGCCGCGAGCATCGGGCTTGAGTGGAGGCCTCCACCCTGTCCTGAGCGCTCGCGGCTGGACGATTGGTTTTTGGGTAAGGCCGCCGACCCTCGTCCTCGGCAAACCCCAATACCTTTCTTCCCGGATGTGCATGATGAGATCTCGAAGTCCTGGAAGACCCCGTTGTCTTCCCGTGACCGCTCGTTGGCCTCATCCGCCTTTCCTCCCCTTGATGATGCAGCCGCCCGTGGGTACACTGGGCTCCCCCCGGTTGAACGCTCTGTTGCCATGCAACTATGTCCTCAGAGTGCTTCTCGTGGCGAGCCTAAGCACCCATCCAAAGCCTGTAGATTTTCGTCGACCTTGGTGGCGAAGTGTTACAGAGCGGCGGGACAGGCGGCTGCGTCACTGCATGCTATGGCCACTCTGCAGGTCTACCAGGCCCAGATGCTCAGAGACATGCACGAGGGTAGGACAGACCCAGGGCTCTTCAATGAGCTGCGCGCCGCGACCGACCTTGCTCTCCGGGCGACGAAGGTTACCGCGCGCTCCCTGGGTCTGGTGATGTCCACAGCCGTGGTCCAGGAGAGACATCTCTGGCTGAACCTGGCTGACATGCGGGACGCGGAGCGGACCCGTCTGCTTAACGCCCCCTTGTCCCAGGCCGGCCTCTTCGGCGGTGCGGTTGAAGACTTTGCCCAACAGTTTTCAACCGCCCAGAAACAGACCGAGGCCATAAAACACATTCTGCCCCGCCGGCCAGCTGCTGCCTCCACCCAGCCGACCGGGCAGACGCCTCGTCCTGTTTCCCGCCGAGGGCGCCCTCCTGCGGCTCCCGCCCCTCCCGCCCGGCCCACGCAGCAGCCTCCACCTCGGGCCGGTCGCGGAGGAAGCCGTAAGAAGGCGCCACAGCCCTCTCCCGCCCCGCCCCCCGCTAAACGCCGGGCCAAGCGGCGCTCCTGAGACGGGCTGCTCAGGGAAGATGGTCGTTTTCAGGAGATGGTAGCAGGACCACTCCTTCCCCCGGTGGAGGGCCGGGGGAGAATCTTTTGTTCTCCGCTCCCCGCTGCTCACCCACGGGTGGGCAGCACCCTAAAGTGGTTAAAAACAGAAACGACCCTCTCTTCCCTGAGCTCACAGAGTTCTCGGGCGACGCAGAGCGCCGCCCACAAGCCGTGCTCTCCTCGCCCCCCTCTGTCCCAGAGGCGGTTGACAAGGCGGGCCGTCCACGGACCGCGTCGCCCCTGTCCCCCTCTGTCGCCAGACCCCTGGCAGAGCAGGCCCCCGCGGGACGACCAGCCTGGTCCTCCCCTGGCCCCCTCTGTCAGGGCGCGGTTGCTAACTATGCCCCCGCACCGGGCCGCTATGCCGTCCACGTCTGGGCCAGTTACTCCGCTTCGCTGCCCCTCCGGGGGGACGCCTGTCGTCCGCTTGATCCCGCTGGTTCAGTTCCTGGGAGCCTGGTTAGAGCTTCCCCGTCTGTCCCGCTGGATCGCGCGCACCATCAGGCTCGGCTATGCGATTCAGTTCGCACGGTCTCCTCCCCGCTTCAGGGGAGTCCGCTCCACTTTGGTCGGTGGCAATGCCCCTATCATGAGAGCAGAGATTGCCACCCTGCTGGCGAAGGGTGCAATCGAGACTGTCCCTCCAGCCGAGATGAGGTCCGGGTTCTACAGCCCCTACTTCATTGTCCCCAAGAAAACCGGTGGGTTACGGCCAATCCTGGACTTGCGCGTGCTGAACCGCTCCCTTCACAGGCTGCCGTTCAAGATGCTCTCCGCCAAACGCGTTCTCGAATGCGTGCGGCCCCAGGATTGGTTTGCAGCGATCGACCTGAAGGACGCCTACTTTCATGTCTCCATTCTTCCTCGACACAGACCGTTCCTACGGTTTGCTTTCGAGGGGCAGGCATACCAGTACGCGGTTCTCCCTTTCGGGCTAGCCCTGTCTCCTCGCACCTTCACGAAGGTCGTCGAGGCTGCCCTTGTTCCCCTTCGGGAACACGGGGTTCGCATCCTGAGTTATATCGACGACTGGCTGATCCTAGCTCACTCTCGAGATCAGGTTTGCGAACACAGGGACCTAGTGCTCCGGCACCTAGCTCGTCTGGGCCTTCGGGTCAACTGGGAGAAGAGCAAACTTTGCCCCGTGCAGAGGATCTCTTTTCTCGGTATGGACATCGACTCGGTCGCCATGTCCGCGCAGCTTACGAGCGAGCGCGCGCAGTCACTGCTGACTTGCCTGAGACATCTCAGGAGCAAGAATGTGGTTCCACTGAAACATTTTCAGAGGCTCCTGGGGCATATGGCATCTGCAGCCGCGGTCACGCCGCTCGGATTGCTTCATATGAGACCGCTTCAGCTTTGGCTTCGCGACCGAGTCCCGAGGTGGGCATGGCATCAAGGCACGCTCCGGGTACCAGTTACTCCGACCTGCCATCAGTTCCTCACCCCGTGGTCGAACCTCAGTTTTCTCAGGGCGGGTGTCCCCCTGGAACGAGCTTCCCGGCATGTTGTGGTCTCCACGGATGCCTCCACCACGGGCTGGGGCGCCATGTGCAATGGACATGCTGCTGCGGGCTCCTGAACAGGACCCCAGCGGCTATGGCATGTCAATTGCCTCGAGTTGTTGGCAGTACGCCTTGCCCTGCACCGCTTCCGGGCGTTGCTCAGGGGTCAACACGTACTAGTCCGCTCAGACAATACCGCTACTGTAGCGTACATCAACCATCAAGGTGGTCTACGCTCCCGCCGTATGTCACAACTCGCCCGCCACCTCCTTCTATGGAGTCAGAAGCATCTGAGGTCGCTTCGAGCCATTTTCATTCCCGGAGCCCTGAACTGTGCAGCCGACGAGCTCTCACGGCTTCAGCCCCTCCCTGGAGAATGGCGACTCCATCCCCAGTCGGTTCAGCTGATTTGGGACCAGTTCGGGGACGCACAGATAGATCTGTTTGCCTCTCACGACTCGACCCATTGCGCCCTGTATTTTTCCCTGACCGAGGGCACGCTCGGCACGGATGCACTGGCGCACAGCTGGCCGCCGGGCCGCAAATATGCGTTTCCCCCAGTGAGCCTTCTTGCGCAGACCTTGCGCAAGGTCAGGGAGGACGAGGAGCAGGTCATTTTGGTCGCGCCGTACTGGCCCGGCCGGACCTGGTTCCCCGAACTTGCACTCCTCGCGACAGCACCTCCCTGGCCCATTCCTCTGAGGAAGGACCTTCTTTCTCAGGGACGGGGCACCCTGTGGCACCCTCGCCCCGATCTCTGGAGCCTCCACGTGTGGCTCCTGGACGGCTCGAGGTAGGTTTGAGTACCCTTCCACCAGCGGTGGCGGCTACCATCACTTCCGCTAGAGCGTCGTCCACTAGACACGTCTACGCGTTGAAGTGGAACCTCTTCGTCGTCTGGTGCTCTTCTCACCGAGAAGACCCCCGGAGATGCTCGATCAGCGTTGTGCTTTCCTTCCTTCAGCAAGGGTTGGAGCGAAGGCTGTCTCCCTCCACCCTTAAGGTCTATGTTGCCGCCATTGCCGCACACCATGACCTAGTCGAAGGTAAGTCGGTAGGGAAGCACGACCTGGTCATCAGGTTCCTGAGAGGAGCGAGGAGACTAAATCCTCCTCACCCTCCTCTTGTTCCCCCTTGGGACCTCTCAGTGGTTCTAACTGCCCTGAAGAGTGCTCCCTTTGAGCCCCTGCAGTCAGTCGAGCTTAAGTTCCTGTCAATGAAGACAGCGCTCTTGGTTGCACTGGCCTCCATCAAGAGGGTAGGGGACCTGCACGCATTCTCCGTCGACGAAGCGTGCCTGGAATTCGGACCGGCTTTCTCTCACGTGATCCTGAGACCCCGGCCCGGATATGTGCCCAAGGTTCCTACCACTCCCTTTCGGGACCAGGTGGTGAACCTGCAAGCGCTGCCCCCGGAGGAGGCAGACCCAGCCTTGGCACTGCTCTGTCCAGTACGCGCTCTTCGCGCCTATGTAGACAGGATGCGGTGTTTCAGGACCTCAGACCAGCTCTTTGTCTGTTATGGTGGGAAGCTGAAGGGAAAGGCTCTCTCCAAGCAAAGGTTGTCTCACTGGATAGTGGACGCCATTGCCTTGGCTTACCAGCAGCAAGGTCGACCGTGCCCCCTTGGTGTGACGGCCCACTCCACCCGGAGTGTGGCATCCTCTTGGGCTCTAGCGCATGGCGCCTCGCTAACAGACATCTGCAGAGCTGCAGGCTGGGCGACACCTAACACATTCGCCAGATTCTATAATCTCCGAGTGGAGCCAGTGTCCTCTCATGTACTCGCTTCAACTAGCTAGTACCGGACCCGCTCAGGTGTCTTCGCATGCTCGCCATTCCACTCCACGGACTGGATACGTGCGATATTCTCCTCAGGTGAGCTTCCCCGAAAGCCCTGAGTTCCTCCAGCACTCCTGACGTCGGCGCCAGTGTCTATTGCCTGCGCGTCGGCTAGGTGCCTCCCGTGTGCATGGTCCCTCCCCTGAGCGACCCCCACATGTGTGTTTTCCACTGTAAGCCTCTCTGAGCATGTGTCTTTCCCTTGGCAAGCCACCTTGCCACCCCTGGGGTTGAAATATTCCACCTGCGGCTGGACACCCCAGTGTTCTCCATATGTTTCCTTCGGGTCATATGTGTATTCTCTAAGTCCCCCCCCTCTGGGTTGGCATTAATTGCATACTTCCCCTAGCTTGGGATATGCTTCCCAGTGTACCTTGGTATTCCTGTGTTAAATGGAGTCCTTCGTCCAGTCTATGACAGGGATCTCGATTTACGCAGGGCACTGGAAGACAGCTGAGAAGGTGGCGTGATTAGACTGGTAACCCCATTCGTCGTCATCCGACGTAACTCGGAGTGACAACGAAAGGGAACGTCTCGGTTACGTATGTAACCCTCGTTCCCTGAGTAGGGAACGGAGACGTTACGTCTGCCTGCCACTTCCGCTGTACCGCGGGGATCGCCTGAGCTCAGTCTTGGCTCCTCAGCGAAGAAACATAAACTGCTGTTGCGGACTTCCTCCTTTTATACCCACGAGGTGGGGCGGAGTTACGTCATGCAAATTCCGCAGACCCATGGCATTTCTTTGCCATTGGCTCGTTTTGTAATACTCGAAGTTGATAGGCTTTCTAAGCGAAACCCCATTCGTCGTCATCCGACGTAACGTCTCCGTTCCCTACTCAGGGAACGAGGGTTACATACGTAACCGAGACGTTTTTCCTAATAGGCATTTCTGTCATATTAGCAGAACACATTTTACACATGGGGAAAACCAATTGTTTTTGTTGATAATTCAAGAAGGTCATACTTTAAAGCTCTTGATTCTAAATCGTAATTGGCCTTATGAAAAAGTAGTTGTAATTGTTTAACCATAGCATTTGTTAGAATAAGGATATAATTACAGGTAGACCACTGGAGGCTCCTCATTACCATGCATCTTTTTTAAATCTATACCCATAACATATTATCTATTATAAATTATTCAACAAGTTAGTTAAAATGTACTACAATAAATACCATAGAACGTGAAAAATTGTAGTAAATGTGCATGGTCATGAGACGTTAAAAAAGCTTGCTAGAGGATGTTTTCCCCTCGTTTCATCAGTATTTTTATTGGCTGTTTTTAGATCATGTTTGAGTTTCTCCATAGCGTTTTACTACGTTCTCAATAAAATTCTTATGAGTTGCACATTTTATCATAGGAACGGCTTGCGCAAATCGTATCACACATTTGAGGAGCAAATGAATGTGCCTAGGATGATTCGCACACCACTCATGCTAAGCTCAGAACGCACGATAAATACAATTAATTAATAGCTTGATTCTATGATTTGGTGTGGGGGCCAGAGTACCGGCAACATGTGAGAAGTGACGGTATGCAAGAAAAAGTTAGGGTAGCCTACGCTTGATTCAAATAAGTGCCGGTACAGTGTACCAGTGCGTACCGGCCCACTTCAAGCACTGAGTAAGATTGCGTGGGTGTTTGAATCCAGATCGCGATCATTTAATGATTAATCATGCAATTTTATTGAGTTATGTTTTTGTGCTAAATTTGTGTCGCTTTTGTAGTCTATTGAGAAAATAAAATATATAGAAATTGACTCCACCAGAGCCTTTAAGTTCTGCAAGTTGCGCGGTGGGGCCTCCATGGATCGGATTTGTTGGTTGATCCCATAGTTGCTCAATCAGATTAAGATTTGGAGAATTTAGAGGCCAAGGCAATGCCACATTCCTTAATTTTTGCATTGTGGCAGATTGCTACTTAAAAAAGAGGCTACTGCCATCAGGGAACACCATTGCCATGATGGGGTGTACTTGGTCTGTGTTAGGTGGTACGTGTCAAAGTAACAAAGTAACATGAATGACAGGATCCAAGGTTTCCCAGCAGAATATTGCCCTGAGTATAACACTGCCTTCTTCCCATAATGCATGCTTCCATCTCTTCCTCAGGTAAAAAAAGTACATACTTTTGACTGAACATACTTTTTTTTGAAAAAAAAAAAAACTTTATTGTATTTGAAATATATTCCCTTTTTCAATAGTACATTGCAAATATACTAACACAAATTTTACTATCTTTAAATATATTAAAAGTATATTAGCATGCTTTTACCTATTTTCACAATACAACTTTTAACACACTTTAAAATAATTGTACTTTAGTATATTTTCTAAAAGTATATTTTAGAAAAATATACTTTAAGTGAAAATTCAGTTTATTTTTTAAGTGTATTTATTTGCACTTTATTAAAAATATATTTTAGGTATATTAGGTATATAACTGTGTGCTGGAAATGATCATTGTAACAACATATTGAAAATATACTTTAAAAATACATTATAGTATACAATAGTATTTTGTACAAAGTATAGCTAAGTTTTATTTGTCTAATAATGTACATTTATTATTGAAGACTAAGTATGAAATTTGTAGTATTTGTAATAAGTTATATTTATACATTTTGCTGAAATATATGACACCACGATAGCCTCGTAGGCAATGTGCTTCAGGAGACCCGAGTTTAAGCCCCGGCTGGTGGACCTTTCCTGATCTCTCTCTCTCTCTCTCTCTCTCTCTCTCTCTCTCTCTCTCTCTCTCTCTCTCTCTCTCTCTCTCTCTCTCTCTCTCTCTCTCTCTCTCTCTCTCTCTCTCTCTCCCTCTCCCTCTCCCTCTCCCTCTCCCTCTCCCTCTCCCACCTCACTTCCTGTCTAGCTACTGTCCTATCCAAATAAAAGGCGAAAAGGCCAAAAATATTATTATTTTTAAATATATCTAAATACACTTATGGTATATTGCTTGTATGTTTCTCGCAATTAATTTGTAATGTACATAAAGTTATGCTCTACTCCAACTAAAATATACTTGGTACACAATTTGTGGTAACACTTTATTTCGATAGTCCACTTTAGACATTCTACTAACTATAAGTAACTTTGCAGCTACATGTCAACTGACTGTCATTAGAGTTTTAGTAGACTGTCTGCTTAATATCTGCTAACTCTTTATTTTGTTGGTCCCCCAAAAGATATTCTACTGACTATAAGTAACTTAGCAACTACAAGTCAATTTGTTCTCCTAGCCCGAACCCTAACACCTAACCATAACCGAACAGTCTACTGAGAGTCATCGACACTCTACTAATACTCTAATGAGAGTTAGTTGACATGTAGTTGAAAAGTTACTTATAGTTAGTAGAATGTCTAAAGTGACTATCGAAATAAAGTGTAACCCAATTTGTTGTTTCAAAATAGTACACTTCAATTTAACTAATCATTAACACACTTGAAGTATATTGATAATTAGTCTGGCTGCAAGTATACTTAGCATTTTTTATTTTTTTTCACCAGGGTGTAGCAGAAGACAAGGCAAGCTTTGGGACATACTACTTCATAGCTGAATCTTAAATGGATAGCTCTGTCTCTTAGTTACGTGCATCATTTCACTGTTTAAACTGTCCAGTCAGTCATCTTTTCATATCTTTTCACTATTCAATTTCTTTTAATTTCCTACTGTTTCAGAGAAAAATGCATAGCTTGTTGATCTGCCAGTCGTGAGTCTTTATTGTGGAGAACTCTCCTCATGTGTTTGCAATTTGCATAATGATGCATTTAAAAGTTAATTACCAAATATATCTTTACTAAAGTTCACAGTGCTGTTTGAGATGAAATATGGATAACATTGAATAAATATATTTTTGTCTAGTTAGATACTGATTATTAATCACTCAAATCCCTTTATCTAAACTTCTCCACTTAACCGTTGGACTCGCACATCCACCATGTTTGTAGGTTTTAACACATTTTATTCTTGTTTGTATTTCTAATTGAATTCTCATCCAACACGCAATGGGTTGTGGGCAATATCAGCCATTTGAGTGTGCACGGATCTGCACTTTAGATTCTAACCGGAAAAAGCAGACCATCATGGTATAGTTCTACTAATTTCAACAAACTATGATTTATAATTCGATAGCTAATTCTAATTTCGGATACTGTTTAGGACGGATAGTATGCGAATTGGGATGCAGCAGAAGTCTTCTAGTGAGCTGGTGATTTGCATCAGGTTTGTTAGATGGAGACATCCAAAATGTACAGTGCTGGGGCGTCACCAGGATAGGTTTGAAAAGCACTTTGTCTACAGTGGCATCGGTTACTGAAAACTTTTTTTTATCATTATAAAGTCATAGATGACTGATACTGCACTATTTGTAGTTGCTTAATTTAACAGTTTTGCTTTTAAAGGCTTTCCTATTTCTGGCACTAAATGGACAGTTTAAAGATAAAGAGTAGACAGATATCAAGAGAGGACCGGCAATGCCCACCTATGTCATTGTGTCTTTCCATTTAGAGAGGCTTACAGGCTAGCACACATTCATCACTTTTGGCAGTAACTCAGAGGATGCAGTGTTCTTCTTCACCGGTAAAGGCAGGCACACCTGCTTAATTCCCAATGGGAAATGGAGAATTTAGATATTATACATTAACAAGTGGAGCTGTGTTACTCAGCTGCGCAGAAGAGTCAGGTTGATTGATGACTAGCGACAGGCTAGCAACGGGGGTCAGTTATGAACACATATAAATGCACAATTACGTCTCTTAGCCCAAGTTTAGATCCATACCATTTTCTTTCATCTGTGAGATGTCTATTCCCACAGGGATCAAGAGTGACTCAGTCTTCGTTAATTGCTAAAACTTTGATCTTTTCACCACCAGTTTTAGATGCAAAAATGACATCAGAAGAGACATGCTGGGAAAAAATGGAAAGAAAAGAAAATAATAAAAGAACTACAATGTGCAGATGTACAGTACCACCTAATGGAAAAAAAAAATCTGATTAATGAGATACTCTCACCTTGATAGCCAAATTAATTAATTGCGTTGCATGCTTGACTGTGTAGATAAGCTTTTATTTGGTCAAATATGTACAAGTTCTTATCCCTTGGAAAAACTGTTGTATATTTATGGCATGACCTTTTTGTGTTAGTCTAATTGGAATGCATAGTTATTTTCTACAGTGTATCTTTAAAACTGCACAAAAGAAAAGTTTATAACCCCCATTGAAGTTGCTCTTATCATATTAAACAAATTCAGTTCATGGTAATTCATTTAAAACAACAATGTAATTTCACAGTAAGTTTTATTTGAAGTAATAACAGGAATATGCCTTTTTTAATTTTCAGAAACAAAATTGTCTCTTTTTTTTATTTCAGGAACATGATGCAAATGTTGTAGCCTTGTTGGTTGGTGGTCTCATTGGACTCTCAGAGTCGGGCAGCTACGTGCTGTGGTTGTCATGAGTGCAGTGAAGAGAAAATAAGAGTAAGTTTACCTTATTCTGCACCCCCCTATTGTCTACCTGAACTCACAGTGGGTTGGATCAGTGGGGATATGGATCTTTCGGATGAGAGATGCCAAACTAATCTTGAATGTGAAGACAAAAAGGGAGGGGTGAGGGTGAAAGGTCACAAAAGGAAAACTTGTCACCAGCTCAAACAACACTATTGCCTTGAGAGAAGGAAATTGAGAGTGAAAAGCTCAGTTTTAGATTGTTCGCCTGCACATGCTGAAAAACATCTCCAATCACTCATCCCTATTAAACCTTTGAATGATTCATTTTATTTAGCCATTACCTAAAGCATTTTGCTAAGAGACAGATAAAAGCTTTAATGACTGCCTGAATATTAGACATCAAACAGAAGAGTGGGAATGTACTTGACTGAGCTGGAAAGGTTCTTATTGGAATCGTGTGAACCTTGGCATCTTGAGAGAGCTTTTGAGGAGACATGTGTAAGCCCTCATTGTAGCACAAAAGCTTTGCTCTATGCATTTGAAAGCAGTAAAAATGGAAGTGTTTGCATCTTGGCCTTTTATTTTGTGACAGAGGGATTGTGGGGGCAAATGCCAGAGCCTCTCAGCAGGCCATTGAGCTTCTGGAGCAGGGCTGGGAGCTTTAATCCCGTGAGAATTAGTGTTTGCCAGAACAAAACATTTCTATTGAGATCCGTTGTGGACGTTATCGACTTAGGGTTCGGTCAGGTTTCTTAATGGTGAAAGAAGATGCAAATGGTTAGACCTTAGGGAGACAGAATGTTGGGCGTGACCCCTTGCGATGCCCCTTCCAACAGCAGACTAAAGGCTCTCAAATAATAGAATGTAATGAGTCCTGAGTCTGTGAAGATCTAATAGATGGTACTTTAAGGGGTAGTTCAGCCAAACATTTTAATTCTGTCCTCATTTACTTATCCACATGTCGTTTCAAATCCAGAAGACTTTCTCTCTTCTTTGTCCACACTTTGAAAATCAATAGAGTCCAAAGTTTTATCTTGAATTGACTCTCATTGTATGGACAAAAGCAGTTGAAATGTTTTTCAAAACCCGGCGAAACCTGGGGACTGACAGACGGGGATGGAACCAGGGTGCGTGGAGTATCCGGCGCAGCAGAAAAGCCGACAGGCCAGGGCGACATCCACGGCCCGGAAGCCTAAAGTGGATCTGCTGGCTCGCACGACCGAGGAGGAGACGGGGACTCGGCTGGCTGGAGCGAGTGAGGACAACAGGGAAAATCTCTAAATAGATTTTAATGATGAACAAGGTGTCACAGTCACCCCTAGTCACATGTCTTCCTTTGTTCTGTTTTCCCGCCACTCATCTGTCTCTATGGTGATGTCACGGGGTGACCTGAAACAAGCGGGACTAAAATTTCGCAGCAAATGTTTCCCCATCGGAACGGCCCCGGTGTCACACCAGGCTGGTTCCGGCTGCTTGCAAGTCATCGGGAGAGCAGCCATTGATGAGGAAATACACAACAGGTGTGCACGAGAGCCCCGCGATCAATGATTGGGACACGTATGAGGAATCCGGCGGATAAAAAGGGATCGCTGAGACTGAAGAGGGTGTTCAATTCAGCTGGAGAGACAGGACGATACGGTCGGAGTTGTTGTTCACGGGCTGGCTATTGGACTTTTTATTCATCACCTCCAAGGAAGATCATTGAGGAGTGTTGTTCCAACTGGAGGGAGAGGAATTGGGTGAACTGGAAAACATCGTGCCACTTTAGAAAGATAAGTACTCATTGACTTTATCCAAGCCTTCAGTACTGCTGTTATATGGATATGGGGAATGGAAGATGTGTTAATGGAGAAAGAAATACTGCGTAAAATCCAGTCTTGAGGATAACTGGCTCATGATCTTTTGCTCTCTTCTCCCAGTATTTATGTGTGTGCATTACCTCTATCCCAGACCGCTGTCCCAGTGTGCTTGGACAAAGTGCTGAAAATCAAACCGTAATTGTGTGTCTCCTGGGTCTCCAGTCACCCCTCTGACACCCAGACCCCGTTCCTGATTGTGGCAGAGGAGTCAGGATAGAGTGTGAGCGATGGCCTTATTTCACCCAGTGTGCGGAGTGCAGTGTTGAAGTTGATGTGTGTCACGGAAGTTTTGTTGAAGTGAAGAATTATTGAGTGTGGAACATAACCTTGCTGTTGCTCACAATTCTGACCCTCACGGTGCTGTCCAGTCAAAGGGGAATGGAGAAGACCAGCCCAGCTTGAGGGTGTGTCCGCTGAGGATCAATGTAAAACCCACCTTTCATTGACCGGAGCGGGTCCATACAATCGTAAGTCTTTGTCCAGTGTTATCTGAAGTTTGTCTGAAGAGGCCTACTCACCTCGCCTGGCTTGAGTGTGTCCATCCAGCTGTACGCCCCCGTTCTGTCACTTGAAGTTCGTCTAAAGAGGAACCATACCGGCCTACTCACCTCGTCTGGCTTGAGTGTGTCCATACAGCTGTACGCCCCGTTCTGTTACTTGAAGCTCGTCTAAAGAGGAATTATACCGGCCTACTCACCTCGTCTGGCTCGAGTGTGTCCATCCAGCTGTACGCCCCTGTCCTGTCACTTGAAGTTCGTCTAAAGAGGAACCATACCGGCCTATTCACCTCGTCAGGCTTGAGTGTGCCCATCCAGCTGTACGCCCCTGTGTTGTCACGTGAAGTTCGTCTAAAGAGGAACCATACCGGCCTACCCACCTCGTCTGGCTTGAGTGTACTCACCCAGCTGCAAGTTCTTGTCTCTGGTCACTTGAGAGTTATTCTGGAAGGGAACTATACCGACCTACTTACCTGACGTGGCGGAAGGGCGTCCATCCAGCCGTAAGCCCCAGCTCCCTATTACCTGGAATTATTCCAACGAGGGATCTCACCTGTCTCTGTCCCTTGCTGCTCGAAGTTGACCCGAGGAGTGACCGTACTGACCTACCTACCTCGTCTGGCCGAAGTAGGCCCATCCAGTCGTAAGCCCCATCTACCATTATTTGGAATTACTCCAACGAGGGGCTGACCCTTCCCCCTTGTTGGGCCAAGAAGAGCCCTGGTGCGAGCTGGAGCTCGACCCTGCTCGACCCCCCCCCCCCCTCCCCTTTTTCCGCTGCTGGTCAGGAGACCTGGAAGACCCAAGAGTAATTTAGTTAGGACCTTTTCCTTTTTAATAAATAAAATATTATTTTGCACCTTACTTGGTCTGTTGCCTCGTCTGTCTGGTCTCTGTCAGCTCCTTGAGGTGGTCCTGGGACCTAGGGGTGGGCGCGGTCTCAGTCGACCACCCCGACCTGTGACAGTTACTGCCATTTAGTTCATCATCTGTTCCACCTGTGTCTAGTTAATTATCATCTGTATCACCTGGTTTCTGTTGATCTGTGTTCTTCAGTGTCTGTATTAAGTTCCTTTCAGTTCAGCCAGTCTTTATCCGTTCTCAGTCTTATGTAGTGTGTGTGTTCATCCTGCCTGTCTGTACCCATTGGAATTCTAGTTATATTAAAAGTTTGTCTTGGAGCTTTTTGCCTTCTTCGTCTTCTTCTGCCTGCACCACACTGTGACACAAGGGAGTAACACAACACTTTACATAAGACAATAACTGACAAGGGACTGAACAACACAGGGAGTTTAAATGCAAGATGAACCAAACTACTGACAGGTGATAATTATACGTAACCTGAGAAACAAATGAAGAAAAAATCAGTAACCAAAACTGAACCGAGAAGAGAAACAGGAACAAAACAAAACACAAAGGAATATCAAAATAAAACTCCAAGTCTGTGACAGTAATGTAATGTTAATAGCTAAATGCTTGTGTGTTATTGCTGTCATAGAAGGAATAAAGCTTATATAGAACATAGAACAGTATAAATGTGCCTCCAGTAACTTAAAGGGCCAGATTTACCAACAGCTTGCACCAGTAGGGACTACTGTCGGGATTTACTAAAGACACGCAGGGCAAAATTAGTTGAGTTGTTTTTGCGGCTGACCTTATTGCATATGCATTTGTAGGAGTTTCCTAGGAGTTTTGTAGGAGCAAAATTTATGGGAGGAGATTATTTAAATGAATCACGCAACACGATTTACTAATGTTTGTGCCAGTCAATTTACTGGTATTTGCGCCATTATTTAACGCCCAAAAAAAGCTTGTCTTAATCCATTTTGCGAAATGGCTGCAATTGTTGCTGGTAGGAGGAGACACCCCTGGTGAAAAAAAAATGCTAAGTATACTTACAGCCAGACTAATTATCAGTATACTTCAAGTGTGTTAATGATTAGTTAACTTGAAGTGTGCTATTTTGAAACAACAAATTTAGTACTAAGTATATTTTAGTTGTAATTAAATTGTAGTAAAGCATAACTTTAAGTGCATTTAGTGTACTTTTGTTTACTAACATATTATACTACATAGTTTACTACATAGTATACTTTAAGTATATGCCTGTTTAGGGACTAATTACATGCTTGATTAGTGATATTAAAATGTACTTTATTTGTGTTGCAAGTACATTACAAATTCATTACGAGTGTCTTCGAAATATACAAGCAATATACCAGTGTATACAAGTGTATTTATATATATATTGTTTAAAAAAATTTGTTTGGCATTTTCGCTTTTTATTAGGATAGGGCATTAGCTAGACAGGACGTGAGGTGGGAGAGAGAGGAGGGACAGGATCAGGAAAGGTCCATAAGCCGGGACTCGAACTCGAGTCTCTCAAAGCACATGACTGCAGTTGCCCACGAGGCTATCATGGTGTGATATATTTGAGTAAAAAGTATACTTTTCATATCCAAAAAGTATATCCAAATATTGGCATACTTTGTCTTCAATAACAAATGTACATTATTAGACAAATAAAACATACTTTGTACAAAATAAAATTGTATACTATAATGTATTTTGAAAGTATGCTTTCAATGCATTCTTACAATGATAATTTCCAGCACACAGTTAAAATATATTTTAATAAAGTGCAAATAAATACACTTTTAAAAAATAAACTGAATTTTCACTTCAAGTATAGTTTGCTAAAATATATTTTTCTAAAATATACTAAAGTACAATTATTTTAAAGTGTGTTAAAAGTGGTATTGTGAAAATAGGTAAAAGCATGATGCTAATATACTTTTAGTATATTTAAAGATAGTAAAATTTGTGTTAGTATATTTTTAATGTACTATTGAAAAAGGGAATATATTTCAAATACAATAAAGGTTTTTTTTTTTTCTCCTAGGGTACAGTCAAAAGTATAAACTATACTTTTTTTTCACTAGGGACCGGAGAGAACAGAGAGCGGGTGGTAGAAAGGAGAAAATATTTTCCACTCGTAAACATTTATTTGGAATTCCTGAGGAAGACGTTATCCGAACATATTGTTTGCCAAGCCATGCAATTTTTTTATTTGCTGCAGGAAATAAAAGATGACTCGGAATCCTCAACTACAAGGAGTCACGCAATACCTGGTGCATCAAACTTCTTGCAACCCTTCATTTTTTGGCCTCTGGCTCTTTTCACGTACTGTGACTTCTTTAGCTGGGATTTCACAGTCTGCACTTTCACCTGCGTTATCTGTGGTCCCAATGCTATTTGTGCTGCTCTTGGTAGATTGCGTTGGTCATTATGTAAGTGATTTGACTGCGTCTGTGTTCTTTAATTTGCGCATCAGCAGTAGATTACGCGCAAACCTTGCCACTCCTATCGGCGCATTTGGGGAGTTGCACTCTTAAGCTAATTTGCCCAATTTAGTAAATCTGGCCCTAAAGCTTTAAAAACGCATTTCGTTGCTTAACATAAACTGTATATATAAACTATATAATTGTTTGCAAAGAGTGAGTAAAACACTTTTACTTTGTAAAAGTAGACAAATGAGAAGATTAGTTTTCCTGTTTGGCAAGATGATGTTTAATGGTCCTGACAACCTCTGTAGTCCCTTTTAGCCACTTGTTAGCAACCTTTTTAAAAAACTTTATAATCTATCCAAAATTAATCAACAAAATCTTGTCTAAATATTCATATTTAGTCTGTAACATATCGTGTTTATGATATATTAGCATATAAATGTTTAATTTGCAGTTTGTTGCTTATACAAAGACATTTTATTTCAACATATTTCAGTCTATTTTTACTCAGCTCAGTAGGCTATAGCAATGTAGTTTAGATGTGTTCATGTAAAAATAACATGTTTACTAATGTAGGTGCAAGAGTGAATGAACGGCACAGATGCGCTCTGTAGGCTACAGCTGTAGTAAACAACAGCGCGTCTGTGCCGTTCATTCATTCATTCACACACAGACAGACATGCAATTCATATTTAAAAAGTATTTTTGCGGTTTACTGACACTATTCAATATCTTGATTAGAAGAAAAGCACTTAAGAATAAATAACTTACTACATCAGCTGGATCCAATGCTCCTCGAAATGAAACTACCAGCACTTCTGAGGTAACTTTTCCAGGATTATTATGATAGTATTATTCCTCACAGCATAGCAAGACGAGGTAAAGCACAAGATTCTTATTAAACTTGATGTGTTTTATCCAGCTGATGTGGGTGTTGGCATGTTTGCATGGCTTGCCTCAGATCATTTGCGTTTGCATAGCACGCGCTCTCCGTGGGCGTGTCACATTAACACTTAATGAGGTATAATGAGCTGAAAAGAAAAATTCTGACATCTCTCTCTTTTCATACAGATTACATGAACTGAGAATAATTGTTTTTTATATAAATTACTTCATTTAAAAGAAGAGAATTCAAGCTTCATAAAGAAAAATCTCTCATGCCTGTATGACAAGTATTCACAGAGTTACAGTTCATTTTCAGACGCGTTTCAGAATGGACTTCACTGACAGAGAGAAGGCAAAACTCGCATCATGTTTATTTTTCTTTATTTGACAAAAAGCACAACACTTTGTTTTTTATTGTGAGTATACACAAAAAATAGACACTTAACAGGAACAAATGATGTATAACACTTATATGTAAGATCAAAATCTACAGAGTATTTTGAGTCTCTTTTGCACTGATAAGAAAAAAAGTGAGCTAGTATTGCCGGTGATACCGCCAATGCCTAGGAGGGAGCAATACTCTCACCTAGGAGGAGCTCACCACCCAGGTGGGCACGTGGATCTTGGGAAATAACCAAGATGAAGGAAACCACATGTAGTTGGCCAACCTCTGGTTGGAAACAAACTTCTATTCTGCTGGTCTCCATAACAGACAAGAGCTGGTCTGAGGTTGAGGCTCTGCATTCTGAGCATGTATAACCGCAATGGAGTGGACGGACAGAGAAAAGCCAGGGCTGGGTCTGCCTCCTCCAGGGCAGGGTCTGCCTCCTCCAGGGCAGCGCTTGCAGGCTCACCACCTGGTCCCGTAGGAGAGGTAGAAACCTTGGGCACATATCCAGCCCGGGGTCTCAGATATCTTGAGAGTTAGCCGGCCCAAATTCCAGGCACAATTCGTTTACCGAAAATGCATGCAAGTCCCTAATCTCTAGATAGAGACCAAGCAAGCAGGAGAACTGTTTCTCTAAAAACAGGATTTTTAACTCACTGCCTGTAAGGCTCAAGGGAGGTCTCTGCAGTGCAGTAGCACCAGAGATAAGTCCAAGAGGGTAAAGAGGGGGCGCAAGGCAGATTCAGACTCCTTGCTCCCCTCAGGAACCTGGCGATCAAGTTGTGCTTCCCACGGATTTGTATCCACTGCATCATGGTGTGCGTCAATACACAGGCAACAACATTTTGAGGTGGAGGAGACAGCCCTCACTCCAACCCATTAGCAGGAAAGAAGCACTGAAGTGATCGAACACCTTCGGGATCTCCTCACGGAGAGAAGACTCATTTCAATTAATAGGTTCCACTTCTAAGGGGGAGCATGCCTCATTTTGAGAGGGTGCTCTCACAGAAGTGATGGTCTCCTACGGCATAAAAATTATTGCGGTAGTAACCAGAACCTCCGCGTCCCATTCTTTTTAAAAACCAGACCTGGAACTCTCCAAGGTCTAAACGCGGGTGCCATCATGCCCCATCCCTGAGAAAGTACTCAGAGGAAGGAGTCAGGAAGGACTGTCGAGAGGAGAGGTCTTGTTGGGCCAATATGGAGCACGCAGCAAGACCTGCTCCATCTTTTCTCTGACTTTAGCACAGTTGTGTGCAAGAAGGCTCACTGGGGAACGCATTTCTGCGGGGGCCCCGGGGACAACTGTGGCCAGAGTCTTTCTGTGTCGAGGGGTGTCCACTCAGACAGAAGAAAAAAAAAAGCCGTCGGATAGGGTGTTTCCCAGGTTTGTTGATTTGCTTAGAGGTCTTTTCATGTCTGGAGTGAAGTCTTGGAACGCCAACACAAGGGACAATAAAATAAATTAAGTAAATAAAAAAGAAAAGTAAATGGGACGAGAGTAGTTGGATGGCTTGCATGAAGCTGCTCGGACCCATTTTCATCTCCAAAATCTAATGCTCCGTCATCTAATGCTTTCTTCGTTTCCTGAGTTTTTAACTCAAACGTTTGTCCGGTCCCCCCAGATGAGTTCTGACCAATTAGACCTTACCTTTAGCTTGGGGTGTGACTATTTCCCCTCCTCTCACATGAATTACATCATAAATCACATTATAATCATATCTGACTAGTCACATGGGCTCTTAACTTTCCTGCTTTAACAGAGAATAATTTAGACATAATTTCTATAATAAGAATATGATACATTTTACACAGATTTCATTCATGTCACCAATTGAGAGATAAGAAGACATTCACGCTGATATCAAACACTCCATGCTTCCATCAAATCATTTAGTAGTTATAAAATTGCATGAATTATGTGTGATCTAAGCATAATAGTCTCACATATAGGTTGTAGACATGATAAAGAATTAGGTAGTTGAACAATGTTTGATTATAAGTCCATCTAGCATTGTTTTGGAATAATCTGATGCATTTCAGTCCTGTGTTTAAGAGATCAGGTCACACGAAGAAAGTCTGTTTTAAGTCTCTGTCTTGTGGATGAAACAATCCTTGTTGTTAACTCGTGGTTTTCTCCAAATCATGGCAATCTACAAACCAATCTGTCTTTTAAAACTTTACATCTTAAGTATTTGTTCTGTAGTTGGGATTATCTTTTACAAGCATTCATAGTCTTAAAATACTTTAATAATAATTTTCCAAACTGAATAGGCCTTTATCGCATCACAATAGAACGCCGGAAGTAGCCGTCAAAAAACAGCTGAAGCAGTGTACTGCGTCTTCCGGTTATTGCGTTCGAAATGGCTGCCTGTAATTGCTGGACAACTTCGCTCTCGCATCTCCCAAAAGCTGGCCAAGACGATGTGGTGCGACTCGTGAATGAACACTCAAAGGTAAAATCATCCAAGTTGGAGAAAGGATACAAGTTCTTCTACGAGAATTTTGTCTTCAATTATAGAGGTAAGTAGCTTGAATTCTGTTCTGTTGGCGAGTTATCGCTAGCTTGTTATGTTTAGTAAGCTATTCGTCAGCTTGTTAGATAGGTTCACTTCAAATACAGCGTATCCTATTTGAATAATTCGAACAATGTGACTTTTTTGCTTTCACTTGAGTATGTCAGTGTCAGTGGTCATTAAACTTTTGCCTGAGGTAACCTCTAGCTAACGTTAATGGCCCGATATTTTGATGATCACTTTGGCTACATTAACCGTTGCGGCAGTTTAAGAATCACAGCCAAAGGTTAAGTTGTATGTGGTTAAACATTTAATCCTTTTTCGGTATGATGTGTGACTATTTCCCCCTTTTAATGCAGTGTCAGATTTAGTGAGTGAGGAAGTGGTAGTGCAGGCGAGCTGCTACCGTTCTATGCGAAAGAATGAAGAGCCACATACACTTCAGGTTACATTGATTGTCAGGAAGTTCAGGCCGAAATCATGCTCTAGTTTCTAACTTACTCGTCAACATGCGTTACTGGCTTTCTGTAGTCTTTTGTTTATCAACAGGACATCATGTAGATAGTAGCCTAATCTTTCTGATCCTTGATGGATTTCATCAGATTTACAGTTTGGATCCAGACAGTGCTACAGTACCAAATTACCCCAAACTTGTAATGTGTTGTAGTGAATAGAGCATGGTTTCAGACCTACAAAGGTTCAGGTGCATTTGTTCAGTATGTTTTTGTTTCTTCTGCTGTTGCAGATGCTCTTTTTGTTGTTCCATATATCTGCTGTTGCAGATCTGTACCTTTTTTTTTTTTTGTTCGGCTGTTGCCTTAATTTTGTTCAACCTAGTTTTACAATAATGTTCCTAGTGTCAAATAAATGCTAATTACTGTATAGGCTAAACATCCAAACTTTCCCTCAAGTAAATGTTCTCCGTTTCTAGATTGTGCTGCATGCCGTTAGACCTGTGGAGTTAAATGGATGCTCCTGCTCGTGTGCTGCTGGAATGGCTTTATGCAACCATGTGGTTGCACTCCTGTTTCAAACGGCTCACTACAGCACCATGGGGCTGAAAACTGTGCCAACCCCACTGTCCTGCACCGGTGTGCTTCAATCATGGCACCGTCCAAGGACACAGGTAAGTTTGTCTGATGCAAGTTGTGTCTTTAAATTTTGTAAGTGCACACTGTTGGAATACTGATTCTGGTGTAGATGTTTCTGCACAGTGTATCCATATCCTACACCTCATCCATAAGAATTGTTCACATGGTAATATAAGATTTGTCTGGGTCCCTCAGATATAGCCATACATGCAATTCTAGAATTACTCACACATCACATTTCAGTATACATTTGTTTCCTTCTATTTTGGAGAGCAGCGGTTGCCTGCATAGGATGTACACCTACAATATGACTTGTGTGCTAAATTAAACTGATACTCTCTCAGACTTGCAACTGAATTTAATTTCTTTTTGTGTTGATGCAGGGGATTCGTCCCGAACCCACGTATGAACTCGTGGTACGAAAGCCAAAGGCGCTAGGACGCAGTAGTGTCAAATCTACTCTGTATCGCGCTTACGCTGGTAAGTTTTAATTACGGTAATTTACTTATAGACTTTTATCACGGCAGAATTGATTGCTGGAAGTGCTCGTCGAAGCAGTGTATCGATTCTTCCGGTTATGTATTTTCAATGTGCTTTTGTTAACATCTAGTTGAATAAACGCCTCTGAAAATGTCCAGATTTGTAAATCATCCTGCGGGTGTTCATTTTAAGAGACGGGAGAAGAGATATTTTGATGATTACTGTGTACATGATTTTTCAAACTCAAAGGAACTTGTAGGTTTTTAATCTAACATAAGCCATGGCTCTTAAACATGCGTGAAAATTTCACCCCACGTCAGTGCTCGTCTAAATAGTGACCACAACGCTGCAGTGTGTATGAGCACTGATGAATAAGATCAAAATTAATATTTTTATTTATTTGTATTAAATATTTCAGTCATTTTTCATTTCACTTTATGTAATTCACACATTTATTCCAAAATTCGTCGCACTGTTAGCCTGTTAAGATGAATTCAATTTGTAGGATCGTTACATTTCTTTAAGGCAGTTTAAGACATTCATTCATCTATTTTCATACTGCTCTTACGATAATAGACCATGGTTTTACTACAAATAAAATAAAACAACACGTTAATAGTTAAATCATGGTAACCAAAAATCAGCCATATTTTAACCATGTTTATCAGAAAAAAATAGTTAAAATTCAGTTTAGGATTGTAAATTCAACCGGTATGAAATATGATCAGTAAGAAAAAAACGCTGTTAATGAGAAGACGAGCACTGGACTTCGTCAGGTTAGTTTGGAAATAAATGTATGTATTAATCAGAATGCGCATTTGAAAGGGAAATATATTTACAGGAGGAACATTTCAACTAGTTGAAGATATAATGTAAACATCCTTAGCGCCGCGTCTAGGACAACTCGAGGTATCGCACACCAGATGTGCACTTTCTCAGTTTATGGCCAGCAATATTGTTGTTTAAGCACATTATGGAATTAAGATAATGTCTGTACTATGTTATGATTAAACCTGAATCCGATTATTCATTATTATTACTATTGCTGAAAGTCCGATAACATCAGCAATTTTTAAATGAGAACATGCAGATAGTTCTTTATATCAGATTAGCTACACTGTCGCTTGTAAATCATTGGCAGTTATTAACTGATGAATGGTTTCTGTTACTTGTGTTTTTAGGACCCCTTCCTGACCCGACGGTGTTGTCAGTTGGTAAGGATGGCTGGCGCGAAACAGACGTTCCGAAGCTTTGCGAGATCCCGAAGCAAAGATGATTCGAAACACTGATCCGAAGCGTGATTCAAAACACCCACGTCACGTGACAACGGCTAAATGAAGCGTCTAAGTGTTTCATCAGGTGGAGTGCTCCGCCGAATCAGGGTTTCATTGATTGGACAGTTCGGGAACAAATCACACAATCACACAGTATAAAAGTTTTGTCAACGCATTTTCATATCGTGGGTTTTTGTGAGAGGAGTTTGGTTTTGAGATAGCGGATTTTTGGTGATATAGTGACATTTATAGTGCGATTTGTTTAGTTATATTTAGGATTTAATTTACATTTACACATTGACTTAGAGACACACAGAGTACATATAGTGACACATTAATAGATGCATTGATAGAAATATATATATATATATATATATATATATATATATACATATACATATATATATATATATATATATATATATATATATATATATATATATATAGATTAATAGATAGATACATATATTACAGATACATATAGATTATTAGATAGATAGGCTACATATAAAATAGATAGATAGATAGATAGATAGATAGATAGATAGATAGATAGATAGATAGATAGATAGATAGATAGATAGATAGAAATGGAGGCTCCACAGAAGAGATGCCGTACATCTGTGGTGTGGGAGCATTTCCATTTGGAAACCCCAAATAAAGTGAGATGTGTGTATTGTGATCGGCAGCTAGCCTACTGCAACAATACATCATCCATGATGCGCCATTTGAGGAGCATTCATCCTGCCATTCTGCAGGGTGCAGAGGATGGTAGTGTTCCCCCTGTACCAAGGCCTGCTACTGACACTGCTGGGCCATCTAAGCAAGGTATGCATTGTTTTATGATTTGTTACTAATTGCCGTTTTCTTTTAATTCAGAACCACAAATGTCAACATCAGGCCCATCATCATCAACAACAGTTGAAACACAAGACAGTTTATGGGAACATTTTGACAATCGTATCCGTGAGACCCAGATGATACACAATCCTACAGCTGATGCCACAGTGGAAGTGAAAAAATACCTCAGCGATGCGTTTTTGCCCAGAACTCATGATCCTCTAACTTACTGGAAAGAGAGAGCAGTAATCTTTCCTCATTTGTATGTCCTAGCTAAAAAATATCTTTGTATGCCAGCAACAAGTGTCCCTTGTGAGAGAATTTTTTCAAAGGCTGGAGAAATGATCTGTAAAAAAAGAAGTAGGCTGAGTCCTTCAACAGCAGAAAAATTAATATTTTTGAATAAAAATCTATAAGAAAGGCAGACATTGTGGCTTGATTTATTTTTATTAATATTCATTTTTCATGACCAAAATCACATTATGCAATGTGAAGAGACTACAGGTTACAAGCTTCATATATTACAAAAATACAAAAAAAAAAAAAAAAAACATTTTTTTATTAGCTCTTTGTAAAGGTTGTTTCAGATCAACACCTGCAAGTGACCACTAGGTGTCACCGTGGAGACGGGTTTCGGATTGATTCGAAGCCTCGAAACAAAATGGCACATTTGCTTCGACTGTTTCATTGCTTCACGAAGCCTCGATCTGCCCATCACTATCAGTTGGAGCCCAACTACGCAACCATCAGCCACAACCTGGCATTTGCAAAATCTTATGCGGCCTCTCTGACCTGACTTTAGGGCTGGGCGATATATCGCACGATATTGTTATGCGCATCTCGTCAGTAAAGCCAGTTCCTTGATTAGTAGTAAATCGCCTTTACCTGCTTTCAGATGGAGAGGCATTTACTACAAAGAGCCATAGTTCACTGACATATCGCCAGCGATAATTAATGCGATATGGCTCAGCTTGTCAGTTAACTACGGCTCTTTGTACAAAGCAAAAACTCCAGTGTTAAATTAACACTCCTGGGATATGAGTCCACACTCAAGAGTGTTGAAGTTAATGAGATAATTAAGTGATTAATTGAGTGATGATTGAGCATTATTGAAGACACCTAAAGCAGAATCACTGAAGGAGAAAAACTAAAATTGTAAGCCACCGTTATGGCGATCATTAGTTGCTTTAGTTGGGCTCTTGACCCTTATATTATTAACTTCAGATTTTGTTTGGCTGATGTCTGAGTTATAACTCGATTTTAACTAACTAATTTTAGCTATAATAAAAAGGATTTCTTAGTTTTTTTTTCTTAGTTTTTTTTTTTGTTTTTTCTAAAAAAAAAAAATCTTTCTTATAGGTACTCACAGACTTCAAGATTCAGTCAATGCATCTCAACAATGGTGACGAGCAGAATATTCAATTAGGAAAAGTAAATTACATAGAAAATTAAATTTTTATAATTTATTCATATCCCAATGCATAATGGGAGCCATTAATGAGTTGTGATTGGTGGCAGCCACTGCAACATGCTTTATTATTGTCACCATTGTTGAGATTCACAGGCTGATTATTGATGTCTGTGTTTCTAAATAAATGTATTTGAAAGTGTTTTGATCAGAACAATGTTTATTGAATATTTTAGATTATAAGAAACATACCTATATTCATATATGCTGTAGAATCAAAAAGTTGTTGCCAACAAGTTAAACCAAACTATCACAATAAGATTCATTTTTCAGATCACAGCATGATTGTGCCAGAACACAACCAACACTATCAGATCACACTTTTTTTTGTTAATTTGTCTGTTATACATAAATAACAGCAGACAAACAAATTTAAAGTGAATGTATAAAGGTTAAGAGCCCAACTAAAGCAAACACTTATCGCCATAACGGTGGCTTACAATTTGAGGTTTTCTCCTTCAGTGATTCTGCTTGTTAAGTGTACAACTCTTAGTGGTGGATCACTGGGCTCGTGAGTCGATGAAGAACGCAGCCAGCTGCGAGAACTTAACATCAGGTGTCTTCAATAATGCTCAAACATCACTAAATTAATCACTTAATTATCTCATTAACTTTAACACTCTTGAGTGTTAATTTAACACTGGAGTTTGTGCTGTGTAGTAAATGCTGCTCCATCTGAAAGCAGGTGAAGGTGATTTACTACTAATCAAGGAACCGGCTTTACTGACGAGATGCGCATAACAATATCGTGCGATATATCGCCCAGCCCCACCTGACTTTAGTGGACTCTAAATTTGGACTAGTCCCTCGAGGTTCAGTTCTTTCTTATCAGTGCACACCAGTAATACCCAGAGAAATCATTAAGCATCCAGAAGCTCCCTCATTCCCACAACTTCCATTAATTAGTGGCTTAACATTAGAACGGCATCTACATTTTGTCCCCAATTGTCATCAGTTTTATCACATACAGAGTTTAGAACTAACCCGTGAATGTGCAAGTATCATCGAAGAGAATACAAGGGGGCAGTCGGAGAATCCTTTGTGGAAGGAAGTCCGACAGCCCCGCCTAACTTCCAGTAGATTCGGCGAAGTTTGTAGCGTTAGGGGGGAGTCATCTAGTCAGGCTCTGGCAGCCAGGATCATAAAGGGGCTAAGGCAAACACCTGCCATGAAAAGGGGTATTGACCTTGAGCCAGAAGTTTTACAACAGTACAGTGACCTTTGCAATGTCAGTGTCGCTCCTTCTGGATTCGTTGTGAATCCTGATGCGCCTTACCTCGGTGCTAGCCCTGATGCCAAAGTGTATGATCCCACTGCAAATCCACCCTTTGGGTTAGCTGAAGTGAAATGCCCAGATGTTAACAGTATAACAGAGGTTACACATGTAAAGTTTATTGGTGGTCAGGCCAAACTAAAAAAAAAATCACAAGTATTTCTGGCAAGTGCAAGGCCAGTTAGCCATAACTGGTTTAAAATGGTGTGATTTCATTACATCCACACAAAGTGACCTCACAGTAGAGCGAATTTGGCTCGACGAGTCGCTGATCAGTGAAATGAAAGGTAAACTTGATATATTTTATTTTGCCACATATATGGAAACGTACCTGAAATTATAGTAAATCTATACATCCCCCCCCACCACACACACACACACACACACATACAAATGGGATCTCTTTCTGATTTTATTTATGGAACGGACATACCTACTCTCTAATCATCACCACCACCACATGCATGTGTGCACGTACGCACACACAAACGCACACAAATGTTCCCACACACTTGTACTTAATCCATTAATGAATTGTTTTAATTGTGAATTAAATGTATGTAAATATAAATGTAATATGAGTGTCTGATTTTTTTTAGTGTATAAATGTTATGTTATTGTATTAATTTTCACATAAATTATTTTTTTTATAATAGATGTATATATGTCATGCTATATATATAAAATATATAAAGGGATGCCTTTGGTGTGAGAGACCCGGGTTCGAATCCACTGTGAGACACCAATGTATCCCTGAGCAAGACACTTAACCCCTAGTTGCTCCAGAGGCGTGCTACCTCTGACATATATAGCAATTGTAAGTCGCTTTGGATAAAAGCGTCAGCTAAATGAATAAATGTAAATGTAATAAAATATATAGTAAATGTAAATAGTAAAATAGTAAATGCTATGTCATGTTTTAATGCAATAAAATGAAACCAAACAAATCTGAATCATTCATCTTATGCCTATGTTAAGGGTTTCACACTGGGACATCACCCTTCACATCCAGAGGGCCTTGGTAGTTGGACATTAGGCAACAAGTTGTCGCTATTCTGAAACTCTTCAACTAACGTTACTTCAAAACGCGCATTAACCCGATCAAAACTGACTGGCGAAGCACACGAGTCTCCCCCAGCTGTTCCACGAAAATCGCCGTGGTGTAGTACCGGATTTTAGTCTCCTCTGGCCACTTTTCGAGACGTAAATGCTTTCCTCGTCAAAGTGCAAGCTGCACACAAACGTACTACCCCGACTTATATGGAACGAAGGACCTTCGTCCCTCCTTATCAATCTCACCCAAGCCTTGCGGAGGTGTTCGTCTTTTGGGAAGTCATGGAAGCTAAGGTATGGCTGTCTTTGTTTTGATGTTGAACAACCCGGTACACTGCAATAGCACCGGCGAGAGGAGGCAGCCATAGTTTATCTGGTAGCTAAGTAACCACCGGAAGTGCGAGAACACTGCTTGGCGATTTCGAACGTTCCAAACCAGGAAATGCGATAAAGGCCTATGGCGTCTCAATTGACATAATCTGATTTAGGGCGCTGAGTGTTGATTTGGAATTTCTATGGAATTCTGATTCTTGATCAGTTTGTAGGAGTCACTGCGATCTGATTCGCTTTCAGTTCCTACATGCCATCTAGTCAAAGACTGTATTTTAATGAATATAAATAAAGAACTATAAAAAATAAGAAGCACAGAAAACAACAATTAAATTCTCCTCATTGACACTGTCTAATATTAAGTTTTTGGCTTCAGAGTTATCAATATATTGTTTTACAAATATTGTGTCCAAATTATGGTGTGACTAAAAAACTAAAAATCAAGGATTAGGAGGCCCACTTTCAAACACAAAGTAACATTTAAAAGTTTGTTGCATAAAAATGCTAATGGAATTGGCCTGATGTGTGTAACATAACTCAATTTTAGTGACTTGGTTCAAAAAACATCTTGGCTAATTAGAATATCATGTCATTGTGCCTTAAACCCTAAGCGTCCCACCCGTGGGACACCACCCCATGAAAGAAATTCACAATCAAATTACTAAGCAACCACTGAATGGAACAACACAAAATAGATATCATTTTAAAGCTTAGAATCTCAGCTTTTTAATGCATCTAATCACTTTGATCAACTCCTTACGAGTGCTGAGTAATCCCTCTAAAACGGAGTGTACCGCCAGCAGGCACCACTTAGCTGAAAAAAAATAAATAAATAATATTTGTCAAAAATATGACCTTGATCAACTTAAAATAGGTGTCATTTGAAAGCTTAGAGTCTGAAATTTACAATGAATGTAGCCAATTTGATAAACTCCTAAGTAGTGCTGAGTTATTTGCTGATAAATACAAAAAAAAAAAATTTCATAATTTATGAAGTACTTTTTTGTACTACATACTGCAATATGTCAAAAACATCATATGGCTCAGATAGTCATGTGTCATATGTCATTTGAAAGGTCTCAATGAGTAGAATAGAACAAGCATAATTGTTTTGGGCTTTTTACTAAACTTAAGTGAGTTTTTGTACAAGAAGCCCCTCAAGAGACCCATATGTAAATCAAATATGGATGCTTAATTTAAGACACATTTCAGCTCCTAACTTCATGAAACATGCTCCAATTGTGGAAAATGACACATCATTATTTACAGCAGATTCTTACGATTGAAATGAGTCCAGACTCAACATAATCCATCACTCAGAACTAAAGATATTCCTCAAGGAGTTTTAACACACACAAAAATACACAGACGCACATAGCCAAGCAAGGTAGCTTAGACTTGACCTTTTCACTCGTATCTTCGTGAAACATACATCGATCATGAAAAATGACACATCATTATTTACAGCAGGAGCTCACGATTACAAAGAGCCCAAACTCAATATATTCCATCAATCAGATCTAAAGATATTCCTCATGGCGTTCCAAAACAAAAAATACCACAGACGGACCTAGCCAAGTATATACTGGTGAAGAGCTCGCGTTGGTTTTTCGCGTATAACTACATGAAACATGCACAGATCGTAGAATATTGCACATCACTATTTTCAGCAGACTCTTGCGATTAAAAAGAGCCCAAACTCAGCATAATCCATCACTCAGATCTTAAAATATTCCTAATGGAGTTGTAACACAAGAACCCCCATTGGCGCACATAGAGTCTTGTATATAGATTCAGCACTGATGCCGCGTTTTCACTCATAACTCAATGAAGCATGCATAAATCGTGGAAAATGGCACATCATTATTTACAGCAGATTGTTAAGATTAAAAAGAGTCCAAACTCACCATAATCCATCACTCAGAACTAAAGATATTCCTCGTGGACTTCTAACACATGAAGTTGCACTATGCGCACCAATGAAGTAGCAGTAGCAGTGATGCTATGTTGTCTTGATGTGACGTTTCAGCTCATAACTCCATGAAACATGCACGGATTGTGAAAAATTGAACGATTCTCACGATTACAAAGAGCCCAAACAGAACATAATCCATTGAGTTGATCGCGAGATATACCTCACGAAGTGATGCATACTTGTCTAAAAAACATATCTCATATCTTTCCGGGATGCAATGTGTTTTCCAATGTTCCCGGAGCCATCCGTGCTTTTTTTCAAACGTGGAATAACACAAAATATATATCATCGTAAAGCTTAGAATCTCAGCTTTTTAAAGCATCTAACCACTTCGATCAACTCTGAACGAGAGCTGAGTAGTCCCTCTAAAACGGAGTGTACCACCCGTGAGCGCTACGTGGGCGCCACCTAGCTGCGAAAATATTAATTATCATATTTTTCAAAAATATTGCCTTGATTAACACAAAGTAGGTGTCATTTGAAAGCTTAGAGTCTGTACTTTACAGTGAATGTAGCCAATTTGAAGAACTCCTAAGTATTGCTGAGTTATTTGCTGATAAATAGAATTTATTTTTTTCATAATCTATAAATACTTATGTACTGCAATGTGTCAAAAACATCATACAGCTCATGAAACATTCACAGATCGTTGAAAATGGCACATCATTTTTTACAGTATATTATAACAATTAAAATGAGCCCAAAATGAACATAATCTATTGCGTTTGTGACAAGATATTCTCCATGGAGGAACAATTTTAAAAATGCCCAATAGGGGGCGTCCAGACTTGGAAAATAAGCCTGTCTTGGTTCCAAATGCTGTAACTTTTGTTTCCTTTATCCAATCACCACACAATTTTATCCAGATGCAGCTCACATATAGTTGGACTTCACCAAAAAAGAATTTTCTTCCTACCTTATTTCCTTCCTGAGTTATTACATGTCAAACAAGAAAGATATGAAAAATCATAATAAAAATTATAATTTTTTTTGTCTTTTATCAGCAGTTTCTCAGCAGAAGAATGTCCAAATGTAATGTAATTTATATTTTCCCAAAATTTGAAAAGTTTTCTATCAAATGATACCTCCCTTTTGACTCTCCTTGCTATAGTTTTGTAGTTATGAGTCTTTACCTTTATGTGTGTCTCTCAGACAAAATAATGTAAAAATGGCCTCAGGGCTTAAGGGGTTAATATCATTAAGAATTTTAAAGTCACCCATAATACTCTCCTAGTGTGCCTCATTCTATTAAGTCTCCATAAATCTATGCTATTTTTTTAAATAAAATTACAGTAAACAAGTTACACACACACACACACACACACACACACACACACACACACACACACACACACACACACACACACACACACACACACAGTGGCGGTCTTAACATAGAGGCATAGGTAGGCGGCTGCTTGGGGCCCCCTACCAGCGGTCGTAGTAGGGGGGCCCCCCAACCAACCTCAAAAAATATATATATAAAAGAAAAGAAAAAGCCCCTAATCATCATGAACGCTTCAAAAGCATAGTAAATGTTATTAATATTCTTAAGAAATACGTTGAAATGTTTAAGTAGTAGTTAAAATGTCCAGTTCATGGTTATCTGTCCCTACACATAACACCCCCTACTTTCACATTAAAATGGACTAGTCCGTAATTGTGCACGGCACGAAACCGCGAAAGATAAACATGACAGGAGGACTGGGAAGTACACAACGAAGCAAGACGAGTCTAAACGCGAAAATGAAACGAAGTTACCCAAGCGGCTCAAATAAAAGAAAAAAAGACAAAAGACGCCGATATAGGCCTATTTGGCAACGCTGCCAAAAATGACAAACCTTTTTACGCCTACTGTTGGGGACACATGCCGCTACAGCAGCAGCTGTGAAGTGACGCTAACCCAGATAGCAAACTTCTATTTGATGTGATATTTACATCTGGAAGACGTATTTTTAAGAGTGTTTGCTCATCTGCAATACGTCTATAGGACGTTTCCTGTCAGATGTCAAATAGACGTTTAGAAGATGTCAGTTTAACATGCATTCTAAATCATTACATCTTGAAGACATCTTCTAAACGTCTATTTGACATCTGACAGGAAACGTCCTATAGACGTATTGCAAATGAGCAAACACTCTTAAAAATACGTCTTCCAGATGTAAATATCTCATCAAATAGAAGTGTGCTATCTGGGAAGTTAGTTGAGGATAACGTGTATACATCCTGTTAGACTGAAAGGGCAAAAGTAAATATGACATTTATTATGGGTTTATCTGATGATTGTTTTAAGTTCACGTAAATTAAAAGTTGTTATATATTTTTGAAGCTTAACAAAATGTAAATGTTTTGGCTTTCAATCAGACTGTAATGTTGGATGGCTGGCAATTATTAATGTTTAAAATTTAAAAAATCTTTTCTATCCAGACATCAATAGCTGTATTAGTATCAGTGATACTGACCTTCATTCATAAAAATATGCCATTAAACAAGTATTTAAAATATACTGTCTTTGTTGTCTCTAAATTCATTTGTAGATTAACTGTGAAATTATTACATTATAAAATATATAAACTAATACAAACCTATAAAAATGTTTGTTTGTAGAATGTTTGAAAAGTCAATCTCATTTGCAATGCCAATTGCAACCTCACTCACTCATACAAAGTCAATTATTCATCTTGGCAATATTTGCTAATATGGCTGTTTGTGGGGGTTTACCCTAACTACTTGTCTTGCTGGTTATATTGATATTGATTTGATCTTAAAAAAAGAATAAACAGTGCTGGGTTTCCTGGCATTTTGGCAAAGACAGGTGTTATCTGAAACTTTATTCTCTGTTGGGGAAGGCTTTTTTTTCTCCTCTCCAACCTTTACTTCCCCGTAGATTAGCTTTTCCTACCATTCAGTCAGTAAAAAAAAAATTCCGTTCTCATAAAGATGGGATGGGGGGGCCCCCATACGTACCTTCGCTTTGGGCCCCCAATTTGCTAAATCCGCCACTGCACACACACACTCACACACACTTCTTAATCAGGGAAGTGTTAATTGCCAAATTGAATAATTGTTTTCACAAGTTACCTCTAAGTTGAGATCTCATTAGCGGTAACTGGGTGTGTCAGTTTAATTTTCTCTGCAATGTTAAGCTCTAAAGTGATGTCAGATCCCCAAAAGTAAATTAAAAACTGTATGACATAAACGTATCTCAACCTGATGTCTGTCATTCAATGATTATTTCTTATTCATTATTTGTATTTACTTTAATAATGCATCTAGTTTCTATGGCAAGTTGTTAATTAGACTCTCTTCCAAATTGTGTTTCTTTTCTTTGCCAACCTCCAATTTGTACAAAAAAAGTGATGTTTGCACATATCTCTTTGATGTTGTTGGCAAAGAGAAGCAACTGACACATTGAGAACCCTCACGCCATCTGTCATGCTTGTTGTACAGCAGAATTCTTATTAAACAAATGCACTCAATATCACAGATGTATCGTTTATGAAATATTATTTGATTCCACAACACTAAACTTTCTGTAGAAAAAAAATCTCCCTCTTCTCTAGTATAGATTTATGACTGGACTTTCTAAACTAGCTGTTAGCCTCTTAACAAACTCGTATTGCAAGTTTAAAAAAAAAAAAGTTTTATTTGACTTTATTTGATGGGGATTACAGTGCAGGCTCGTGAAGATAAGTATTGTTTCTGGAAATGAAAATGGACATTTTTATCGGGATTGTACATAATTAAAAACAAAACAGATGCTATCCTGACATTCGGATATGGCCACATTTTGGTTGAATCTGTTTGCAAAGTTGACGCATGTTTTCCACATTACCTTGATTTGAGACAACTTGACAACATGCGCAACAGCACAGAGTTGTGTGTGGAGTTCTGTGAAAAAAAATCTGAACAACTTGGGTAGAACTTCAGCAGAGTAATGACACTAATGTCTTTTTATAGATGTTTTACTGCAGAATTGAATTCTGTTTGCATCATTGGTCATTATTTTACAGTTTATCATTGTAAAGCTGCTTTAAAACAATCTGTATAGTATAAACCGCTATATAAATAAAGGTGACTTGACTAAAAACAACAAAATGTGTTAATTGTCACGGGCTGGTTGAAGTAGCCAAGGAAGCTCGATCGTAATTGCAGCAGTCTTTTATTTAAACAAACTAGATTTTACAGACAGGATACAGCGTGGACAGGAACACAACAACCAGGCATTAGCGACGACGACAGACAAGGAACAGACTGAAACACAGGGCTTAAATACACAGGACAGACAAGGGAAATGAGACACAGCTGGGACAAATGAACTCATAATGACTAATTAACAGGTGGTATAACTGAACACTAACGAGGAGCGGGAAAACTAGGACACGGGACTGAACCAAAAACACTAGGAAGGGGGAAACACAGGACATACATGTAACAGAAGCCCCCCCTCCTGCAAGGCGCGACCTCGGGCATGACGTGAACAGTCTCTGGCTCGACGTGCATGACGAGGTGCAGGCTCGGCGGGCATGAAGTGAACAGTCTCTGGCTCGACGTGCATGACGAGGTGCAGGCTCGGCTGGACTGACACGAGGTGCAGGCTCGGCTGGACTGACGCAAGGTGCAGGCTCGGCTGGACTGACACAAGGTGCAGGCTAGGCTGGACTGATGTGAGGTGCAGGCTCGGCTGGATGAGACTCAGGCAGGACGGTCTCGGCGAGACAAGTCTCTACATTGCTGTCGCAGTGCCCAACAGTGAATGAAGACCCATTCTGCCACAGCACCCACTCCACATACTCCGCGAAGTTCCCCCGAGGCCCATCACTGGGCAGGCGTGCTTTGGTCTCAGCGTTGAGACCTGCCTGGAAGAACACACAGAGGCTGGTGTCATCATAATGAATATACGGTACAAGGTCCAAATATCTCTGTGTGTGGGCCTCGAGGGACTGATACTCCTGGGAAACAAGGAGGTTCTCCACTGCTGCAAGATCCATTCTTTCTTTTGGGTCTGTCGTTCTGTCACGTGCTGGTTGAAGTAGCCAAGGAAGCTGGATCGTACTTGCCGCAGTCTTTTATTTAAACAAACTAGATTTTACAGACAGGATACAGCGTGGACAGGAACAGAATAACCAGGCATTAACGACGTTGACAGACAAGGAACAGACTGAAACGCAGGGTTTAAATACACAGGACAGACAAGGGAAACGAGACAGAGCTGGGACAAATTAACTCATAATGACTAATTAACAGGTGGTATAACTGAACACTAACGAGGAGCGGGAAAACTAGGACACAGGACTGAACCAAAAACACTAGGAAGGGGGAAACACAGGACATACATGTAACATTAATATTTTTGGAGAAAATATCATTAGAATGAACAGTTGATGCTGTGGTGGACAGGTTCAGTCATCATGTGTATTCAGTTGAAAAATACTGTAAAAGAAAATGCACTACCACTTAGACCAAATAAAGCAAATTCAATTCTCCTACTAAAGAACTCATAATCAATCTTTAACCCTCTCAATAGGTTCCTCCGCTCCTCCTCTGCATTCAGCTTTGGGTTGTGATGCTCACGGGTCATCAGTTCAAACTCCTGGTGCATTCGAATATGGCAGCATGCAGTATAATGCAATGTTCTTTTGTTTGTTTTCCAGATTTGATGCCCTCAGAGTCTCACAGTGTGATAGTATTCGTCAGTAGGAGGGAGTCGGCTGCCTTGCAGAGAACTGCAGTTCTTGTTTGCAGTCATGCTCGAGCAGTAATAATTCTCATGGTGCCAGACCTTTAAAACAAAGAGACAGAAAGTGAACAGTCGCTTTCTGAAGTGGGAGTGACTCAAACGGGTGAACTGATTTTGTCTTGCTAGAGTAAACAGTTTGTCCCTTGTGAGGTGGTACATAAATTATCAGCAGACTGGAATGATGAAGAACAGCTACGGGCAGATCCATGATACAATACTCTCTGATTACTGTACTGTTTACATCAGCATATCAAGGCACAAAAGTTTTGCACTTCCTCTAATTGTTGTTTGTTGTTATCAAGTATATTGTAGAGATCTTTCCGGACTGAAGATGGATTTTAATAATTTTACATTTGTGTATAAAAAGGGAATATGATTAAAAATAGTTTGAGTACCAGAATCCTCCTCTACTATACATAGTGAAAGAATATGAGAGAGAAAAAGTGAGTCTGAAAGAGGAAAGAAGGCGAGAGTGTTTAAAATGTAAAGAAAGTTCTGAACAAGACCTCAGAGTCATTTTGCTGCCACAATTTATCCGTCCGAATGTTGAGAAAGTCTATTTGGGATGAAGGCCTAAGGCTTGGCTAAAATATCTCAACTCCGACTCCTGCAAAGACTTTATAAAGTTGAAAAAACTTGGTGGAGCTTGCAGAGATATGAGCTAATCAAAGCGACAGTAGTTAGGCTATTTGATTAAGCCTACACTAGCAAAGTAATTGCATGAAGAATAGTTACTGAGGTAAAATTCCCTTTTTTGTTAACAATAGAAAATGAAAACTTATAGCAGGCCTCTTGACTGATAGCCTAGAAATCTAGACGCACCCTAGCGGCAGCAAAATTTATTTTGCAGCCAGGGTAGTCTAGCAACTCTCCGTTAGCTTTCGAGCTGGAAAAAACAAACTCTAGTCAGGCCAATCACATTGTGTATAGAGTTGGTGGGCGGGCTTAACATAATGACGGCAGAGTTGTGATGGTTCCGCGTGAATTCCCTGCTACTTGAAAACAAAGAAGATGACCGCAGCTGCTGGCAAACAGCGGTCTTTCGAATCGGCATTGGCCCGCGACTCTGGAGGACTTGGAGTTAAGCTTTTCTTTGAGAAAAGAACAAAGAATGGCACTTAAGTCATTCTTAAAAAAGGAAGATGTGTTCGGAGTTTTGCCGACCGGATACGGCAAAAGTTTAATATATCAACTAGCTCCGCTGGTGGGAAAACGCATGGGACTCACTCAGCCACAACCGTTCGTTGCTCTGGTTGGTTGTAGCGCTATCCTATTACGTGCAGAGGGAATTTGAAAGACAACCGTTTATCCCGCCCCTCGGATTAAGGCATGCCAATGGTGAGTTCCCAGACCTAACATCTTGATGTGGGTCTGGCTTGCCAGGCTACTTGACTGACTCATGGCACAGAGAACAAGCTATATGTAACCATGTTTTAAAATAAATTGATATGTATTCAGTATGCTAGATTTAGTAGTTAAATCGGGTAGTTCGAATGTCAATCCAATCCATCTATGTAGTCCAGTTTTTGTTTATACCAGTACAGCATTATATCTTCATTTAGCAGGTATACTTGCTCAAAATATCAATTTAATTTATTCAATTTATTCAATTTTAATTCATTACCTAAAGCTTTATGCAGTTCCATATACAGTTGTGGTCAGAATTTTTGACACCCCTGGTGAATATGATCAACGATTGCAGTACAAATAAATCTGCATTGTTTATCCTTTTGAGCTTTCATTCAAAAATTCGCAAAAATGTAACCTTTCATTGAAGTAAAATAACTGAAAGTGGGAAAGTGGAAAGTTAAATCTACTGCTGGATCTTTAATGTTGTGAGCCTATTTTTTTGCTGGAGGTGCTGGACATCTATTTCGGGTACATTGTATCATGGATTCTAGCAAATACCAACTTATAAAAAATCTAAACCTGACGGCCTCTGCTAGAAATCTAATATAATTGGCCATGGTTGGATCTTCCATCAGGACAACGATCCAAAACAAACATCAAAATCAACACAAAAATGTGTCACTGAGCACAAAATGAAGCTTCTGGCATGACCATCCCTGTCCCCTGACCTGAACCCTATAGAAAATGAGTGGGGTGAACTGAAGAGAAGAAGCACCAACATGGAGCTGGGAATCTGAAGGATCTGGAGAGATTCTGTATGGTGGAATGATCTCTGATCTCTTGTCAGGTGTTCTCCAAACTCATCAGGCATTATAGGAGAAAACCCAGAGCTGTTATCTTGACAAAAGGTTACGACTTCATGAGGACAGCTGCTAAAGGGCTACAGCTTGCCAGCATCTGCGTCTCAAGACACTTGTGACACAGTTCAGTGGCTGTGGCGCTTTCCATAGGGACTCCAATACGTCAGTATTGTGTCGACTAAATAGGAATGTCTAGGTTATTAATGTAACCCTCGTTCCCTGAAGGAGGTAATATAGACGTTACATCCCTCCTGCCACAGCCCTGAACAACTGCTGAATGGCTGAGATCCCTGTCTCGGCTATATTTATACCTGTATGTCCGTGTAGGAGTGGCTCGGCATGCAAATCTCACTGGCCAATATCCATTGGCTCATTTTTACCACTTGAAGGTGATTGGGCTCCCAGCCGAGACCCCAATATGTCAGTATCGATGTAACGTCTCTGTTCCCTCCTTCAGGGAATGGGGGTTACATTAGTAAACTAGATGTTTCTGTGACACTAGTGGCACCTAGCGAAATTACAAAAATAAAGCATATTTTCAAACAACCTGGCAAATGCCCCTTTCGCCTCCCCAAATCAAACATCCCAAACATAGCTCTTACGGGTGCTTGTGAAGGCATGTCTCAACAGGTAAAAGTAAGGTATTTTCAATAAAAAGTCCAAAACCAACATACAGTATTAGGAATACTTTTAGCTGTGTTGCTATGTGTCATGAGCAGGGCCATACACAATCTGCAGACTTTTTTTGTGATTTCTGTGCTGAATTTTTGGAAAAATCTGTGGAATTATGCGGAATGGTTTTAATTATATATATATATATATATATATATATATATATATATATATATATATATATATATATATATATATATATATATATACACACACAATAAAATATATTATTGTTTATAGCAATATATATTACAGTTTTTGTTTTTTTGAATTTTTGGAAAAATCTGTTAAAAAGATCTTAGAGTATTAGAAATTAAAACATTACAAAATATTCACTTCTTAACTTTTATTTGAGGTTGACAATACAAATGCAAATAGAACTTTTTTTGACGGGTTTCTGAGTGTATCTGACAATGAAATGCTGGAGATGAACGCGTACTTGAGTATGTGTAGTACACAAACCTGCGGCACTCTGTTACGACCCTATGGTTTGTATTTTGTCTTTGTGTGTGTCTGTCTAGGAACGCCATCTGATTGGTTCCTGCAGGGTGATTGATGCTTTGTCCTGATTGGTGCAGAGTATTTTAAAAGACACGTCATCATATCCTCTAGGGTGTTGAAGCAAGGATCCTCTCATTCTATCCATTCGCAGTTCAGGGGAAGAAGAATGTATTTGTTGGCCAAATGCGAAGGAGCCTTCAAATCAGGAGAGCCTTTGTTGCACTACTGTGCATGACGCATTCGCCTTTTGAATGCAGCATTCAAAGGATGCAGCCTCTGAATTGGGATGCAGTTTCTGGCTCAGACTGCTATCCAATTTTTTTTCAATGTGGAAGTAAGCTGTTTTCTTTGAAAGTGCGAGACTTTCGATTCATTAGCCACTGTAAGGAAATAATGAGAACAACAAAGTGCAGTAAATGGTAAAACTATTTGTGCTACAAACCAATGTCTATATAATTAAGACAATACAGTAAGAAATACCAGTTTGCAATATCAAGCAGCATAACAAGTTGTTTTCTACAGCTAAAAATAACTGGAAGCATATGACACCGTAAGCCAGACACATTCAACTGACAACTGACTCACTATTTTGTTCAGAGAAATTTCTCTTGAGCTAGAAGATCATGTTCATGAAAAATATTCCCCCTCAGCCTTTCTGAGCTCTATACTTTTAACATAGAGCTCTTATACTTTGTCTTAGTGATAGCCAGATTCTGATTATTTGGAATAATGGCCATTGTCCCATTCATTTTGACTGCTGGCAGAGACACATTGTCATTTAGAGGGCTAAATTAACACCTGGGGCAGCAGCAGCTTTCCAAATGACTACAGACGGTTAGACAGCTTGAGTCTAGCATTAATATCAGATTGAAACAGTCCATAGGGGATAAAATGGATACGTCCCAATCCACAAATACTCAAAATTCAGATTGTTACAGTAAAACTTAAATGTTCCAAAATGTTTTTCCCACATTCAGTATTGGCTCAAGTGGGAAAAGTTTTACTTTTATTAGAGCTCTTGCTTGGGAAGTGCTGTATTATGTCTCAGCAGTACTTAATAAAAAATATTTCAACTTTTAGAGGATATTATGCTCCGTCTTCTCATTTACTTATAATTTATTATGTTTTGATGAAAGTTGTCAAGTTCTGTTGCCTTTGGCAACAACTGAAGTTTCCAATAGTGCATATTTAGAGTTTGGTGGCCTCTAAGTCATTGATGAGTGATTACACGTGCTTCAGACGCTATCACGCAGACTCGTTCCCATAAGTGTCATCATCAGACGCAGAATCTCATTCCCTTCTCAGGGAACCAGGATTACAGTGGTAACCAAGACGTTTTCTATGTGTTTCACTTACAAAGCGAAAAAAAATGTTCATGTGTGCCCCTGTCAGCCTTGAATACAACCCATTTTCTGTCTAATGATGGCTTCATTTACCTTTACAGGACAAAATCACATGATTTTTAAGATGATAACAGAAGGAGGAATATAGGCTGTTTTCTTGTGCAGAAATTTGCATCTGTACAATCTCATAGCATAATGACACTATATACTTATTTTCAGAACTTTGGATCATAAAAATGGTAAAAACTTTACAATAAGGTTCAATGTGTTTGCATTATGCAGTTCATGAACTAAGAATGAACAATACTTTTACAGCATTTATTAATTTAGTTTAATGTTAATATAATGTCTACATACTAATACATTTTAAAGGGTTAGTTTCCCCAAAAATGAAAATTCTGTCAGTAATTACTCACCCTCATGTTGTTCCAACCCTGTAAGACTTTTGTTCATCTTCGGAACACAATTAAGATAGTTTTGATAAAATCTGAGAGCTGGCTCACTTCTTCATAGGCTGCTAGGTAATTGCATCTGCCGGCCCAGAAAAGTTAGTAAAGACATCGTTAAAATAATGCAAGTGACTACAGTGGCTCAACCTTAAGTTAGGTTAAGCGATGAGAATAATTTTGGGGGTAAAACAAACAAACAAATATAACGACTTTATTCAACTATTCATTTTCTTCTGTGTGGGCCTATGACATGAGTTCACGAGAGCGTCACGACGCATGCGCTAGAACTGAGAAGATGTTGATCACAATCACGATAATTTGATGGGAAAGTGTGAAAGGTAAGCCATTCATTTTACAGCATTGGTAAGGCATTTTTACGTTTTCTCGTTGCTTTCTCACGATTCGGACATACAGGAAATGCACACTTTAGAACCACTTTAAACACTACATCGAGACCCATCTGCATCATCTTCTCAGTTCTCGCGCATACATCGTGGCGCTCTCGTGAACTCACGTCAGAGGCCCATACGGAAGAAAATTAATCGTTGAATAAAGTCGTCTTTTTTTGGGGGGGGCACAAAAAGTATTCTCGTCGCTTGATAAACTTAAGGTTGAGCCACTGTAGTCACTTGGACTATTTTAACAATGTATTTACTAACTTTTCTGGGCCAGCAGACGAAATTTTCATTTTTGTGTGAACTAACCGTTTAACATTTCAGGTTGTAATATTAGTTAATACAATATGCATGGAGATTAATTAAAATAAGCAATAGTATATTTATATGCATTTATATATATTTATGTTCATATATGGTTACACTTTATTTCGATAGTCCACTTTAGACATTCTACTAACTATAAGTATATTTTCAACTACATGTCAACTAACTCTCATTAGAGTGTAGTAGACTTTCAGTAGACTGCTAGGTTATGGTTAGGTGTTAGGGTTCGGGTTAGGAGAATAAGTTGACTTGTAGTTGCCAAGTTACTAATAGTCAGTAGAATGTCTGTTGGGGGACCAACAAAATAAAGTGTTAGCAGATATTAAGCAGACTGTCTACTAATACTCTAATGACAGTAAGTTGACATGTAGCTGCAAAGTTACTTATAGTTAGTAGAATGTCTAAAGTGGACTATCGAAATAAAGTGTTACCATATATATTTATATTTAAACAGTGGCGGATTTAGCAAATTGGGGGCCCAAAGCGAAGGTACGTATGGGGCCCCCCCATCCCATCTTTATGAGAACGGAATTTTTTTTTTTACCGACTGAATGGTAGGAAAAGCTAATCTACGGGGAAGTAAAGGTTGGAGAGGAGAAAAAAAAGCCTTCCCCAACAGAGAATAAAGTTTCAGATAACACCTGTCTTTGCCAAAATGCCAGGAAACCCAGCACTGTTTATTCTTTTTTAAGATCAAATCAATATCAATATAACCAGCAAGACAAGTAGTTAGGGTAAACCCCCACAAACAGCCATATTAGCAAATATTGCCAAGATGAATAATTTACTTTGTATGAGTGAATGAGGTTGCAATTGGCATTGCAAATAAGATTGACATTTCAAACATTCTACAAACAAACATTTTTATAGGTTTGTATTAGTTTATATATTTTATAATGTAATAATTTCACAGTTAATCTACAAATGAATGTAGAGACAACAAAGACAGTATATTTTAAATACTTGTTTAATGGCATCTTTTTATGAATGAAGGTCAGTATCACTGATACTAATACAGCTATTGATGTCTGGATAGAAAAGATTTTTTCCCCTAATTTTAAACATTAATAATAGCCAGCCATCCAACATTACAGTGTGATTGAAAGCCAATACATTTACATTTTGTTAGGCTTCAAAAATATATAACAACTTTTAATTTACGTGAACTTAAAACAATCATCAGATAAACCCATAATAAATGTCATATTTACTTTTGCCCTTTCAGTCTAACAGGATGTATACACGTTATCCTCAACTAGCGTCACTTCACAGCTGCTGCTGTAGCGGCATGTGTCCCCAACAGTAGGCGTAAAAAGGTTTGTCATTTTTGGCAGCGTTGCCAAATAGGCCTATTTCGGCGTCTTTTGTCTTTTTTTCTTTTATTTGAGCCGCTTGGGTAACTTTGTTTCATTTTCGCGTTTAGACTCGTCTTGCTTCGTTGTGTACTTCCCAGTCCTCCTGTCATGTTTATCTTTCACGGTTTCGCGCCGTGCACAATTACGGACTAGTCCATTTTATTGTGAAAGTAGGGGGTGTTATGTGTAGGGACAGATAACCATGAACTGGACATTTTAACTACTACTTCAACATTTCAACGTATTTCTTAAGAATATTAATAACATTTACTATGCTTTTGAAGCATTCATGATGATAAGGGGCTTTTTCTTTTCTTTTATATATATATTTTTTGAGGTTGGTTGGGGGGCCCCCCTACTACGACCGCTGGTAGGGGGCCCCAAGCAGCCGCCTACCTATGCCTCTATGTTAAGACCGCCACTGTATTTAAATTTAGCCCTGCCGCATCACAAAAAGAAGGTTCCCGGTTCAAGCCCCGTCTGAGATAAGGAGCCCTTTCTGTGTGAAGTTTGCATGTTTTCCCCGTGCCAGTGTGGTTTCCTCCGGGTGCTCCGGTTTGCCTCACACAGTCCAAAGACATGCAGGTTAGATGGATTGGATATGCCAAATTGGCCTTAGAAGTGTGTGTGAGTGTGTCCCAGCACTCTCAGTGCTGGGTTGTGTCCGGAAGGACATCCGGCGTAAAACCTGTGCCAAATTCAATGTGTGTGTGTGGATAATTAATTAAAAGCAGACCTTGCAAATGAGCGGGACTAACGATAGGATAATGGATTGAATAAATATGAATATAGGCAATGCAGCAAATATAATTATTAATATAGATTATGCTGTAAATGCTGTTTAAAATAATTGATGCTCATTGTGCATTCATTAGTTTTTACCACCAAACTAATGTAATATGAATTTAGCCTTACTGTAAAGTTATACTTTTTTATGCTCTAAAGTTCTGAAAATAATGTGTTGGCCAAAAGGTTGTACTTGTAGTATTTTTGTTACAATTATTAACATTGTTGACATTATTGGCATTATTAACATTATTGAACATTACTGACATTATAAACATTATTGAACAGGAAAGATGTATGCTGTGGAATTGGTTTTGGTTCAAGCCTTTTGTCCGTCTAGCCATCGTAAAGTTTGCATTTGAGGAACTAGCCAAAGGAAGATCACTGTTTCTGTGACTTTGGTGCTCTGACTTTGATGATCCAAAACAGTCTTGAAGACCTTACTCTTTCTTTGCAACAAAGTCATGACTGGAGACCCTCCTGACATGAAATCACACAACTGTGACTGACATCTCTTACATCTGTGATAAAAATAAACCACATCTTCCATAATGTCCTTTCCTTTAAGACTGTAAGCATAATTCAAGTTATTTCCAGTTCCACATGCAGTGCAGTTCTAGGGAAGCCTCACCACATTCCTGCAAAATGCCACTCACTATACTCACAATGCATTTATCCCTGGGGTCCCACTCAAACTTGGTTTGCAGGGGCCCTTATCAATCCGCTCACCTGGTAGTACAGAGGGAGTGTGTGTGTGTGTGTGTGTGTGTGTGTGTGTGTGTGTGTGTGTGTGTGTGTGTGTGTGTGTGTGTGTGTGTGTGTGTGTGTGTGTGTGTGTGTGTGGTGGTCTTTAGTAATATATGATGGATAGCAACTGACAACAGACATCGATACAAAATCTCGAGGGACAACATAACTATCCTCTTGAGGCATTAGCAGTGGGAAAGCGATCTCTCAAGTCTGTGTTTTTAGTCTGTATACATACACCGGTATTTGTAAAAGTGTGTGTTTATTGACTGTTGCGTCTGGACCAATCACACACAAATTATTCATTATATTTAATGAATAGTCCGGCAAACTCACTCTCCCAACTAAGATATGTGGCCAACTTCCCCTGAAACTAACACCACTGGCAGAACTCAGTGTCCTGTTACATAGATAAGGATTTTTACGACCTCAAAAAGGAAATTCCTGAGAGATGTGACACTCACTTAATTCTCCTGAGAAGGAGAAAGAAACCCTGTTAATCCTATATATTCTATATATATAACCACTTGAGAAATGTATAAACATGTATCTAATTTTCACATCTCATGATTTTCCTTCTGATGTTGTTTTGGCCTATGTTTTCTTGTAAACTCTTATGGGTTAATGTTTCAGACTTTGCATACAAATATATGTGGCATATTTGGTCTCTATAAACTATTCGTTCCCCATTTGTTAATTTACATTACATTTTGCTAACTTTGTGACGCATGGGTATTATAAGAATCTTGAAGATTCTTTTTTCTTAAACACCCAATGACATTACAGATTAAAATGTCCTGCTCTAACACAAAGGGTCGTAGAATTTTCCCTCCAAAGGAAACACTTCTTATTGGCTCACAGACCCCCAGAGGGTGTGACATCTTCATGTTAAAAATCACTGATCAGTGCCTTCTTGCTCCTGCTTCTCGACTGCTGGTTGATGTCTGGCCCATGGGCCCCGGCAGGCTGTGACCACAGCCTGCTATGCCTTCACTCTCCTAACAGAGTCAGACTGTATTTTCTTCATTTCAACTCAGAAGAAAACCACTTTACCATCACTGAAAGGGCAACCAACTACGCCGACTTCCTCACTCCTTGGTTGCCTGCATGGCCTCTTCGGCCCAGGGCCGGCAGGTCACACAATCTGCTCAGCCATGTGCTCATGGAGAGAGAGAAAACCTCCAACCAGAACAGAGTCGAACTACCCATGCAAGTTCATCATCTTCTTCATCCAACGGAGAAGAAAACGATTGCAACTTCAACATTTGACTCTCACGGAACCATCAACGACTTCAATTTCCAACAACTTCAAGAATTGTGTCCACTGCAAAGCCATGCAACTATCAATTTAAGAAGGTGCTTTGAAAATGATAATATTGATGGTTCTATTCATAGTTCCCTTTCCGGTTTCCAGTTCCATGCTATCAGTCACCCTTTTACCTATACATTTATTTATGTATGTATGTTTGTTTAGTTTAGTTATGTCCGTGATTTAGTTAATAAAACTTGTGCACAATATGTATTTGGCTCTGATTCACTGCTTGCAGACAACGTCTCTTTTACGATTTTGATCTTGTTACATGCTCAAAGCGCTGTACATGCTAAGAAACAATTATTTTCCGTAGCCATGGAAGATACCCCTTTTCTTAGAATAAATGAATGATCAAAAGAGTTCGTTGGACGAACTGATTAACTGATTGTAATATTAAGTTAGCTACATCAAGTTAATACCATTAACTGACCCAAATATTCATAATTAATCATAACCAGTTATTATTGATTATTAATATTTCCCCTCTGAGCTGACTCGTTACATGACTGATAACGTACCTTGATAACTTTTAATAATTCTGTCCATTAATATTAATGCAACATGAAATAACAGTGAACAATACAAACAAGCATTTTTGTATGCTTACGGTTGATTTCTATAAACATTACATTTAAAGTTGTATAAATTAACACTAATGTATTTTGAGTGAACATGAAAAACCAACTACCAATATTATATTCATAAATTTACATTCACATTTAAAAATTGTCACTCACTATTAGTTTATGATGCCTGCCTAATACATCAAATAATGTTAATGAATTGAACTTTATTGTAAAAGAATAAAATAGTTCAGTTAAAGCAATGAACATTATTTTTAATTTAGCTTTGAAATAGTTACTGCCTATAGGAAATAAATAAGTAAAAATGTATTAAATAAATAAATGAAAATATAAAGCGTTTATTAATTGAGATAGGAGCTGGCTGATTAAAACCTTGGCAGCTTTGCACTCATTCTCCACTGATAGGATGAGCTTTATTGTTTAACCCTGGTGCAAATGCATAGCCAGACTGTCATTATCAGCACTACTTGGGGAATCTGAGAGCCTCTACAGAAATTATATTTCAGTGTTTCAGCAGTAAGTTAATGTAGGTCATGCAAAGATGTGGAGGTCAAAGCAAACATGTTAACGTATTATCTTGCGGCGCCAAAGTTTTGGAAGAAAGCGTGAAAGCATATTCATAGGTAAAATTTAAAAATCTTTTGCATAGGATTTTTTTCATGCAAAACATAATGTGTAATAATATCTTAAAGCATATTTAAGTCATGAATGGTGCAGAACCACTGCATGGATTGATAACGTCTGATTTGGTATGCATTCATGATATGTTCTGTGAAGATATTACTACATACGTAAGAAAACCTGAAACAACCCCCCTCAAGTCTCATTGAATAGTTGTGGTGTTCAATCTCATGACTGAATGAGTGGTGAATCCTTATTAAAGCTTATTTCATCAAGATTTTAAAATCTAACTCTTTGAAAGCTTATCTAAAGGTGACACTGATGGGCTCTCCGGTCTAATGGCTATAATCTATTTTCACAAAAGATATAATTAATTTAATTTCAGGCTGCCTCAGAAGGATCAAAATCTTCTGAAAGGTGAAGCAGACAAGCTTAAGATAAATTGACCAATTGACTGACTTCCCGATCAGATTTTGAAATTAACTTAGTTAACCACACATATTCGTGAATTTTAAGTCTCTGTGTGTAGTAGTATATTGAAGTGGTAGATTTCAATTTAACTGACCTGGGTTCATTAGCCTTACTATGAATTATAGGGTATGATAAGATAAAAACTTGGTAAAGCAAATGTACTAGCTACACTACATAAATTGGTTACACTTTATTTCAATACACTTTAAACATTCTGCTTACAATATGTAGGCTACCTTTGCAACTACATGTCAACTAACTCTCATTAATTTGCAACTACATGTCAACTAACGAGTTAGTAGAATAAGTTGTACTTGCAAAGTTACCTATAGTCAGTAGACTGTCTATTGGGGGAGCATCACAATAATGTGTTAGCAGATATTAAGCAGACAGTCTACTAAGATTTTGATGACTGGTAGATGACATGACGTTGCATAGTTACTTATAGTTAGTAGAACATCTAAAGTGGACTATCAAAATAAAGTGTTACCTGGAAATAACATGGAAGTAAATGATTTATGAAACTCATTATACATTTATATGTCACGAAATGGGTGTCCTAATTGAGTGTGCAAGTAACCATTTTAGAAGCATGACTACTTTACATTGAGTGGGTGCTTCATAAAAGTTATAGTCAGAATCGAGCAATGCCTAAGAGATTAATTTTATTTAATTAGTTTTATCATTTATTTAAACAAATGGGTATTTATTTATTTTCAGAACTCAGAACTTTTTATTTTCATGCTAAAATATATACAATGTAATGGGAAATCTGGACTATAATACAATTAATTGTGTATATTTAGAATGCATACAATGCTATATGAATTTAGCCTTAGAGTTGGCCATTTCATACCATGTTTGAAATGTATTTTCGACCATTTCCACGTCATCTGGAATTTGGTAGAAGTGTTTGTGATTGTTTAGAAAAAAATGACATAATTATCCAGTGATGCTATGTCCACTGTTGGACATTGTTAAACAAGTGTGAGTGTGAAATGTGTATTTTATGGTTTGTCTAAACATCCACAGTGTCAAATGTGACTATAGTTGAATAACTTAATTCATTTCCTGAATTTATTAATCAAAAAAATAATTATTCTGAAATTGCTTTTATAAATAAATGATAAACTCTTTTAATGTATTATGTTGGAACAGTGCTTAATAATCATGAAATTGCTTTTAAGTAATATATTACAAATGCATTACATTGACTCATTATTATAAAGTGTTATAGATAAGAAATATGTTGAGATAGGTGTGTGAAAGGCTCTCAAGCATTAGCATTCAAGCTAATCCCATAGGTGTAATCAATGTGGAAATACCCTCCATCAGCAGTATGACAGAAAAAAACTAGCGCGGTAGCATATCAAAGTGTCTAGCGCCAATAGTAGGCCAAGGATGCTGGAGCTTTAAAAAGGAAAAGTGGGATGGGTCAATAGCAACTATTGACAAGTCTGTATAGCACTCCTAAGACCTTCACTCTCCCTCTCTTTCTCAAACTTTCTTTTATACAGAGCTTAGCAAAGAGCGGTGTCACAGTAATCAGGCTTAGATCTGTGAATGCTAATGCAATGTCCTCCAGGGCAGACTCTCTTATGCTGGGAATATTTGTGTGCGTTTTGCTTTCCTCTCTCTCTTTAGGACACACACACACACACACACACACACACACACACACACACACACACACACACACACACACACACACACACACACACACACACACACACACACACACACACACACACACACACACACACACACACACACACACACACACACTCACTCACTCACTCACTGTGTGAGCATTTTAGATTGCTGTTAAGATCATGATTCCACAATGGGGATCAATTAGAGGAAGTTTGCCCGCCTGTATGCTGTGAGCAGAATAATATGAGATCCTTGTTGTCGAAGAGTACAGGATTTCAATGACACTGTTCGTTTTGGCCACAGATACATCACTCGGCATGTGTGTGTGCTGTTCGCGGCACGTGTCTCTGTTTGTCTGCTTGTACTGCTGAGATCTGTTTCAGGAAAGACAGCCCATGCCCTCATCCTCATGACCCAAATAGCAATGTCTGCAAGACAGCACTTCTGTTCAAAACCTGAGCTCATCAATTCCTTTAAAGCTTATCCGATTTCTGCTATGAAATCTCCATTTGCTGAATTTTACTATACCAAATCTTTTTGTCATGACAGCAGATTCTGAAGGTATTTTCATCGAAACTCACCCTAAGTTCTTAGACAAAGGTAATGGTTTATGTCCATCTATTTGTAAACTTGGCAACCAAAAATGTTTGCCACTTTTTTTCTGTTCTCTTTTTTGGTTAAATTTCTGCTCCCTGTTGATAGTATGGAACATTTTCTCCTCAGAGACCGGCTTCACAGAATCTGAGTCTTCAAGTGTTTAGCTTTGTAATTATGACCAGAATTTTTTTATTATTATTATTATTTTTTTTATTGTCCATCACTGGTCTGTCAGGCATTCCTGATTGTAGAATGACAGTAGTAGGGCATTCACCGCTGATTTAATTTTGCACCGTTTCCTAGCTGCTACAACAAGATTGTGTTGGCATAGATTTTGATTCATAAGGGGTCAAGATAGCTTGGCTATTATTGTTTTTTTATTACTGTTTGGTCTTCACCAAAATGCATCCATAAATCACATCTGTGTCAGCCAGTCAAAATTCAGTGTGAGTTTGTTTGTCCTTTCTTTCATTATTTGTAACAAAGCCTGTTCTCAGTCTAGCAGACACTATTTATAAACTGCTAAATATTTATTGATGCACAGAAATGGCAGAAAACTATTTCTATTTACATTTTATTGAGAATAAACTATGCATTTGGACATTTAGCCTTTTGGGACCCAATTAATTTTACCCCCATAAATAAGATTTTTTTTTTTGTGAATTTCTTGAAACAGGGCATGTCATATTTTTTTTTTAAATGTATTTTTTTAAACAATTTGTTTTATGTTAGTGTATTCATAGCAGAATTTGATTTTCTTTTAAAATAAATCACATGTCCTCTGTGATAGATGTCACAACATACAGGTCCTTCTAAAAAAATTAGCATATTGTGATAAAGTTCATTATTTTCCATAATGTAATGATAAAAATTAAACTTTCATATATTTTAGATTCATTGCACACCAACTGAAATATTTCAGGTCTTTTATTATTTTAATACTGATGATTTTGGCATACCAGCCATGAAAACCCAAAATTCCTATCTCAAAAAATTAGCATATCATGAAAAGGTTCTCTAAACGAGCTATTAACCTAATCATCTGAATCAACTAATTAACTCTAAACACCTGCAAAAGATTCCTGAGGCTTTTAAAAACTCCCAGCCTGTTTCATTACTCAAAACCGCAATCATGGGTAAGACTGCCGACCTGACTGCTGTCCAGAAGGCCATCATTGACACCCTCAAGCAAGAGGGTAAGACACAGAAAGAAATTTCTGAACAAATAGGCTGTTCCCAGAGTGCTGTATCAAAGCACCTCAGTGGGAAGTCTGTGGGAAGGAAAAAGTGTGGCAAAAAACGCTGCACAACGAGAAGAGGTGACCGGACCCTGAGGAAGATTGTGGAGAAGGACCGATTCCAGACCTTGGGGGACCTGCGGAAGCAGTGGACTGAGTCTGGAGTAGAAACATCTAGAGCCACCGTGCACAGGCGTGTGCAGGAAATGGGCTACAGGTGCCGCATTCCCCAGGTCAAGCCACTTTTGAACCAGAAACAGCGGCAGAAGCGCCTGACCTGGGCTACAGAGAAGCAGCACTGGACTGTTGCTCAGTGGTCCAAAGTACTTTTTTCGGATGAAAGCAAATTTTGCATGTCATTCGGAAATCAAGGTGCCAGAGTCTGGAGGAAGACTGGGGAGAAGGAAATGCCAAAATGCCTGAAGTCCAGTGTCAAGTACCCACAGTCAGTGATGGTCTGGGGTGCCATGTCAGCTGCTGGTGTTGGTCCACTGTGTTTTATCAAGGGCAGGGTCAATGCAGCTAGCTATCAGGAGATTTTGGAGCACTTCATGCTTCCATCTGATTTCATTTTTCAGCACGACCTGGCACCTGCTCACAGTGCCAAAACCACTGGTAAATGGTTTACTGACCATGGTATTACTGTGCTCAATTGGCCTGCCAACTCTCCTGACCTGAACCCCATAGAGAATCTGTGGGATATTGTGAAGAGAAAGTTGAGAGACGCAAGACCCAACACTCTGGATGAGCTTAAGGCCACTATCGAAGCATCCTGGGCCTCCATAACACCTCAGCTGTGCCACAGGCTGATTGCCTCCATGCCACGCCGCATTGAAGCAGTCATTTCTGCAAAAGGATTCCGGACCAAGTATTGAGTGCATAACTGAACATAATTATTTGAAGGTTGACTTTTTTTTTGTATTAAAAACACTTCTTTTATTGGTTGGATGAAATATGCTAATTTTTTGAGATAGGAATTTTGGGTTTTCATGAGCTGTATGCCAAAATCATCAGTATTAAAACAATAAAAGACCTGAAATATTTCAGTTGGTGTGCAATGAATCTAAAATATATGAAAGTTTAATTTTTATCATTACATTATGGAAAATAATGCACTTTATCACAATATGCTAATTTTTTGAGAAGGACCTGTATGTTAAGGAGACCCTACAAGTTGTTTGTTTGTTTATTTTCACCACTATTTAAAAGTTTGGATTCAGTTAGAATTTATTTAAAAAAAAATATATATATATTTTTTTTTTAATCTAGCAAGGACACCTTAAATTGATCAAAAGTGGCAGTAAAGACAATTACATTGTTATAAAACATTTATATTTCAAATCAATTATTAGTAATCTGATCTTCTTGATTTCCACAGTAGTATTAAGCAGCACAACTTTTCAGCTATGATAAGAAATGTTTCTTGAGCATCAAATGAGCATATTAGAATGATGTATGTCGACTAATGTTTTTACAGATCAGCCAGGCTCTCACACCAGCCAATCACAACGCACTCCCTCACCAGAGTCCTAATCACACACACCTGCACCTCATCATCACCCTTATCACTGCCACTATATAGACTCACACTTCACCACTGCTCATTGTCCGGTCTTGTTCGTGTGATGAGGACTACTTACCTTGGCTTAGCAACGATCTACCTGACATCTCCAGCGATCCTTCTTCAGTCTCCACTCCAGTGTCTCATCTCCATTCTCCTCTGTGTGGTTCCTCCAGTGTCTCGTCCTTCCTCCGTGTCTCCAAGTGTACTTTTGTTCTGAGTTCCAGCCATCCACTGCATCGTCTACCAGTCATCTCACCTGTAAGAAGAAACATACTATTCACTGCCAGCATCCCAATCTACATGCACTTACCTGTTTTCAGTTCATCCGCTCAGTTGTCTTAATAAACTTCCTGCTTACTTCAATCTCCTTATCGTGAGTCTGATTCCGTAACAAATGTGACACTGAAGACTGGAATGATGCTGAAAATTCAGCTTTGCAACTATAGTAATGAACTATTTTAAAATAATAAAAAAACACAGACACTCTAATCTCCCAATACATAAGACAATATCTGTTTCGGTTTCCATCGTTACTGATTATGTCTTCGTTTGTTACTTATTAGTTTCACCTTTGTCTAGTTTAGTTTCCTTTGTTCTGCCCCTGAATTTATAGTCCTGTGTTTCAGTTATTCTTGGTCAGTTTTTATTTATACTTTGCGTTTTTCTTCGAGTTATCTCCTGTTTTAGATTATCATGTTTTGGATTATAATGAAAGACTATGGTTGTTACTCTGACATCTTATCCATGCATGCTGACCACATGTGTAACACGTACCCTTTATAAAAAGAGGAGCTATTTTTTACTTTTTTTTATTATAACTATTATTATTTTTTTATTACTTTAAGAATAGATTCATACAAAGTGTTCATTTAGCTCAAATGGTAGAGTTAGACACAAACAATTCCAAGGTCACGGATTCAATTTCGGGAGGCCACACAAACTGATTAAATGTATAACTTGAATTCATTCAAGTTCCTTTGGATAAAAGTGCCTGCCAAATGCATGAAATATGACTTTCTCAATGTGCATGTGTGAGAGTAAGAAAAGAGAGAAACAAACAGAGAAGGATCGGAAGGACTAACAAACGGGCCTCAGCACGCTTTCATTTGTCTCCCCTGCTCCTCACCGGCTCAGTCTGATTAGCTCAAAGTGTGGACAAAGAGAGGGAACAAAAGAGAAGGAATGAACGCGCGAGTGAGGGCAGCTCTGCGAGAGAGGGGTACTGCCCCTGTGCATGCTAGCCAATTAGAACGGGAGGCGAGAGATAAGGGTTTAATGAAGTACCACAAGGTCTCCAAAATATGCAGAATGACAGAGAAAAGAGAGGAAGGTGTGTGTCTGATAGAGGCAATCTAAAGTGAATTAGCCAATTTTGGACCTTTGACCTCACATTCAATTCAGTTAGATGAAGGCATGTGCATTAAATGATCAATTACATACGTCATACATACGCCTTTTTAATTGGATGTGATTTAATGTTGTATTGTATTATATTGTTTTACTTTTTTTTTTATGTTCCCGTTAGCACAAAAAATAATGTGTGTTAATACTGGAGCACAGTAATCCACTACTCTCAGTAGGGCTGAGCCAGGCACGTGCACACATAGACATCAAAGGGGGCTTGAGCACCTGCCCTTTTTATTCCTGGAGAGAAAGTGCCCTTTTTTCTGGGGTGCTTTTTTTTTATTTTTGAAAAATAATATATATTCCTGTTTGCGCACAGCTTCCCTGTCAAACAAATATATTTATTGAATAGTGTATCTAAATATCAGGTCAGGAGTTCTGAAGTGCTCTCTCTCTCTCCCCTCTGCGTCTCTGCGCAGCGGCGCACTCGTATGTTTTTACGTTTCTTCAGTCTGAGTCTGAGGTGTCGTTGCCATAACGCGTTGCTATGGGTTGCATCACTTGCGTGTGACTGTCTTGCTTCGGACTTGACAGAAGAGATCAGTCGAAAACTCCGGAGAAGTGTGTGTGGACAGCAGGCGCAACCGTAGCGAAGGTTATGCGTTTAAAATGAAAATGCACTGTGTAAAACGTATTCCACAGACTGCTCGGCAACCGACGCTGTCGAGCCAAATATGGTTATTTCAGTGAGTAGGCCTATATGGCACGACGGCAATTTAGAAAAAAAAAAAAAAAATTCAATAATAAAAGATAGTGTGTTAATTCAAATAAAAATCAACATATCACATATTAAAATATTACATAATTCATTGAAGCCTGTTTGTCATGTATAATACACCGACCAATCGTCATCAGGCACATGCAGTGCACAAGAAGTTCAAATTTCATTGGACAATGTGAAGTGGAGCGTTAATTTTCTGGTCATTCATAAATCGTTTGAAAATTACATTGATGAAGCGATCTGAATCTGCGTCGTTAAATTAGTGGATGCTAATTGACTGCAAAGCACTGCACAAAAAAGCACCAAAAGTAGCATTAATGGTAAGTAGTAAAAATTACTTAAATTTAAAAAAATATTACAATTTTAATAATAGTTTTCTATTTTAATATACTTTAAAATATATATATATAATTTTCAAAGTGATGCAAAGCTGGATTTTCAACCGCCATAACTCCATTCTTTAGTGTCACATGATTCTTAAGAAATCATTCTAATATGCTGATTTATTATCAATGTTGGAAACAGTTTTTTTTATTGAACCTGTGATACTTTCAGGATCAGGATTCATTGATAAATAAAAAGTTAAATAGAACAACATTAAATTAAAATAGAAATTATTTTATAAGTCTTCAGTTGTCACTTTTTCAAATCAATTTAGCACATCCTTGCTGAATAAAAGTATTAATTTCTTTTATAAAAAAAAAAGAAAGAAAATGATTGACCCCAAACTTTTGAACGGTATGTGTATATTGGTACAAAATATTTCTATTTTAAGATGCTGTTCTTTTTTTAACTAAGAATCCTGAAAAAAGTATCAAAGGTTAGTATATTATAATAGTATAAAGTGTATTATAATAGAAAACAATTATTTCAAATTGTAGTAATATTTCACAATATTACAGTTTTTTTCTGTATTTTAGATAAAATAAATGCAGCCTTGGTGAGCATAAAAGGCTTCTTTAAAAAAACATTAAAAATAGTAGTTTATACTTATAATACTAATATATATATATATATATATATATATATATATATATGTGTGTGTGTGTGTGTGTGTGTGTGTGTGTATATATATATGCCCTTTTTTACATTTGAGCCCCTGCCCCTGAGGAACTCTCTGCATGTCCCTGGGCTGAGCGATAAATCTATAATGATGTTAATTGAAAAACTCCACAATATTGATAAAACTTTTCGATATTTAGCCTACATCTAACACGATCAGGTGCGTTGCTAAAAAAATCTACATGTTCTGCATGTCTCTGCGTAAATAAGCTTTGAAGTTTTGTCGACTACACACTCATACTCATGGTATATTCAGCGTCTGCTGTCTCACTATATGAGGAGTATACCTCATAAGGGTATAGCTATCGTCAAATACACACCACCAACATAATAATAACAATTTGTTACAATTATATAGCACTTTTCTCAACACTTAAAGCTCTTTACATGGAAGGGGGGATCTCTTCAACCACCACCAATATGCAGCATCCACCTGGATGATGCGACGGCAGCCATATTGCGCCAAAACGCCCACCATTGGTTCGGCCAATCATTGCCACCGGCTCTTCTGGTGTTTGAACGCTGTGTGGAAATGCTGTGCGCATCTGGCTGCCGCTACATGCTTCGTCGTTTATTGTTAACATTTGTTGTGTTCGTTACACAATCTGCTCTTTCTGCATCCCTCTACAAACTGGACTTAACTTTTTCTGCTTGGCTTGGCGTATTTTTCTGTTGCCGTTGGGAACTCTCTGTTGTCAGCCGGCTGCGAGCCCTCTCACCCTTCTCTCCTCCATCTGTTGGACTGACTGTGAGGTGAGTTAACACCTTTTTTACCAGTAGTTCGAATAGCTTACTGTTGGGTCAGGTAGCTTTCCTCTCCGTAAGCTTTTTATAGATGTTACGATGGTTGTGGTCATGGCTAACGTTACTTTGCTAATAGCTGACTTTCTCATGGCTATTGCCAACACGTCAAAGGCTTTAGCACTCGTGCTGTCTCTGGTTTCCCTTATTTTTACTGGGTTACCTTCCAGTATGGATATTGGATACCTGTCATGCAAACTCAGTGCACTTAATCGGCACCCACGCCTCGACTCTGTGACTTAAGAGCACTGCCGCTCGCTCGGGATCATCCGGCGCCCGCGTAACGTGCATCGTTCAGTCCAAAGGATTTTTAATTATCAACAAACAACACCAACTGTTATCCCGTACATCTGGTCAAATAACAGAGCTCTGGCCAAACAGAAACGCCTACTAAGAGACTGTCTTCCACCGCTTGTCTGCATAAAAAAGTCAGACTTCAATGACAATTTAACTGAAAATACAGATGTGCTGTAAAACCACTTTGCTCTGCTGAACTGTCACTCTATCTTGGACAAGGTCCCTATCTAAATGAACTTATTACCGACACAAACCTGGATATGATATTTTTTACTGAGACCTGGCAAAGACCTAACGATTTCATGCATTTTAATCTGCTAACACCATGCGGATACCAGCACCTGTCTAAGCCGCGTTTATCTGCTAAAGGGGGTGGCCTTGCAGTCATCTATCGCAACTCCATAACACTTGACTTGTTCAACTGGACTTTCATAATACTAAGACTTTTGAATATATGGTTTTGAAGGTTTCCTCGAACAGTCCCCTAACAATCATCCTAATTTATAGACCACCCAAACAGCAAAGCCTTTTTTTCTCTGAACTTAGTGAACTGTTAACACTAGCCTGTGCTTCATCATCCAAGTTGAGTCCAAGACTTAGTTTGTACATCTTGTTTGAATGATATCTCCATCAATGGTCTGGTTACCCCTATCTCTGATCATAAGCTTATTACATTTGATTTTACATTAATTTGTCCAACTAAATGTATTGACAATATAACCATCTCTTATCGTAAGATCAGTGTTATTAATGCTAATACGTTTGCTGCATCTATTGCTTTGTCTGCTATTTCTGATGTTTTTGATTTCAGCTGTCCATCTAAGATATTTGATTTGTACCATTTTGCTATCGCTGACGTTTTAGATGAGCATGCTCCAATTAGGACTAGGTCTGTTCCCTTGTCCCACTCCTCGCCGTGGTTTATTCTGAGCTACGTGCTATGAAAGCAAGAGGCAGACAACTTGAACGCCTCTTTAAGAAAACCGTTCTAACTGTACATTTACAAGCATTTTCAGACCATGTTAAGCATTATAAAACAGCTTTGAACACAGCTCACTCTTCCTATATCTCTAATATCATTAATAACGCAAACAACAGGCCTAAAACACTATTTAACATTATAAACAAGCTAGTCCAGGCACCCTTGGCATTATGCCTGTCAACAAGGATCAGATGACTTGTGCTGTTCTTTTTTGCACCACTTTCAGGGAAAGCTGGATGCTTTACGGATGCTGGAAGTTGGACCCGGTTAACTGCCCAGTGGGTGCAGTGCTGGAGTTCCTGCAGGAGCGCTTCTCCGCAGGGTTATCCCCCTTCACACTGAAGGCGTACGTGGCGGCACTAGCTGCTTACCGCGTCCCTTGGAGTGGAGTATCTGTGGGAGACACCCACTAATAACTTGTTTCCTTTGTGACACTTTGAGGCTGAGGCCAGAGGTCTGCACGTGGGTGCCAACAAGGGACTTGGCTGTTGTACTAGAAGGCCTCTCCCTAGCTTTATTCGAGCCCTTTGAGGAAGTATCTGAGAATATCTCTCTAAAGACTGTCTTTCTCCTCGCTATTTCGTCTCTCAAGAGAATTGGAGACATTCAAACACTTTTGGTATCTACCTTGTGCATGGAATTTGCTCCTGGTATGGAAAAGGGTTTTTCTTCACCCTAAGACCAGGTCATGTTCCTAAGATTCCTACTAATACTTGAAGACCTAGAGTACTGCAGGCCTTCTGTCCTCCTCCGAACGTCAGACCTAGAGAAACTTTATCTGCTCTGCCCAATTAGGGCCTTATATTCTTACGTCCACAGAACTGTGGAGAAAGTCTGAACACTGTTTGTTTGCTTTGGAGTACCCACAAAGGGGTGCCCGGCATCTAAGTAGAGGATGAGCAAGTGGGTGGTTGAGGCAATCTCACTTGCTTATGAGTCGGACAGTCAGCCTTCACCTTTGGTTGTATGGGCCCACTCCTCTAGGAGTATGGCTGCACCAATCCAGGGGCGCAGGTGCTTTCGCCTAGATGTGCGCATTGATTTCACACAGACGGACACTTGCTCTTATGGCAGCATGGGTATTAGCGTTCCCACAGCATTTCGACACAGCTCGAGTTCCCTTGAAAGGGAACAAGATGCTGCGTCATCCTGCCATACTCCTAGCATGCCTGTGATTGACTTGCTTCAGCCTATCAGAAGCTGATGCTATTTGGTTCAGGTGTGCTTTATAGTTTCCTGGTCGATGACGTCACATGACGTTCCGTAACGCCATTGGACTGGTTTCAAACATGCTTCATGACGCATTCACGCAGAGATATTCCCACAGCGCTTTGACGCAGTGTCTCGTTCCCTCCTCAGGGTACTAGGGTTACATACGTAACTGAGACGTTTTCTCAGTTTAAATCTGACTAAAACAGAAATCTTTATTACCGGTCCACCATCTCTAAGAAAAAATATAACTAAAACTCCCACACTTGACCTTGAAGCTACATCAATTATTCCATCTGCCACTGTCAAAAATGTGGGTATCACTCTTGACCCTTTACTGACCTTATATTAGTCAACTCTGTAAAGCTGCATTTTTTCAACTCAGCCGCATTGCCAAACTCCATCCCTATGTCAGCCCAAAAGATGCTGAATCGCTGGTTCATGCGTTTATCACATCTAGCCTCGGCTACTGTAATGTTCTTTTTTCTGGACTACCAGCACACTCTATCTCAAGTTTGCAATATATTCAAAACTCTGCCGCAAGATTGCTAACTTACAGTAAACGATCTGCTCATATCACTCCAATTCTGTTCAACCTCCACTGGCTACCCGAGTCTTCTCGTATTACTTACAAAATTCTTCTGCTTACCTTTAATGGTCTCTTTCCACTGCATGGTATGGCTCGGTATGGCTCAGTACGGTTCAGCTCGGCGCAGCATGGTTCGGCTCGCTTCGCTTCGCTTTTCCACTGCGTGGAACAACTCGGCTCGGCAAGGCACGGCTCGGTTCGCTTTAGCTCGGTTTGCTTTTCCACTGCAGTTAGTACCGCTTCAAAGTGAGTGGGATTATAGACTGATTGTTATAGGTTATCCGCTCCTTGGCAACCAACGAGAGGAACGTCTGCACTTCGTCCACTGACCACGATTCAGCCATTTCTTTTTTGGAATTTTTTTTCTTTCTTTTTTCTTCAAGCAAGTCAAGCAAGTAGTTTTAAAACAGGTGCTACAGCGGTGGCTGTTACATGGCTATTTAAATCTAGCGGGTTTGATGTCTCGCAAATACAATGACGCTGGTTGTGACGATTATGTCCGACCAATCAGTGATCTGCAGTGTTTTCAAATCACATTTTAATATCGGTACGGTACGCTTGGAACCTCAACAGAGGTGGTACCGTTTAAACTTTAAAGCGAGCCATACTGTACCATGCAGTGGAAAAGCGCCACAAAGTGAGCCGTACCGAGCCGAGCCGTACCGTACCATGCAGTGGAAAAGCGCCATAAGTCACTCAATGGTCTTGCTCCTTCCTATCTCTCTGACTTACTTTCTCCATATATTCCCCCTCGACCTCTCCGATCTTCTGGCTGTGAACTCCTCTGTGAGCCGAGATTTCGTCTTTCATCTATGGGTGGCAGGTCTTTCTCCGTTATAGCCCCTAAGCTATGGAACTCTCTTCCCCTGGTTCTTAGGACAACAACCACACTGCATGAATTTAAGTCTAAACTTAAAAACCCATTTGTTTAAACAGTATTATTAGTCATGACATGTTTTTTCTTAAATATTTTCTATTACTCTGTATTACAGTCATAATGTTTCCTTACGTACCATTAGTCTTTTGCATCTGACCTTTGCTTCAACTGCCCACCTTCTATGCTGTCTGTAAATATTGTTGTTTTTTTGTTTCTGTAATTGTTTAAGTATGTATTCCAACTGCAATGCGATATGCAACTGCAAACGCTCATTTCCTGGACTGGGCAAATGTCTATTGTCCATTTATGTATGAACTGATTGTTTGTTTACTGTTATGGTAAAGCATCCTTGAGCTTGGAAAAGGCACTATATAAATTAAACATATACATTATATTATATTATTATTATTACCACACACCAGTTTATTGGTGGAGAGGAGACAGAGTGATGATGCCAATGAATATATGTGGGGATGATTAGGAGGTCATGATGATGGACAGAGGCCTAAGGGCAAATGTGTCCAGGATGCCGGGGTTTAACCCCTACTCTTTTTTGAAGGACATCCTTTTTAAAGACCACAGAGAGTCAGGACCTTAGTTTAATGTCTCATCCGAAGGACGGTGCTTTACAATAGTATAGTGTCCCCATCACTATACACAGGGTCAGCGCCCCCGGCTGGCCTCACATACCTCTTCCAGCAGCAACCTATTTTTCCCAGGATGTCCCCCATCCAGGTACTGACCAGGCTTGGGCTACTGGGTGAACTTGAAATAATGACAAAAATACATTGGTGTATAGTAAAATGTAGCCTCCCCAAAGTAATAACACACAACACACATGACTAAGGACAACGCAGGTAAGTGTATTGAAGACGGCAGGATGAACAAAATGCAGGTGAGTAATAGTTTCTCAGGATGATTGATGGATGATATGCTGAATGATTATGGAGATTTTTGTCTTACAGGTTGAGTGGGGAGCACACACGCACACATAGAGGAGCAGATGAGACAAAGGATGCCATGAGATGACGAGAAGACCTGGAGATGACTTGGAACTGACTTGTAGATGACATGGAAGATGATTACAAGGAGATAGTTTTGAAGATCGTACAAGGAGCTTACAGTAGGTTTTACCAGGTAAGTATCCAGATAAGAGATTCAGTGTTCTCTAGACGAGGCCAGACAATGACTGAGGATACGTTTACAGAACAACGATATACTAAAAATGGAAACGTTTTTTTGTGTACAGACGACAATGTTGTCAAAATGATCCCCATTCACACAAATCCAAGAAAACGTTAAAACTCCAGAGTATGTGATGGCTGTAGCATTTTTCTAACAGTTTTTTAGTTTATTTATACAGAATATAAGCTCTTTTGTGTATAGCACCTTATTTGACAAATTAAAAAAACTACTACTACTACTACTACTACTACTACTCTCAAAAATAGAAATAATTGTAAAAGATTAATTAAATGTATGTTAATTCTAATGTTAGTAATTCTAATGTATTCTTATGTTAATATTAATTCATTCCATTAACACCCTTTTGTATTAATTTGTATTAAATCAAATATTTGTATTTGTACCATACAACACTGAATCCTGGGAAAAAAAAAATAAATGAAAAATAAAAAAACAGAATTTGGGGGGAAATAAAACAGATTTAAAAGGGGTTTTAAATTAAAAATGAATATTTTAATAAATATTGATATTAAATAATATGACAAATTATTATTGTGATAATATATCAGCTATATCACCCAGCCTTAACTCTCAGCATAAAGGGACACACAGTAAGAGTCTATCTTGGTTTTCGATGCGTCTTTAGTAAGACAGGTACAGGATTGCTCTTGAGGGTCTGCCACCCACCAACACACACGCGTTCAAAGACGAGAATTAATGGTCTTCCGATTGGTTGCTTCTCATTTCACATTGAGGTTCAAAACACATCTGGCATATCCGGTGCAGGGTGGCTAATTATTAATTCATGAGCACGCACAGAATGCAATTAAATATATATGTGGACCTTTTTGTGGCAAGCATAAAGATACATGAGGGGAATATGTGGGGGTTTTGTGTTTTTAAAAGCATGCAGACAGGTGAGAGCAGTCAATTGGAAGATGAGCGCCAACAGTTTTTTGATTAAGAAAACCAGAGGAAGAGGGGAAGGAAGGAAGCACTTCAACTATCTTGTCTGAACAGTGTGCTAAAGTCTCTTTGCTATTCATATCCTCAGACAATCAAGTGTTTTGAGTTGTAAAAGTTGGATGAAAAGTTTATATGATTTCTGAGACATTTGGATTTAAAATTATTTCTTTCTTTCTTTCTTTCTTTCTTTCTTTCTTTCTTTCTTTCTTTCTTTCTTTCTTTATTTCTTTCACATTTTTTAAGTTGTTGTTGTATTAAAAGGAAAAATTAGTCAATTTGCACCTCTTGATATAATGCTCCACTTTCTTTCTTGTATTTCCCATCTGAGAAAAGTTACAAGGTCTTTTGTTGATTTTTTTCTTTGTTACTTTTTGGGACCAATCGAAAGAGTCAAAATGAGAGACTGGACCCATTAACTTCACCCAATAGTTTATAATAGTGTCTTGCCCAGTAGTGCCTTTCATTCCTTTCCTTTCTATTTTCTTTCAATTTATTTCTTCTCACAATCTACCAACCATCCACTGTTCTCCTCTGCCTCTGTTTTCTCCCCCTTTCTCCATAGTTTTTATTATTTTATTTAGTTTTGGGGTGTTCATTTATCAGTGTCAGAACAGGAGCTGTATACTCAACAGACTAGAATTTATTGATTATTCTACCCCCCAAAAAAACAAAGAACTGAGAGGACCCAAAACGCAAGCAAACAAAAATAAATAAAAATTGGGTATAAATTAGGTACAGTATAATTTTGACTTTTTGATGTGATAGGTCTTAAGCCGGGTACACACATTTATAATAGTCCTTTATAACTGTTACAACATGATCCCCGCTGTAAGCCATGTCACACTGTGGGATCTCAGTTGTCAGACTGTACGGCAGTCAAGACACGTTAAAAATGGATGCATGCAAGAAGACTCATCCAGAGTTTTACATTATCAATCCGTTTCGACTAGAGCTGCTTTTACATGTGGGATAGAAATGGTGGCTAGCAAACAAAAACAATCTCTAGCGTAAATTTTGATTTAAAAAACGATTTCTAGCGTTCTTTTGGAAAGAAAAGACTTTGGAAATATCAAAGACTTTGGCCTATGATCCGAGGAATCTTTTAGGATTCACACAATTTGTCTCAGATGGCCAAATCGTGACCAAAATTGTAAAGTGCTGAACCTAGCTTTAGATGATGAGGGAATAGAGGGCAGAAACAGATATGCAGCACACTTACAGGTGAAAATGTTTGTAACTGAGTGCTGAACCAGAAAGCTCAATAAGTTGCCATAATGTGGGCAGTGTTTAATGAGCTGGACAGACTGAGGTTTGTGTATGAGCTTAAATCATTGTGATTTGATAGGAAGACACCACCAGGAAGACATTTATTCTTTTTGCTCCTAGACACGACCAATCATTAGTGTTGAGAACCCAGACCTGCCTCTCTCCCACACACATGCACAAACACTGAGAATAGGTGATTTCTGGGGACCTTTTACCCTTGATCTCTCATTATGAGCTTACCCTAATCAAGGAGTGAAATTCACTCGGAACAATAATATAGTACACACACACACACACACACACACACACATAGAGAGGAGGGATAATGCGAAGATTCAAATTCACCGGATTCTTGTTCTCTCTTTTCTTTCAGTAAGGCATGATTATAGTCAATGATCCATCATGCAGGAAATAAGTATATCTACATAATCATATGGTAAATAAATATCTGCAAAAAAATAATAGCGTCAAATATTACAGTGTGAACAGACAAGTTTGCCATCTGAGAAGCTCGAGTTCAGCAAAATTAGTCCAGATTGTTTTAAACTTTTAAAACTGGTTTAAAATAGCTTTTGTTATTATTTTATGTGGTTCCTTGGATTTTAAACTAATGGTAAAATTTGGTAAGAATGAATTGCTTTAATATTAACAAACATTACTGAAATATGTAACAGTTCAAATAGTACTGTAGTGAAACTTGGGTTCAGATATTTTATATGTATTAGTAAGAGCTTTTTTTGTAAATCACTTTTGTAAATAGGGTTGGGTATCGGTTGGGTTTTATCCGATACCAGTACCTACTCGGTATTTTTTAAACGGTTCCGGTGCTTAAACGGTTCTTGAAACAGTACTTAAAGGGATAGTTCACACAAAAATGAAAATTCTGTCAGTAATTACTCCCCCTCATGTTGTTCAACCTCGTAAGACCTTCGTTCATCTTCGGAACACGAATTAAGATACGAAGGTCTTACGAGGTTGAACAACATGAGGGTGAGTAATTACTGACAGAATTTTCATTTTTGGGTGAACTAACCCTTTAAGAAAACGAAACCGCACACACTTTGTCAAAAAATAATACCCTTTTATTTACAGGGCCAAACTGGACACAATATTAACTTAAATCTTTAAACAATATAAATACAAGTAACATATATGGTAATAATAAATAAACCAATATTAAATAAAAATTCACCTTTACATAATATCAAATAAAACAATATTGTATCAAACAATGTAATAATACTGGAGATTAATAGAGATTACTACCAGGGTAATCTAATCTCGACATGGCTCCAGGTTCCCATGTTTTGTCTGCTTGAACCAGTGTAAGTTATCTGGTCGTTGCACTAGAACGGCAGCGCTTGGCGAGTTTGGTATTTCATTCTCACTGCGTCTCAGCTACGCAGCGTTGAGTAAACCTATGAAAGAGAATGTCTCTGGTTACTGTATGTCAGGGCCGGCCCGAGGCATAAGCGAACTAAGCGGCTGCTTGGGGCCCCCGAGTTTAATTTTTTTTTTTTTTTAGATGACTTAAACAAGTGACATAAATTAATGAATGAATATGAATGAATGAATGAATGAATGAATAATTCAAGACAAGAAAATTCTGATTTCATGATCAATATACCTGCCAACAACTGCTGCTGTGTCTGCCAGCGTTTAAGTCATGCGCATAATCTAGACTCCTCGCGAGTGCATATACAATTCGTGCGCAACTGCGCATAGTCATGGTATCGGTTTAAGTTGGAGAAAATAGCCGCAGGGGAACTTAATCTTCTAGGTGTAAGGGTAGCAGTTTGAATAAATAATAAACATAGCAGTTTGAACTCTTCTCCACTTTATTATACCACACATCATTCAGATCACTAACTCCAAAAACCCGCGACACTCCAGTACCAAGTGCGCACGACCCATTCCTATCTACGGCAAGCCCCGAGGGGAAAAATAGATTGCATACACGCATACAACGCGCCGGTTCATTACCGGTATTATAGTAACAGACTTAGTTGGATTCTGTCATGTACAATCCAACAAAGTCTGTAACAATAATAATAATAAAAAAGATTTTGAGGACAGTTACACTGTATTGAGACAGTTGAGAAATAATAATATTTGTACAGTTTTCAACAATAATTGTCATTGTTGAACCCTTGCTCTTATTATGTTTCTGATTTCTCAGTTTTGTCATTATTTTAGCAAATAATTTATTTTATATGTTTTGAGACAGTTTGTTTTAAGAAGTTTCAAAGAGTTAGTAAAAGAGTAAAGAAAAAGTTAAAACTTTTTTATTTAAGGAGGCATCTATTTTTTATTAAGTATTTATTTTGTATTAAAACATAACCTCACTGTATTCATTTATAATGTATCATTATTGCGTGACATTTGTGTCAATAATCGTCAAGCACAGGTGACTTTGCGTAGTGGGAGGGGGCCCCCAAATCAAATTCTGCTTAGGGCCCCCAAAAGGCTCGGACCGGCTCTGCTGTATGTTCTCTGAATAGGAAACGAGACGCTGCGTTCGCTGCCAAACTCCTCGCGCTGCCGACAAGCTTCCTTTTTCGGCAGAGAGATCTGAGGAGCAGATGATGCGCGTGCCAATATAATATGAGGCGGCGTCCGCGCCATCAGACAATGGATTGGCGTGATTCTATATGTGCTTCAGACAATCGGCACACCCAGAGGGCGTTCTGACGCGTAATTTTACACGTGAAATGCAGCCAAACCTTGGAGCGTTTTGTCTTCGGCATTTTCATTAATCCCCTCGCAATCAGCAGACGTTCCGGGAGTTTCCTGCATATTGATAACGGCTCCCTGATGCCCGCAAATTAGTTAAAATCTCCTGGAATCTAGAGCGAGCGAGCAAGAGCGCGCATGCGAGACAGAACAGACTGTGCTCCAACCCGTATAGTGCGCGCACGGCGGAGTGGGAGAGACCTTGCGTGTGTGCGCCTCGTGACACCGCAGTCAGGCACCGAAATCAGGCACCGAAATTTTCGGTCTGGTTACTACCGTTTACGTCGGAACCGGTTCCCTATTGGCACCGTGATTCGGTACCCAACCCTATTTGTAAATTACTTTTTTTATTTAAAAAAATAATTAAGTGCGAATAATCAGGAATAGTATTTATGTATCCATTTATTTATTTTAAAATTAAGCAAATATATTTAGAAATGAATTTACATTCATATATTTGCTAAGAAATGCCCCCAAATAAAGATAATTCAATTACATTACAGTATTGTGTTAAAGTGATAAGTGATTTCTGAGATACACACCTTTAAACAAACACATCCTCCTTGTATTGTTCATGAACACCAGCTCCAGACAAACAATGACACTTAAAACTGTCTTGTTACTATAGCTAACATTACAACAACAGCATTGGTTCTGTGAAACATAGCAAAACACATATTACTCTGTGATGCACTTTTATATCTTTTTTATGTCATCTTTTATACACAACAGCTCAAAATTGTTCACACTTATTTCTATTGATGTGATCAAACCAACTGTACAAAATAAGCCAGCTCAGAGTGCACAGGTGACAAAGGTCAGAAAACAATCTGAGAGCGAGAGGACGAAGAGTATGTGTAAGAGGAGGAAGATGAGGAGGAAGATGAAGAGCAAGGTGTGGACAGTGTTGTCAAGGCAAGATCGGCACACTAGAAGGATTTTCCCTTTGCCTGGCAAGAGACGACATTGCCTGTGATGTGGACAAAGTCCTCAGGCCGGACCCAACATGAAGACATGATGCAGGAGGAATCTCTCACTGACTTTGATTTTGCAGTTGCAAAACTCTTTTGAGTGCACTGTAACATGCTTTTCATTTAGAGTTTTTCTTTAACCTTTTGGCTTTTGCAGTTAGACTATTGTATTTATACAGCATGCAAGTGTTGAATATACAATTCAGAACAATACTATACGTACAGTGCATACAGTATACAATTCATTCACCTTACTGGAGTAAGTTGTGATTACTATACTATTTTACGTAATTGCAAAATTTGTTTACTGTTACAATATACTTATTTTCTGTAACTGCATGCTTTGGATGCTGTGTTCTTCATTTTTGATGCAGTGTTCAATGAATGATCTGATGTGTGTATGGTCTGAAAGCATGAACACAGATAAAATGGTTTTGAGGCAATTGTTTGATTTTGCTAGAAGAGTCAGAAGTTCTCTGAATGCAGTTTGAAGATTGGGTTTTGTGTTTAAGGTTTTGAGAAAGTGGATGATGGTTTTGAGAAATGTGTTTTAGCAATTAAAAAAAAAAATGAATAAAATGATTATGAATTGTCTCTTTTTGGAGCCTCAAATAAGGTTGTCTTCATAGATGATACCCGGCTACCTGTGTTTGATCAATGTGTGTTTGCATGTGTGCACGTCATCTGTGTGCTCACTCATGTGTGCATTGTGTGTTAGTGTGTAAGAGCATAACCCTCATCTCCTTTTCTTATACCCACACTAACATGCCTACATATACCGCTTAATGCATCTCTTTTAAACAGTCATAAATGTCAAAAGGCAGAACTGCTTCTCTTACAACTGCACTGATGTGTTGTTAAATGACAGTAATGTTTAGTCTGAAGTCTCTGGGGAGGATTCCATCAGGATATGATGTCTCTTTGATGTTCTTTTCACTTGTTATTGTGAAATGCTGGTCATCAGATTGCTCGGTGAAACATGACAGGCTGTGATATCGCCGTTGAACGCAGAAGACTGGGTTCATTAGGGCCTTTAACAGTTCAGATATCTGTCGTGTCATTTCAGTAAAGTGATAAAGATTGCTACACCGCTACCAATCATAGGCCACATTAGATCTCTTGCTGTAAAAAACAAAACAAAAAAACAAACCCTCATGCATTGTGCTGATCAGCTTTCAATCACACCCCATGTTGCCATCAGTGCTTAACATCTGCCGTGAGCCCTGTCAGCATCATATCCCTGTTGTTGCATTCAGAGAGACAGAAAGAGACAGAGTGAAAAAAGAAAAGAAGACTCAGAAATGAAAGGTGTGTAATTTCTGTGCAACTAGTCACCAAACTTGTCAGCTTGGTAAAATTATCAAACTGGCTAGCATATATGAGGTTTTGTCAAAATTGCAAGAATTATTGTTTTGCATCATATACATATTTCTGAATTTATTGATGCCTTTCCTCTATAATAAAAACTATCATTTGTAGCTGTTTTTATGATTATTTAAAAAGAACACTTACAATTTGGACATTTTTGTTTTCTGTTTTGGTAACACTTTATTTTGATGGTCCCTTTTGTTACATTCTGTTAGCTATAAGTAACTTTGCAACCACATGTCAACTAACTCTTATTAGAGTATTAGTAGACTGTCTGCTTCATATCTGCAAACTCTTTATTGTGATGGTCCTGCAACAGACACTCTACTAACTATAAGTAACTTTGCAACTATGTGTCAACTTATTCTAACCCTAACCCTACCAGTCTACTAATACACTACTAATACTCTAATGAGAGTTAGTAGACATGAAGGTGCTATGTTACTTATAGACAACAGAATGTATTAAAGGGACCATAAAAATAGAGTGAAACCTCTGTTTTTTCTTTTTATGAAAATTAAATGTATACTGATTGTGTATATATATATATATATATATATATATACATACAAAATATATATATATAAAAATGTAGTTTATATTTCCCTTTTAAACTGTGTATATATATATATATATATATATATATATATATATATATATATTATATATATATATATATATATATACACACACATTTGATATGCCTGGCCCTCGAAGGTGAATCTCAAGAATCGCCTGTGACATGACGCTATATATATATATATATATATATATATATATATATATATATATATATATATATATATATATATATATATATATATATATATATATATATATATATATATATTTATATATATATTTATATATATATATATATATATATATATATATATATATATATATATATATATATATATATACACACATTTTAAAAGGGAAATATAATCTACAATTTTCATATATATATATTTTTTTACAATTAACATTTTTACAATTAACATAGTTTGTCATAGAAATTATGAAAACATTGAAAAAATTACACACTTCACCACAAAGAGGAACAGAACAGCACAACACAGAAGAGGAGGCAAGAGAGAGAGAGAGAGAGAGAGAGAGAGAGAGAGAGAGAGAGAGAGAGAGAGAGAGAGTAGTGATGACTTCATTGATTTGATTCATCTCAATGGGCCTTAGCATCTGATTTTTTTTGCTCACCATGAAAGGTGAAGAATGCACAGAACCATTGAAGATTGCAAGGAAACGGGTGAGACTGCAAAGAATGGAGTGACAAGACAATACAAAATGCAAGCACTGAAGAACAGTGTTAACAATGGGGAATTTGTGTGGAGAGAGAGAGAGAGAGAGAGAGAGAGAGAGAGAGAGAGAGAGAGAGAGAGAGAGAGAGAGAGAGAGCAGCCGGTGGAGTCTGTAGGGAACAGGTATACTGTATGTATGTGGGTCAGCACATTGCATCCTCAGCATTTCTTACAAGCAGCCTTAGCAAACTTGGAAAGGCATATCAGTCTCTTGTTTCGCTCGCTCTCTTTCTCCTCCTGTCTCCATCTTGACCACCTATCTGTTTATCTTTAATGCACATATCCGCATCAGTGTTTTTCTGGAGCCTTCAAACTGTGTCTTTAATCCACAGTGCATTTAATGTTAATTTAAATATTCCTTGATGTACTTTATGCAAATGATTGAGCACTTAATGGCCTATTGGATATTTGAATCCACCATATATGTATGAAGAGTCCCACCGGATTCATGCAAATGACAGAAAGAGAGACAGAGAGAAAGTCAGGGTCATTGATTTTACATTTGTATTAGTGTCAGTAATCTGGAGAGTATTAAAAAGTAATTTATAGCTTGTAAGCAATATCTGCTCAATGTAATATGAAAATGCTGAAAGCTGCATTTTTTTTTTTGCTTTAGCAAGATAACAAGCCTTGTATTTGCACAGAAAAAAAAATGGGTTATATCTTCCCACTCTCTTGCTCTTTACACCCCTCCTTTCCTCAATCAACCTCTTTTTTACACCTTTTGTATCTCCCTGTTGTGGTATTCTCTCCCTTTCTTTCATCTCTGTTAATTTTAACCTGTGTGTGAAATGGCAGTGAATTGTTTTCATGGGATGCAAGATACAACTTTCTTGATAAAAATGCTGTCTTAAGGCCTTGTCTGGCTACCATATGTTGGGCTTGGGTGTACAAAGAGAAGTGATAACATGAAAAGTCTGAAAACGGAAACTGGACTGTAGATGACAAGATGTATATTGATGTATATAATTATTACATTTTAAACATGTTGATTTTGATGTAAAAAGTGATGCACTTAAAAAATATGATAACTTTAACATTTGTTTTTTGTTAAGAATTTAAAGTAAATCAATTGTGATTCATTAATGTAAATATGATGGCAAAAAACTATTGTGCCTATACGGTCAGTGACAAAAAATGTTTAACATTACATTCTAATTAAAACATTAAGAAAATGTAAGTACAGTGTACTTACTGTGTTTATGTTTCATTGCAGAACACTTGTGCTGCTATTGAGGTGGGATAAGGGGTGAGGTTAATGACATGTTTAGTGTTTGGTTAGATTTAAGAATTAATGTTAGGGTCAACAGTGTTATTATAGACGTCATTACAGAAATTAATTACAGCTGTAATTGCATGTAGGTATTTTTTAAATATAAGTACAATGTAAAAACATGTATGTACACATGAGGGAGTACTGCAGTGAGGGAGGACCGGTGCACCCATGACAGTTATCTCATCTATTTGAATATATATTAACTAATGGTCCATTAAGCATTATATAATGTTTGTTAATGATTTATTAATGAAGTTTTTAATATTGTAAACCATGTGTCAAAATCATTTGTAGATTTTTAAAAAGTGCATGATCATATGAATTGAAAGTTGACATTTGTTAGCATTTTAATTTATATTAAATAATGATGTTAATGATTATGTAATTTTTAATAAGTTCATTAGTAAACATTAACAAGCAAGCACATTATCTCATATTTCTAGCTATGTGAATATATTAACTAATGATCTGTTAAGCATTATATAGTCTTTTTGAATGATTTATTAATGGAAGTTAATATAAAGTGTTATTGACTTTTTTTATTAAAATGCTAATGTTTTTTAAATTCTATTAACTCTGTATTTTAGTGTTATTCTGTTATCACTCAATGCTGCATAGGCTATGATTGTTTACTGAAATGGAGCATTTTCAAAAGTGTTTCTTTTTCGTTAATTCTTTATTGCAGGTTAATGTTGCGACGTTGTTAACGTTTGTTTGCTTCTCTAATGTTGTTTTGTTGTGCCCCCCAGGGTCACTGTACCCCCACACGTTCAAAACAATGTGTCTGAAACACTAAGAATTCAATGTGATACTCAGCAGTTTTGTTAGGAGAGAGGGATGAAAGTGGCTTTGATAAAATAATTCCCTGAGATAGCAGCATCAATACATCTTCAGGGAGGTAGAGAGAGATAGAGAGCGAGAGAATGAAGGGGCAGAATGAAGGAGAGATGAGGAAAGGAAAAAAATGCCTGCCACTGTGGCTTTCCTGTAAGCCTTTTCTGATATTTCCCTGCTAATTTAGAAGCATCATTTACATTTTACTCATTAGAATCATGTGCACCCTCTGAGGGTATCATTACTGAATCAGTCCTGAAGCTTCTGATGGAAGATTTCTGCCTCTCTCCTCTCTGTCTCATCTCTTATTTGCCCTCTTAGTGTGACCCTCTGAAGTAATTACTATATCAACACATTTGGGTTCAGATTAGCATTTCAAACAGCACAACGTTTATAATTTTTCCAAAGACTTTTTCATACATTTATCTCATGCCTTTATAGATTTGGGTTGGGTGGTATGACCACATACAAGGCATCTGGTAGTGTTTGCAGTTTATAATGATGTATGGTCTGTGGTGTGATTTTATAAAACAGAACACAATAACTGTCTCAAATAAGAACACTTCCAGTGTAACCAGTGTAGTGTTTAAAGGGGAACTATGCAGTTTTTTTTTAGCTTAACTGAACAGCTTCGGAGTTGATGGAATGGTTATATGACTTTTTTCAGGTTGAATGGTGGCCGTCCACCTTCTCTTACGAGAGGTTCTCTCGTACTGCGTAATATCTTACGCTAGGGGAACACAGTGTAAAACGCCGTGCGTGCTGGGATCCAACACCAAAGTCCCAAGGGCGGGAGCCCGGGGCTCATATAGTGCATAATCACCAGGGACTCACAGAGAGTCTGAGAAGAGAGGCTAGAAGCGTCATTCCCAATATGTAGCATCCTACGGGAGCTAACTACATCAACAGTGTTCCACACAGTCAGGGTGAAAATGTTCGGCCTGAACTGGGTAACAGTATGGGTCTTACTCAACGCCCATGGAGTTGTTATATCGATCAGCGAGCGGTGCTCAAGCGGTTTCAGAATTCTGAGCCGGAGCAACGGGGCAGACAGTACTGATTTTTAGACCGACAGTAGTTTAGCCTGTAAGGCGGGAACCTCTAGGTTATAAAACCTTATAAATGTAGACGGCGAGGCCCAGCCTGCCGCCGTACAGGTATCCTGCAAGGTAATCCCGCTAGACCAAGCCCACGACGAGGCCACGCCTCTTGTGGAGTGCGCTCTGACACCTAAAGGACACTGCAGGTCTTTGGAAGTGTAGGCCAGCGATATGGCATCGACTATCCACCTGGATAGGCTCTGGTATGATGCGGCTAGTCCCTTAGAACGTCCGCTGAACAAAACAAAGAGCTACTCAGTCTGTCTGAAAACAGACGAGCGGGACACATAAGCTCTTAAAGCCCTGACAGGGCAAAGGAAGCTTGCGTCCTTCTCCTCGTTGTAAACCGGAAGGGCAGACAGGGAAATAACCTGAGCCCTGAACGGTGCGTTGAGGGATTTAGGCACGTATCCGTGTCTTGGTTTGAGTATGACTTTCGAGTCATTTGGCCCAAATACCATACACGTCGCGCTCACTGAGAGCGCTTGTAAATCCCCTATGCGCTTCACTGAAGCGAGAGCCACAAGAAACACTGTCTTGAACGACAAATGTTTCATGTCTGACAAATGGATTGGCTCGAACGGGGCACCTTTCATGGCTTCCAAAACCGTAGAAAGGTCCCACATGGGGACTGAAGGGGGTCTGGGAGGATTCAGCCTCTTAGCTCCCCTAAGGAAGCGAATAACCAGATCGTTCTTCCCCCATGACTGGCCAGACGCTGGTTTAGTAAACGCAGCTATGGGCGCCACATAAACCTTGAGCGTGGATGGGGTTCTGCCCTTATCCAGTAGCTCTTGAAGGAAGGAGAGAACTTCCGTAACCCCACAGTCTGGGGGTGAAAAGCCTTGGGCTTTGCAACAACCAGAAAACACAGACCATTTTGAGGAGTAGAGTCTTCTAGTGGACAGTGCTCTAGCCACACTCCCTCCGGGAGGTTAACGGATACCCGTTGATGGCCCATGCATGTAGGGACCACAGCTCCGGGCGAGGATGCCAAATCGAGCCCTTGGCCTGAGAGAGGAGGTCTTTCCTCATCGGTATTGGCCATGGGGCAGTGCTGGTCAACTGCATCAGAACTGGAAACCAAGCCTGGTTTTTCCAGAGCGGAGCCACAAGCAGACTTTGAGGCCTTATCTCAATCTTCGGCCGGGGCCCACGCGGAGGGGGGCAGCGGCCGGGAGAGCGAGAGCGGGCTGCGCGGGCGCCTTCTACTCAAGGCCGAGGCTCGCCACGGCCTGTGAGAGCAGATGTATCAGCTCGGATTCAATGCTGGCCCGCTTCCCTGACGACTCACGGGCAGAGTTGGGGAGGTCCACAGAGCTCGCCCAATCCTCACTGTCCGACGCCAGGATAGAGCAGCTGTCCTCCTCCACAGATACAGCTATCTCGTCATCACCAATGGCGGAAGCGGCGGCGGACATGGATATGGATATGGCGTCACGTAGGGCCTCTCTCAATAGGCTGCTGCTGTTGCCGCAGGTCAGCCAATAGGCACGCGAGCCGTCTTGCCTATGTCTGCATGCTGCCGCAACGCGTTTTACATTAATTCAAAATTAAGGATAATTTTTTGGCTTCAATATCTCGTGGAAAAGAGTTTTTCCCCTAGCGTAAGATATTACGCAGTACGAGAGAACCTCTCTTAAGAGAACCACACTTGCAACTTTGGCCTGGCGGGCCGCCGGCCTCAGCGTCAGGAAGTATTGCGTAATATCAGCTCTCGCGATGTAACAAATTGCTTTACGGCACTGCACACATACACGCCCCCATCCAGGATCCGGCTAGCTATAAGAACAACTATCTAAGCCGGCATATAAGAAGCAGAAATCTAGGAAAGCATTGTCAGAGGAACAGATAAAGAGGAAACGGCATACTGACCGAGCGAGGAGTCAGTCACGAGTAAACATCGGACCTGCGTTTTCAGAATGGCGAAAAAAACGAAGAAAGCGCGGTCGGAAGAGTCTAGAAAAAGGAAACGAGAATCTGACAGCGTGAGGAACCGGACAAGAGTCCCACTCGGTCAGGCTTTCCCTGTTAAATTGATTCCTGCGATTATCATGAGAACAGTTGTCAATATCTCACATAATTATCTTGACATAAATAAGCCTACACGTTGTAAATAGTGTAAATGAGCGCAATTTACAAACTATTATGATAAATTGCAATAATCATGTCTAACGACATCATAATGGACATTGTTACGAAATAATGTGACGTACATGTAACTTTATTGATGTCATCTGGCATTTTGTAATGTTAACATTACACTCAAAAAACAAAAATGAAATATACAGTAGACCTAGGCTAGGCTATTTACTTGTAATTTAGATGCAATCATGTAAAAACGTTATAAGCCATCAAACGCAGTAGGCTACTTTATTATTATAAAGTGCAGAGACCGTGAGTGCAGCGACGCTCTGCATGAGTGGTATTTACGACAGTAACGTTAAATACAAGTACTCTACAGTGACTAAAGGGGTCGCTGTTTGACAAAAACGGAATTCATGCATAGTGTGCCTTTAAAAGACAATAGATAGCCAGCAATATTATTGATTTAACTGCACTGACACTATCAGGTGAGAACAAAATTTGAACTGAATTGAGCTGGATGATGACTCTATCGTTGGAACATCGAGACTGTTATTGACATTAAATGACTTGAGCTGACTATTGCCTTATGTAGAGCTACTTATTGCTGAATACTTTTATTTTCCTGTTTATTAATGTGAAGCTGCTTAGAAGGAGTATGTTTTTTATAAAGCGCAATAATTAAGGGCTCATTTTAAACTGAAGCTCTATAATTATAAAATTAAATTGACGTGGTCACAGGTAGTTGTATTTCAGAAATTTAAGGCTGGTGCCGAAACCCGGGAAGAAGGAGGGACACACTGGTGGAGAGCCTCGCCACTGAGGGGGATCGCGGTGCTGAGGAGATCGGGCAGCACGAGGGAGCGATGGCCGCCAATTGCTGCCCGAGGAGATGGTGATGGAGCTATTGAACAGCAGGTGGGACGGAGACCTCGCTGCCGTGCTCCTGGGTCGAGGAGGGGTGGCTGCCGTCCGAGAGGGAGCGGAGGAGTCGCTCTCGTTCACCGTGGGCTGGAGCCTGTTGCCGTCGGCCATGATGGGGGCAGAGCAGGGAATGGGGGACTCACTGCCGGCTGCCCTCGACCGGAGGAGCCATCGCCGCCTGCCAGGAGGCAGAGGAGCGCCGAGCCGTCCCCCCAATGGATGTCCAGTACCATCACATGGCACCGCGATTGAGTCCCTCAGCTGGCTGAGGACCGAGCGGCAGTGTGTCTAGATTTTTTTTTTTCCTCTCTTCCCTCTCTCGGATCTGTCGCTTCTCATGCTTCCGTCTCCGTTTCCCTCGCCTCGTCGGTCCATACCCCCAGGGATCGCAGCCGCCGCCGGAGGGGGGAGTTGAGCGCAGTCTCGTGGGTACCCCCCGGCCTACGAGGGGTGATGGGGGTATGTAGCGAGCAGGACGAGGCCGAGGGACGTGAGAGAACGCCGTGAGGCCGGTGGCGTGAGTGATAATGAACATCACCTGTGAGACGCACCGGTCTCGCATCTCTCACAGAGGAACGGAAGCATAAAAGGAGGAGTGACGACGCTGAAGATCGAGAGAGGAACAGGCCTGATTTTATGTTGTGTTTTGTTTCTGTTTTGTGTGGCCAGCAGTCGTCCGTGAGGGGCTGCTGACTTATACTTTTGTTTTTGTATTTGTTTTATTTTATTATTAAAAATGTTAAATGTTCGCTGGTTCCCGCCTCCTTCTTCCCATAACATCTGAACCTCGTTACATTTAGGTATGGGGTATAGGATTAAGGGATGTAGAATATGGTCATGCAGAATAATGAATTTAACATATGCTTTATAAGTACTAATAAACAGCCAATATCCTAGAAATATGTAAGCTAATAAGCAACTAGTTCAAAGTGAGAATTGGACCCTAAACTAAAGTGTTACCAGCTTTTTGCACATTCATGTGAGTGTTGATTCTGTGGTTGCTGCTTGCAAATCAAAAGTCCATTTAACAATGTGATCACAGCTACATGCTCTGAGTAGCACTGTACCCACAGTGAGAAAGAGTTATTTTTTTTCTGTAGCCATGAAAATAACCTTTGTGAGAGTTGATAGACAATTAATATTGAATGTTTGCTGGAGAAACAGGTTAATTGATTGTAATATTAATCAAGCTAATTGTATTAATTGATCAAACTTTTTATAAGTAATTACTGTATAACAAGTTATAGTTCATTATAGTTCATTATTTATATTTCCATTGAGATAATTTGCTACAGTATCATACAATTTCTAGGAGATAAACTTAAACAATATATGTTCTAAAATGCTCCCACTGGAAGGATTCATAGGCTGCGTCCGGCAGCATACAAAGGTAGGAAGGCAACAAGGCACATATGAATAATATGATCGTGTCACATCCGGTCAACTGAGATACCTTCATCTGATAAGTTATGTAATGCACTATATGATTTTCTGTGAAATCTGTCAAGTCCTACTGTCCAAAATCTGCAGACTACCTCTGACTCTCATCAACTCCTCCAGACTGCAAATCAGGGAAAAATGAGCAAAAGTCATGTAGTGTATTCCAGCCTTAACTCCTCACCTCACAACCAAAACTCTGCCTGTTATCTGTTCACTGAGAAGAAATAGCCCGCAGTCCTGATCGTGACATATCAAAAAGACAAGGCTGTGTTTTGACAGACCTCCTAGCAATAAATACATTTTTATCAGAAGGTCAAATAGAGGGAAGGAAGATAAAGATATGATAGAGTCAAACGTCTGCAGGGTCATCTTCTGTATTTAACCCCATGAAGTTCATGCATTAGCCCATGCAAAGGGGGAAAAGTAGATTAGCTTACATTGAAAAAGTGAGCAGTGATATAAAAAAAACAAAGAATGTACTGTTGACTTTGTAAGAACAACGGCAGCATGCCAGCGGCCCACGGATCACACAGCATCTTGGGAAATTAAAGCTTGACAAACAGATGAGGTGTCAGAGCACAGAAAATATTATTTTTCATTCTATTCTACTCAACAGGGGAGAAGAGTTTTAAGCATGAAGGGGAAAACAGAGGAGAAGATAGTGGGAGAGATGAATGGTTGAAAGACAACAGATAGACTGAAGGATAGAAAGAGCGTCTACATAAGTATTATGTTGTCTTTGTAATAGAATGCTACTCCTTTCCCAGGAGAGATGCTGAGGTGTCATTTTAGGCTGCTATTGGTTAACAGTGTGGCTTTAGCTTGCTTTAGTGTGACATATGACACAGGTCTATTGGGTGTTTGTGTTTTTATCGGGTTTATTAGGACAGGCAAGATAATACACATTGTTCTGAGAGCTCCTTCGGGATGGTGGGAGGGGTGTTGGGCCTTGATGATTTGGCCCACCGTAGGTGCTCTCTCACTGCCCTGAGAGAGGCGGTAGTCTGCTTTAAGCGTCCAGGCTGTGTGGTTGTGTGATAAAGTGGCATTGTAAGCCCAGGCCTCTGACCCACAAGAACTGCTGCATATTGATTTTTTTCTCTTTCTCATATATGTGAATTATAATAGAGAAATTCTCCAGACAAAGAAGCAATGAGTAAATACCAGTGCAGTGGGGCATGTAAAAAATGTAAAATCAACCTCAGCATAAAGGGACCAAAGGACAATGGGGGATACTGAGCTTATTCTAATATGCAACCCAAGGCACATACATTAAACCTGATTCCAATTGAACAATGGACTGCCTGACCTGTTCCTGAAGGTTTTACTTACTTCTTATTATAGGGCAAACTGTAAATAATGGCAAACATGTAATATATGCAATACACTGACACATATGTTGACAGCCTTGTTAGTAGTAAGTCTTTACTATTGGATTTTGACATTCTAGATCTGGCAGGTAAACACAGAGTACCTGTGAAAGGTAATTGTGACATCTTTTAAGATTTACTTTTGCTATTTTTGGACAGGAAGCAAAGTGGGAGAGAGAGATACAAAGGCTCTTTCTTTCTTTCTTCTTTCTTTCTTTCAAGCACAATTAATACAACTGTTGCCCAATGTGCTGTGCAAAGATATCAAAGAACCCCCCCCGCCCCCCCAATAATACATAAAACGTCTCGGTTACGTATGTAACCCTCGTTCCCTGAGTAGGGAACAGAGACGATACGTCGGATGATGACGAATGGGGTTTTGCTTAGAAAGCCTATCGACTTCGAGTATTACAAAACGAGCCAATGGCAAAGAAATGCCATGGGTCTGCGGAATTTGCATAGCGTATCTCCGCCTTACCTCGTGGGTTTAAAAGGAGGATGCTGGCAACATGCAGATATGTTTCTTCGCTGAGGAGCCGAGACAGAACTCAGGCGATCCCCGCGGCACAGCGGAAGGTGGCAGGAAGACGTAACTACTCAGGGAACGAGGGTTACATACGTAACCGAGACGTTCCCTTTCGTTGTCACTCCGAGTTACGTCGGATGACGACGAATGGGGTTACCAGTCTAATCACGCCACCTTCACAGCTGTCTTCCAGTGCCCTGCGTAAATCTGAGATCCCTGTCGTGAGACTAGCACGGACGAAGGACTCCTATTTAGCACAGGAATACCGAGGTACACTGGGGAGCATATCCCATAGCTTAGAGGAAATATGCAATTATTGCCAACCCAGAGGGGGGGGGGGGACTTAGAGAATACACATATGACCCGGAGGGATGCATATTGGAGAACACTGGGGTGTCCAGCCGCAGGTGGAATATTTCAACCCCAGGGGTGGCAAGGTGGCTTGCCAAGGGAAAGACACATGCTCAGAGAGGCTTACAGTGGAATACACATGTGGGGGTCGCTCAGAGGAGGGACCATGCACACAGGAGGCACCTAGCCGACGCGCAGGCAATAGACACTGGCGCCGATGTCAGGAGTGCTGGAGGAACTCAGGGCTTTCGGGAAGCTCACCTGAGGAGAATATCGCATGTATCCAGTCTGTGGAGTGGAATGGCGAGCAACCGAAGACACCTGAGAGGGTCCAGTACTAGCTGGTTGAAGCGAGAACATGAGAGGACACTGGCTCCACTCGGAGATTGTAGAATCTGGCGAATGTGTTGGGTGTCGCCCAGCCTGCAGCTCTGCAGATGTCTGCCAGCGAGGCGCCATGCGCTAGAGCCCAAGAGGAAGCCACACTCCGGGTGGAGTGCGCTGTCACACCAAGGGGGCACGGTCGGCCTTGCTGTTGGTAAGCCAAAGCAATGGCGTCCACTATCCAGTGAGACAACCTCTGCTTTGAGAGTGCCTTTCCCTTCAGTCTCCCACCATAACAGACAAAGAGCTGGTCTGAGGTCCTGAAACACTTCGTCCTGTCTACGTAAGCACGGAGAGCGCGTACTGGACAGAGCAGTGCCAAGGCTGGGTCTGCCTCCTCCAGGGTCCCGGAAGGGAGTGGTGGGAACCTTGGGCACATATCCAGGCCGGGGTCTCAGGATCACGTGAGAGTGACCCGGCCCGAATTCCAGGCACGCTTCGTCAACGGAGAATGCGTGCAGGTCCCCTACCCTCTTGATGGAGGCCAAAGCAACCAGGAGCGCTGTCTTCATTGACAGGAACTTAAGCTCAACTGATTGCAGAGGCTCAAAGGGAGCCCTCTGCAGGGCATTTAACACCACTGAGAGGTCCCAAGAGGGAACGAGAGGAGGGCGAGGAGGATTCAGTTTCCTCGCTCCTCTCAGGAACCTGACGATCAGGTCGTGCTTCCCCAGAGACTTACCTTCAACTGCTTCGTGATATGCGGCGATAGCGGCCACATACACCTTCAGGGTGGAGGGAGACAGCCTTCGCTCCAACCCATCTTGCAGGAAGGAAAGCACGACACTGATCGAGTATCTCCTGGGGTCTTCTCGGTGAGAAGAGCACCAGTTGACGAAGAGGTTCCACTTCAGCGCATAGGCATGTCTCGTGGACGATGCTCTAGCGGAAGTGATGGTAGCCGCCACCGCTGGTGGCAGGGTACTCAAACCTGCCTCGTCCCATCCAGGAGCCACACGTGGAGCCTCCAAAGATCGGGTCGAGGGTGCCAGAGGGTGCCCCGTCTCTGAGAAAGGAGGTCCTTCCTCAGAGGAATTGGCCAAGGAGGTGCTGTCGCGAGGAGTATCAGTTCGGAGAACCAGGTCCGGGTGGGCCAGTACGGCGCAACCAGAATGACCTGCTCCTCGTCCTCCTTGATCTTGCACAGGGTCCGTGCGAGAAGGCTCACTGGGGGAAACGCATACTTGCGTAGGCCCCGCGGCCAGCTGTGCGCCAGTACATCCGTGCCGAGCGTGCCCTCGGTCAGGGAGTAATACAGGGCGCAATGGGATGAGTCGTGGGAGGCAAACAGGTCTACCTGTGCGTCGCCGAACTGGTCCCAAATCAGCTGGACCGACAGGGGATGGAGTCGCCATTCGCCGGAGATGGGCCGAAACCCTGACAGCTCGTCGGCTGCAAAGTTCTGATCTCCCGGAATGTAAATAGCACGAAGGGACCTCAGGTGCTTCTGACTCCATAAGAGGAGGTGGCGTGCGAGTTGCGATATGCGGCGGAAGCGTAGACCACCCTGACGGTTGATGTACGCTACTGTCGCGGTATTGTCTGAACGGACTAGTACATGTTGAACCTTGAGCAACGTGCGAAAACGGTGCAGGGCAAGGCGTACTGCCAGCAACTCGAGGCAATTGACATGCAGAAGGCCCCAGGAGCCCGCGGCAGCATGTCCGTTGCACATGGCGCCCCAGCCCGTGGACGAGGCATCTATGGAGACAACAATATGCCTGGAAACTCGTTCTAGGGGAACTCCGGCCCGTAGAAAACTGAGGTTCCTCCACGGGGTGAAGGTCTGACGGCAGGTCGGAGTCAATGGACTTGGAGCGTGCCATGATGCCATGCCCACCTTGGGACTCGATCGCGAAGCCACAGCTGAAGCGGTCACATATGAAGCAATCCGAGTGGCGTTGCCGCGGCTGCAGATGCCATATGCCCCAGGAGCCTCTGAAACAATTTCAGTGGGACCGCACTCTTGCCATCGAACTGTCGAAGACAAGTCAGCAGTGAGTGTGCGCGCTCGCTTGTAAGCTGCGCGGACATGGCGACCGAGTCGATCTCCATACCGAGAAAAGAGATCTTCTGCACGGGGCAGAGTTTGGTCTTCTCCCAGTTGACCCGAAGGCCCAGACGTGCTAGGTGCCGGAGCACTAGGTCTCTGTGTTGGCAACCCTGATCTCGAGAGTGAGCTAATATTAGCCAGTCATCGAGATAATTCAGGATGTGAACCCCGTGTTCGCGTAGGGGAACAAGGGTTACCTCGACGACCTTCGTAAAGACTCGAGGAGACAGAGCCAGCCCGAATGGGAGAACCGCATACTGGTATGCCTGCCCCTCAAAAGCAAACCGAAGAAACGGTATGTGTCGAGGTAAAACGGAGACATGAAAGTAGGCGTCCTTCAGGTCTATCGCTGCAAACCAATCCTGTGGCCGCACGCATTCGGAAATGCGTTTGGCCGTGAGCATCTTGAACGGCAGCCTGTGAAGGGAGCGGTTCAAGACGCGCAGATCCAGGATTGGCCGTAACCCACCGGTCTTCTTAGGGACAATGAAGTACGGGCTGTAAAACCCTGACTTCATCTCGGCTGGAGGGACAGTCTCGATTGCACCCTTCGCCAGCAGGGTGGCAACCTCAGCTCTCATGATAGGGGCATTGCCACCTACCAAAGTGAAGCGGACTCCCCTGAAGCGGGGAGGAGACCGTGCGAACTGAATCGCATAGCCGAGCCTGATAGTTCGGGCGACCCAGCGGAACAGGTTGGGAAGCTCTAACCAAGCTCCCAGAAACTGAACCAGCGGGGTCATACAAACCACAGACGTCCCCCCGGAGGGGCAGCGAAGCGGAGTGACCGACCCAGGCGTGGGTGGCATAGCGGCCCGGTGCAGGGGCGCGGTCATGCTCCGCGTCCTGACAGAGGAGACCAGGGAAGGACCAGCGTTCCACGGGGGTCTGCTCTGCCAGGGGTCTGGCGACAGAGGGGGACGAGAGTGGTGAGGTCCGGAGACGGCACGCACTGTCGTCCGCGTCCTCTGGGACAGAGGGGGACAGGAGTGGCGAGGCCCGGGGGTGGCGCACACTGCGGTCCGAGAACTCTGTGACAGAGAGGGATGAGAGCGGCGAGGCCCGGGGGCGTTGCGCACTGTCGTCCGGCTCTGTGTGCTCAGAGACGGGAGAGTCAGTTCTTTGGAGAATAAGGATTCTTCCCCTGGAGGGCCGGGGAAAGGAGTGGTCCTGCTACAGACTCCTGGAAAGACGCGGGAGGGCGCCTTCGGCGGTGGGCAGACCGAGGGATCTGAGCGGACGGCGGGGCCATCGGGACAGAATCAACGTCAGTCTGCTCATGGGCGGTTGAGAGCTGTTGGGCAAAGCCCTCAACCGCACTGCCGAAGAGGCCGACCTGGGATATGGGAATGTCGGACAGACGGGTCCGCGCGACATCCAGCACATCAGACAGGTTCAGCCAGAGAATGGTGGGCATCACCTAACCCAGGGAGCGTACGGACACTCTCGTCGCTCGGAGAGCAAGGACAGTGGCGGTGAGCAGCTCAGTGAAGAGCCCTGGGTCAGTCCTACCCTCCTGCATGTCCATTAGCACCTGGGCCAGGTAGACCAGCAGAATGGCCATGGCATGCAGTGAGGCGGCTGCCTGTCCTGGGCGCTATAGGATTTCGCCACAAGTGTAGACGAAAAACTACAGGCCACGGACGGGTGCTTAGGATTGCGCCGAGAAGAAGCACTCTGAGGACACATAGCATCGCAACAGAGCGTTCAGCCGGGGGGACCCCAGTGTACCCATGGGCAGCGGCCCCATCGAGGGGAGGAAAGGCGGATGAGATCAGCGAGAGGTCCCGAGAAGTCAAGGGGGTCATCTAGGACTTCGAGATCATGCACGTCCGGGAAGAAAGGTATTGGGGTTTGCCGTGGACGAGGGTCGGCGGCCTTACCCAAAAACCAATCGTCCCAGGAAAGCATGGCCGTCATCTCCGGATCAGACTCAGGCACAGCCGTATGCACACCAGAAGGTGGCAGCTGTGACGAGTCGTCACTTCCAGGAGAATCAAACCCACCTTGTGAAGCTGCTACAAACATAGTATAATCCTCTGCAGCTTCAAATGAAACACACGGGCCACCAGAGGGTAGACTTGTGGGAATCACCTGTTCACTAGCGGGCACCGTCATTGAAGAGGGGGGGCTGGGGTCGCGGACACAGAGTCGGCGCCTTGTTCCAGACCGTCACCCTCAGATCACCCTGGCCACCAGCCGAAGATCGGGGGGTGGATGAGGGGACTCTCACTCTTGTGAGTTCACCGAGTCTCGACCTTAATGACGCGATGGTCATGTTCCCACAGAGAGAACATGAGTCATCCACGAGCGCTGCTCTAGCATGATCAAGCCCAAACATACTAGACAACGCTCGTGCCCATCAGAGTCCAATACCAAGCTGCCGCAACCATTCATTATTATTATTTTTTTTAAATGCACGGGCGAACCGTCTTTAAAAAGACGTGCCGCGTGCAAGCTCTTTTGTGAGAGGAGAGAGAACTCCGCGATGTTGAAGCGAGCAGGGAGAAACACACTCACTGGCAGATCACTGCACAGATCAGCAGGCAATGTGAACTCGCTGCAGATCGCCGTCACACCAACACCGGAGAATGGCTCGTCTCGTAGAGTGAAATCAGGAATGGCTGTGGAGTGAAGAGATACTCTTGGCTCCGAAGCGAAAACATATCTGCATGTTGCCGGCGTCCTCCTTTTATACCCACGAGGTAAGGCGGAGATACGCTATGCAAATTCCGCAGACCCATGGCATTTCTTTGCCATTGGCTCGTTTTGTAATACTCGAAATCGATAGGCTTTCTAAGCGAAACCCCATTCGTCGTCCTCCGACGTAAATCGGAGTGACAACGAAAGGGAACAAGTAATACAACAATAACACAGATTCAATGTAAGTACAGATTTAGAATAAAGCATGCCTCAGCACCCAATCAAGTAAAAATCCCAGGATAATAAATGAATGTGGCATGCATGCAGGCGCGAGTAATAATGAGCATCACATGCACGCCAGACCGGTCTCGAGTCTCACAGTGGAGCTCTGGAAATATAAAATGAGGTTGTATTTGTTAACATTAGTTAATGCACTGTGAACTAACATGAACAAACAATGAACAGCTGGATTACAAAGATTAACAAATACAGTAACAAATGTATTGCTCATGGTTAGTTCTTGTTAAGTAATACATTAGCAAATGTTACAAAATTAAACCTTATTGTAAAGTGTTACCAAATTAGGAGGTAGAAAAAAATATGTTGGTCCAAATGTAATGATCTCTGTTTTATTATCATTAAGTTAAAAAAAAGGAAGGACATACAACTTTTTATATAATTTAGACAGACTAAAAGAGGAGTTAAAGCACTCTTGTTATTATGTTGCAGTGGTAGAGAAATCTATCATCTGCATAAAAATGAAAAGAAACACTGTTACTAAAAAATAGAACCCACAGGGAGCATATATAAGGAAAACAAGAGAGGAGCAAGAATGGACCCTTGCTTGGAGGACCCAACAGGTAAATGAGCTAAAGTAGATACAGATTAGCCAAGAATGATTGCAAAACTTGAACCACTTAAGGGCCACTCCTCAAGCTCCAACATAGTACTCAAGACGAGAAACCAAGCTACTATGATCTACGGTATCAAATGCCTTACTAAGTTCTAATAGTTCTTAGATTGCCAAGGCTCCAGAATTAACACTTAATACAATATCATTATAAACTTTTAAAACAGTTGATTATGTACTATGCTGTGCTTTATAACCTGACTGAAAAAACTACCTTCTCCAGAACTTTTAAAAGGAAGGGCAGTTTCGAAATCGGTCTAAAATTAGACACATCTGTAGGATCCAAATTAGATTTTTTAATGCATGTTCAAAATAAATTGGCACAGTGCTTATGACCAGACAACAATTTATTATAGCCAGAAATAATATCTTGAGGACTGGATGTAGGCTTCAAAGGTTCAAAAAATCTCTGCCAGAGTTGTGAAAGAAACAGGCTCAAACTTATGAAAAACAGCAGAGCATGTAGATAGAACCAATGGATCATAATCGGGTAGCTGAATAGAAGATGTAGTATCAGCATCTTCTCAAAAACAACAACAACAAAAACAACAAGAAAAATAGCGATCCCGAACCAGCTCATTCCGGTGGACAAAAGGATATAGGACAACAAAGGACGCCAGGTACAATTTCCATCTGGTGGATATGCCGCCTCACTTTCCACATCTTCAATGTTATTTTCTTTCAGGAAAGGCATAGGGTAGCCTGCGTAAGCAGTATAGAAGACACAAACGGAAGAAGACAAGTGCTTGATTCTTTTAGATCATGCTTAATAATTTTTTTCAACAGAATTTTGGATATCGAAAAGTGTTTGCCTGAGTAGTTGCAGTATCACTTCATATCCCGCAATATATAAAAACTATTTCTCATAATTCAAACTTCAGGTAACACTTTATTTAGAAAGCCTACTGTAACACCGGTGCACATTGTATGATTTTGGGAAGTCCCAGGTGAATGATAACCAATCGTGGCGATTTATGTGGTCTTGGTCCTACGTCGTACAGTGAGAGAGTATCAAAGATGGCCGTTGTCGTTGTATTGCGACCAAAGATAGCCTGCGATACATTTTTGACAGTGTGAAAAATCTCACAGTGTTTGCTGCTACGACCTACAACTACTGAGTAGCCAATAAAATGCAACATGAAATTTACAAAGACAGAGAGAGAACAACAGACCTTCCGTTTTGGTATTCTTGAAAGCATTTCTTAGTAACATGGAAATATCTTTAGGTATTTACATGTGATACCATCACTGTACCATGGTACCCATATTTTTTTGTTTGGGAACCCTCGTCTTTAGAGCAATAGCAGTGCCTCTTACCTCAGTGGAGCTAATGTAAAGTCCTCAGGCCTCTGCAAGTCTGTGAAACACGTGGAACACCTGTGGTGTATGAATGGAATAATGAATGGATGAATAAGTCCCTCTCTCCTCTTCTCTCATCCCGGGATTAGAGGAGGGGGCCCAGAGCACACATTAATCTGTCCACAGACAATATCCATCTGTTGCCTAAGCAGGGACTCAAGGTCTTGGCAGCAGAGTGACTATGTATGTGCGTATGTGTTGCTCTAGTGTGGTATTTATCAAGCAGCCAGAAGGAGTAGTCCCTGTTTGACCCAACACATAACTCCAAACCTCTGTGTTGTACAAAGAAAAGCTATTACTAGCATCAGTAAATGTTTCTGACCGAGGCAGCAGAAATTGATACAATCATGATATCTTGAAAGCACACAAACTTGAAAGCTCCTAATAATGTAACCTTGATAATATCATATCTATACAGCTCACGTCTAGAATATCAGACATCTAGCACATTTACCATGACTACTCTGTAATTCAATATTACTTTTTTCTTATAGTTTCTCTTGATTTAGAGGTCTTTTTCCTTATCTCTCAGAATCTTATTAGGATCTCACCCTAGTATGGTAATTTTTTCTGTAATTACTGTAAAGATGTTTAGGCCTGTATGTCTCTTTAAAGTGAAGTGTGTAATTTCCGTGCCACTAGAGGCAACAAATGAAATATGAGTTTGTTCATTTGAGTGGCTGAACTGGGTGAAACATTGCTTTAACCATTGTAAAAGGCAGGACTATTTGTTTTTCTAAACATTGCAGACTAAACCAAATTTAAAACTGGTTCGAAAACAGTAATTATTTTTCAATTTGGAGCTGCTAGTGGGACCTCTATTTTCTTATAAGGTAACAAGGTAACATTTTTTTTTTTTTTTTCCTGGGCTGTCCACCCTCGGACTGATAAGGTTGGTGTGGGAGTAACAGTTTCCATCAGTGTTTGCATCTATTTGTTAGTCCTGGTGGGTGATGGTACATGGTTCCTTTAGTTTAAGTCCTATTGTCTTCAGTCTGGCAGGTGAATCTCTTCTAACCACTCATGTTTCAAAATACCTTTGGTCTGGTTACCTGCTATTTCTTGAATGTACTGAATATCCAGAGCTGTCATCCATGTAACAGCACAAGTACAGATGACCGATAGCTTCTCTGCAGGGTACAAATTCAAGGGAATATACAAATTATAGGGTATACACATATTCTCTATCCCTGAATAAGGCCAATTAAATGCATATATGTTGTCTGAACATTCTGTACAAGATTGGAAGAGTGGTACATGAGACCCCATGTTTTAGGATTTATGTCATATAAGTGATTAATAATGTATCAACCACTAACCATCAACTAATTATCTATTTGATTTATTTCATGATTTACAATTTTTTTAAGATAACTTACAACAAATTTGTAAATTGTTAGCATTCCACGTATTAATAATTGATGAATGTAGTCATGTTTTGTAAATTATTAGTTCATCATTAACTAATAACTTATAAATTACTTATAACTGAACGTTATTATAAAGTGTTACCGAAGTTTATTCAAGTGTGCTATTAGTATACTTATTTTAAACAAGTATACTTGGCTTATAGTTGTGTTTACACTTTTGCTTGAATATTAAATACTTTTTTCCACACAGTTTTACATACTGTCTCATAAACTTACATTGTTTGAAAATCATATTAATTAAATTAAATATATACAGAAATGTACATCAAATCTTCTTTACTTTTCCCCGCCATTGACTAAATTTTACACTGTTATACGTTAGGGTGGCATTATTATGCATCTTCTAAGATGGTATAGAATCTCAGAATCAAAACACAGCTGAGGCAGAAAAAAGTAATAGAAGATTGCTTACAAATAAAAAATAAGTCAAGTCAAGTCAAGTCACCTTCATTTATATAGTGCTTTTAACAATATGGACTGTTTCAAAGCAGCTTTACAGTGATAATAGGAAATTAAAGTAACAGAGATTGTTTTGGCTTTACAGCAGCTCTATAATAAAGTTATTGTCCAGCTAAAGTTAGTTTTGATTGATTCACTTCGGTTGCAAAGATCATTAGTTATTAACTTAGGGGCCGCTTACACCACACTGTTCTAACAGAAAACCCTTAACGCGCAATAACACAATCATCAAACATTAAACAACATATAAGTTCAAAACTCCCTAATGACATTATCGAATAAAATGTTGACCCATTAAGAGGAAATGACTGTGATGCTTTTGTGGTGTTGATGGACTCGGTCTACTTCATCTATGATTTAAATATTGTTCCGTATCCCATCCGGATAGTCTTTGACAAAAATACAATTTTCTCAGCTTTTTGTTTAAAATGTTGCTTTTTTTAACTAAACTTACCCACATTCAAGTGTTAATAAAAAGTATGCATGAAACTTGAATACAATGTTTTTAAAATGGAAAGAGTTAAAGTATAGTTAAAGGTATATTTTAAGTATAAAAACTGTTAGCCTAGCCTAATACCTAATAGCCTAACTAAATAGGAACATAGTAGTATACCTAAAGTGGAAAAATAATATATAATTAGACTATATTATGACATTAATTAAGCAAACTTACAAGTGTACTTGCAGTGTAAAACTATAAAGATAGTAGTTTACAGAGACTATACTTTAAAGTACAATGTGGGTCAATTTAGACCGAAGTAGTATTGAAACGGTACACGTACAAGTATACTTCTAGTACATTGATATTAGTATACTTACAGCATAAGTATACTTTTAAATACACTTGAACTTTACTTAAGTATACTTAGTAAAAATTAACTTGAAGTATACTTATTTTTCGTAAGGGAATTGATGACAGAATTAAACATTTTGGGGTGAACTGTCCCTTTAAGATATAACTTGAGGGGTTTGTTGCAACCGACTGTTAGTAAGGTCAACAGTGTTCGGCATACAACATTTATTTTGCAGCCATTGTCTCCATTTGTCAGTAACTACTGCTTCCCTTTTCTTGTAGCTTGTGATTATTTAAGAAGCTCATCCTGTGATGACACATGACTTCAGGCAGATATACAAGCAGTGAACTCTTACAGCGCCTATGCAAGCCCGAGGAAATCCTGATGCAGCCTAGGGCTTTTATATAGACCAGGCTTCAGTTAAAAGCTACCAAAAACTGTTTGATGCTACTGTGATCACCAAACCACAAGGAAGCTGCATGGATAGTGACCAGGTTCAGTTGATGTCATTGTTTAAATCATGACTCATTGAGTCACTGACATCATTGAGAGATTGTGATCTAGTAACCATGAGTTATGAGTTACCAGGAGTTAATTCTACCATGCACCCACTTTGGCACTGAAGTTTTTTAAGAATAAACTTACTATTCACATCAGCTGGATCCGTTGCTCCTCGAAATGAAACTACCAGCACTTCTGAGGTAAATTTTCCAGGATAATTACAATAGTATTATAGCTCACAGCGTAGCAAGACGACGTAAAGTACATGATTCTTATTAAACTTGATGTGTTTTATCCAGCTTATGTGGGCGTTGGCATGTTTGCATTTTCTTGCCTCAGATCATTTGCGTTTGAATAGCGCACGTTCTCCGTGGGCGTAGTCACATTAGCACTTAATGAGCTATAATGAGCTAAAAAAAGAAAAAAACTGACATCTCTCTCTTTTCATACAGGTTACATAAACGGAGAATATTTGTTTTTTATATAAATAACTTAATTTAAAATAAGAGAATTCAAGCTTCATGCCTGTGTGCCTGTATCCCTGTGTGACTGAGTAGTCGCTGAGTTACAGTTCATTTTTGGACCCGTTTCAGAATGGATTTCTCTGACAGAGAGAAGGCAGAACTCGCATCATGATTATTTTTCTTTATTTGGCAAAAAAGCACAACACTTTGTTTTTATTGTGAGTATACACAAAAAAATAGACACTTAACATGATCGAATGATGTATAACACGTATATGTAAGATCAAAATCAACAGAGTATTTTGAGTCTCTTTTGCACTGATAAGAAAAAAAGTGAGCTGGTATCACCGGCGATACCGCCGACCCCAGGGTTAATACAATACATCTAGGTCAAATGTCCTCCTAGGTGGTCCAGGAACGCCATCTCTGGCAGTCCGCCACCCGGACTTGGTTCCCAGTACTCATGCTCCTCGTGACAGTCCCTCCCTGGCCCATTCCTCTAAGGAAGGATCTTCTGACTCCTGGGCACTGGCATGTGGCTCCTCGCTAACAGATATCTGTAGAGCTGCAGGCTGGGCGACACCTAACACGTTCGCTAGATATTATAGCCTATGTGTACAGCCGGTCTCCTCCCGTGTACTCACTCTAAATGGGTAGAAGATCCGGCTCTGTCGGCTTGCTGCATCCTACTGTGCACCCTTATTACTCCAGAGTGAAAAACCTGTTGAGTCCTCCAACACCCTCGGCCCGGACATGGCGGAGCGTCCGGCGCCAGGCCTTTATCCTCTGAATCCTTGAGAACCAGATCTAGGCTAGGTCCCATATGTGTGACCCTACGGGGATCCCATATGTGTATATTTTCTCCACGACTGCTCCTATCGGAAACACGTATGTTTCCCTTGGGCTAAGTCACCCAGTATTCATATGTAGTACAGTCCATATGTATTTCCCACATAGCTCCTTGAAGAAAGTGGCTTCCGCAGTGTTCTCCTTCCTAACAGAAAGGGCACGCTTTCCCAGTGTTATCCAATATCTCACTGTATGGGTTATCACGGAACAACAGTGAAAGATTCACTCTGTGTAAGCCTCCTCCTGTCATCCTTCCAGGCAAGAAGGGATAGGTTTGCACAGGGCGCTGGATGGGGTGCAGCAGTTGTGGCGCTTTGGTAGGGATTCCTATTAGTCAGTCACGACGTACGCCGAGAGACTGACTGATAGGGAACGTCTCGGTTACATATGGTAACCCTCGTTCCCTTAAGGAGCGAACGGAGACATACGTCCCGTCGCCACATCTGCTGCCGCCCGCCAGGGCGGCCAGCTTATCAGGTTTGACTCCTCAGCAAAAAACTGAAGTGCAATCGCACTTGCTGCTCATTATATACCCATGCTGCGAGGCTGAGCAGCTGATGCAAATGATTGCACACCAATGTGCATTGGCTTGTTTAGTTTCACTTGAAATAGATTGGCCTCTCTAGCGAGATTCTTATTAGTCGGACATACGTCTCCATTCCCTCCTTCAGGGAATGAGGGTTACCAGATGTAACTGAGACGTTTCTGAGATAGACAGTTGCCATAGTCTGAATCCTAGTTTCAGTAGCTACTCCTTAGTAGATGCTTGCTTATGCACACAAGCAAACACCCCCACACATATATGCACAAGCAGCACACAAGTGTGGGCACACACTGAACCTTCAAAAAAAAAAACACTCTCAAGTCTCAAGTACACCCCAAAAAATCTTTTAAAATATGCAGTATTTGAAATTGCGCCTGAGCTGGCGCCATTAATAATGCATTGAGCTTAAAATCGTCATGGAGTTCAGAAAAATATAAATTCACTCATCCTCGATGACAGTGTTTTTACCTGTGAGTCACTTTCATAGACACACACTCTTTCCGAGCACATGTTTTATGCATTTGGGTATTATCATATCCCCCACTTGACTCTAATGTTTGCTAATTTCTGTTGCACGGAAATGCACAGATGAGATATCTAGAGGAAGAAAGTTCAGCATGTGGATTCAGACATATTGGCTGTGGGCTGAAGTTGTGTAGGGCTGATGTTTATTCTTTCTTACCATGACGGATACATTGCCACCAGGTGAGGGGTCAGTTATGTCAAAGTTGCCCTCTTGCATAATCGAAACCCACTGAGTGGCCTGTATTTTAAAAGTGAATGCAGAAGTAGCCCAACATCACTTGCTGTCCAGAAACCTTCTTGCTGAAAGCTTTTTTTTTCTCCAAAATGTTTGAATGTCAAAAGGTGGCTTGCACCTCCATTTTCTTTTAGGTGGTTAATTAGTGAATGCTTATCACAGCCACATGCCATGCCTCGGCAGGGACATAGCACCCTAGTGTTGTAAAATTAATTATTTCACTAATGTGGGCCTTGCGCTTGAGAAACGGCACAACTCTAGCCCAATAGCTCATTAATCTTCTGACGGCCTCTCCTGAGTTTGCAGTGAAGTGGTGTTGAATTTCAATACATATCTTCTCTTTTCGCCTAACCTTTACAAACAGACTTTTTTATACAGGATGGTTAAACGTCAAGGCTTTTTTTACACCTGCAGGGCAACTACAGAACCTTTACATAAAGAAAGGTACTAAACACACACATTGTGCAAATGATACGACAGCATGGTCATCAAATCTACTGGACTGTTTTCATGCTAAGGCATACTCAAGCCACTTTTTGGTATACAAAGTAGCAGTCAGGAATTCAAGGTGAAAATAGGATTGGGAAATGCCCTGGTCTCCCACCACTCAATATCACAGCTAATGATAACTTTTTTTTGTGCTAAAGTTTTAATAACTTTATTGAAGACATATATTTGAATGAATGTTATATTAACATTACTGAAATAATGTTTGTTCATAACTTTGAGAGAACCTTGCCAGAATGTCAGCCAAAGATCTGAGAATGTTCCCTGTTAGCTATTAATCTAACTTTCATTACGCTTTCAGTTACATAGCGGAATTAGCAAAGACAGCTATAGATCTATAAAAGATAGATTTCCAGTGAAAAAAAACTTATACCAAAATGTATGTAAGACACATTTGTTTTTCATATTAAGTATACTACAAATCCATAAACATTTTTACTGACATATTGTTTTACTGGTATAAATATTATAATTCAACTTTATTTGGAGTACTTCTTTATTGCACAATGAACATACCTTAATATTAAGCCTAAACATTAATAAAGTCCACTTTAGCACAATCAAATATACTCAATTCTATCTTTAGTTGCCCTGGTGAAAAAACTAATTCAAACTAATTCAGTATACGTCAAGTGTGTTAATGATTAGTTAAATTGAAGTGTGCAATTTTGTAACAACTACTTTTGTACTAAATATATTTTAGTTGAAATTAAATTTATAGTAAAGCATAACTTTAAGTGTATTTAGTGTACTTTTGTGTGCTAAATTGGAAAAACTTCAAGTATACTTTAAGTATATGCCTCTGTAGGGGCTGATTACATGCTTGATTAGTGATATTAAAGTGTACTTTATTTGTGCTACAAGTACATCTTCGAAACATACAAGCAATATACCATAAGTGTATTATATTTGAGTAAAAAGTATATGCTCAGTAATACCTTTGGCTTATTCAAAATACTTCAAATTGCACACTTTGTCTCCAATAACGAATGCACAGTAATAAACAAATATTACTTAGCTATACTTTGTACAATATACTATTGTTTACTATAATGTATTTTGAAAGTATACTTTCAATGCATTGTTACAGTTATCATTTTCAGCACAGAGTTAAAAATATACCTAAAATATAGTTTTAAGAAAAGTGCAAATAAATACACTTTTAAAAAATCACTTTTCACTTCAAGCATATTTTTCTAAAAAAATATATTTTTTAGAAAATATACTAAAGTACAATTATTTTAAAGTGTGTTAAAAGTTATATTGTGAAAATAGGTAAAAGCAGGACGCTAATATACTTTTAATATATTTAAAGATAGTAAAACTTATAGGAACTTTTTCTTTTTTTGAGACCCAACTACTTTTTATTAAGTATTAAACTAAAATAGGAAACTTCATTATCACAAAAATCGGGCCATAGGGTCTCAAGCATCAGCTTGGTCATAGGTAGCTCTCATTAATAGGTCCTTTGGGGCAAGACTACTCTGAAACTTTGCTCTCTTGTCTTCATGCCCAAAGACTGAATTGAGCATTTCCTGAAAACCAGCAGGACATTGACTTTCATCATTCCAAAGTCATTACCTTAACCACAGGCAAACCTCTGGTCTCATGTGGAATTAAACCAGATTTAACATCTCACATTTTAACCATGCATGTCACTGTCTTACACAGAATAAAATTAATATGATGAGCAATTACTCAAGGTGTAAGGATTAGACTTTACAGAAATGATGAAAACAGTGTTTTTCTGTCATGTGAAATTACCATTCACATCATGTATCCTTATTCAGTTTTAATGAGAGAGAGGAAAGTCATTTTGATGATTGTGTTAATTACAGTTTTAAAATGAGTGATGTGAGCAGGAAGTATAAGGTTGCAATAGTTTTCAGTCTGCACTAATAGAGCTGAGAGTTAAATTGCTTATGTAAAACAAAATAGAAAACACAACAAGTCCAAGGAGCAAGTCATTCCAATTCAAAAGGATAGACAGACAAACGGTATAAGGTAGGTAGCTATCTATCTAACACAGAGATAGTAACACAGTGCTGTATGAGTAGAGTGATGCAGGCTACTTCTCTGATTTGTGAACACGGGAAGATGCTGTATTGCATTTCACTCAGGAACCATATAGGAGTGGCCTTTTTTGAGAGATTTTTCACACTCATTTCCCCTTATTGCCTCTAAGGGTGTACACTTGCCTAGGAGAGAGTGCTAGTGTTTTATAATTTTCATAACTTATTCATTGTGTTGTGTATTTCTATTGTATAAATTAATTTAAATGAACTATTTTCACCTGATTTATTCAAGCAGTGTAAATATGGCATAATTATGTCAGAGCAGCAGTTTTTTCTTACAGCTCTTTAGATCTCCCCCCTTTTCCTTCGGCTACATCATTTTTTCTGATGTAAAATTTAACCCAACTTCCTTTTTCATCCATGTTCTTAAGAATGTTCTGTTAAATTTGGCTCTGACACTTAAAATTGCACTTTTTTTTTTTTTTTTTTTTTTCAGAAGGTGTAAAGTTGCTTGACTTCACCTGTTCTGCTCCTCTGTTGCTTTAAACCAGGGGTCGGCAACCTTTCTGTCATGAAGTGCCATTTTAAGTTCCTAAGTTAATTCCCCCACCCCCCATGGGGGCATAATTGTCAAAATCCTTTGGTTTGTTTGTTTTTAGGTTTAAACTAGACTTTGAAGAGCACATTTCCAATGGGCCTATTCCTAATCATTTATGTGTGATCAGATAGCTATCCTTTTCCTTAAAACTGTTCCATTTACACTTGGCAAGTTTTGTGTCTCCACAAAACGAATATAAATCCAATCTTCAATTCTCGCGCTATTTCACGTGAAAGAAAGCAAGATATGAGCCATTATAACATGCTCTCGGATGTTTAGTTTTTACCATTTTAGGAGGAGTAAGATTGACATGAAAAACACATGAAGTGAAAACACATGAAGTGAGCAGGGACACATGAGCAGAGTTTCCACATGCATCACAGTCATTTCGATGCGTTTGGAATGTTTAATAGGACTCAATATGCATGGTTGAATATCTCCGAAATGTATAGCGTTAACTATGTACAGTGGAACAAGCTGTAAGCTGTCAGTCAGTAACAGTACTTACAATTTTATAACTCATAACTTAATAAAACAAGCTGTGTTACTATGAGGAATTATTACCTCAAAATGTAGATCTGTATGCATGTACGAGGTACTTTATCTGAATGAAATACTTTCTTGCTTTTGCTCACGTGCAATTACATCTCCACGTGCCGACCCCTGCTTTAAAGGATTGCAAAACTTACTATATCACACTGTCTTGAAAGCAAGTGTAAACTTAGTCTCAGTTGTTGAATCTCTGGTGTAAAGTTTGACCTCAGTGAGTGTAAAGTTGAGTGTAAAGTTGACACCCCTACTCTGGGCTGCCTAGCAGGATCAGACTACCGAATAAAGGGCAGCTCTCCGCTGCTTATGTTGGCTGTCAGTCTAGTGCAGATTTATTGGAGGTAATAGCCCTGTGATTGAGTGACAAGTGGAGGGGTTTACAGCTACAGCTGTGGTGTGGAGGGGATAAATTCAAGCTGTGTGAGTCATAAACAGCATGCAGAAGGAGAGCGAGTGAGAGAGAGAATGAAAGTGAGAAGAAGATATAGTGCATGGGTCATCATACATTGATTTCACAATCACAACTTTAAAGCCTCTTGAGAAGTTCAGGATAGATTGGAATTCTTCATCGACTAACTATGCAGGACGTCTTCCATAGTGGTCAAATCAGGGTCAAATTAAATGGTGAAAAGTAAAAAAAAAAAAAAAAAAAACATCAATCTTTACCTTTTAACAAATTAGCAATAAGAAAATGTTTAAATAAGACTAAAATGCATGCTATATACTGTACATTAAAATTTATGTTGTTCCTGACTGTGTGCATCACCTGCAACTCTGCATATTCTCAGAAGAATCCCGAAATTGGGAAAGAGTGTCTGATGTTTGGTTTAAACAAGGTCTGTGTTAATTTCAGTCTGATCTTAATAGATTCTGTGAGCCTTATTGGACCTGATAACAAACCCACAACTCCTGAGTAAATGCATCAAAACACTGTCTGGTGGTCTGGTGGTTGATGGTTACATAAGTTTAAAGCTGGGATACTAACTATACTTTAATATTACTAAGCATTTAAACACAGCCAGTTACTTACAGTGATATTTAGTTTGTACTTTTCTTATAGGCAGTTTTTGTTTTTATCTGCTGAATTGAGAGCTGGTGTGCTGGATATTTATAAACTGCTGCTGTGACTCAGGCTAATTACACAGACTAGCTAGTAAACAGGTTGAGCATGTACTTCAATTGACTTAAAAATGATTGCATTAGAAGCAAACACAATAGGAGTTTGTTAAGAAATGCTTTTACACAAATACCATAAAGTAATTGCATTCCTGGGTGCCTCAGAAAGCAACTTGCCAAGAACATGTTGCTGTCTGATTTATTATTACTTTTTTTTTTCCCCGAATCATTGAGATAGATCTCAGAGAGAGACTTTTAATCTAGAATAGAGGAAACACAGAGCATAATCATTACCGTGCGTGAGCAGATTGAATTGAGTTGATGCATGGCTTAATTCATATACAAATTAATTTCTTACACGTTTGAGGGTCTTGAAATGCCATTCTTGATTGTTTCAGTTGAGTTAATCCCCAGGGGTCAAACTGGATGAACACACTTAATTAGCGCTCATTCTGTCATTATGCGGCAGGCTTTTGCAATGTTTTTCACAAAGGGCCTCAGGTAAATGTCCTCACGTGAACAAATTCGATTTTGGTTCAATTAGTGAAGTGACCGATTAATCAGGCGATCCTATTCAAAGATCAGCCTGTCTTGCTTATAAGCAATATCATTCATCAAAGGAAGAGATGGGGCATAAACAAAATCACCAACAAATATGCTTTACTGCATTCAATTCACCTCTGACAAACCGCAAAAGCAGTGGAAAGCTTTGCCAGTTTCCATAGCTTCAGCTCTCCATCTGTTGAGAGAAACTGCATTTGCTGTCCTCAGCTGAGCTGCTATTTTTACAAGCGAATAGATGCTGCTCCACATCATTTCCATCAGAAAGCAAGGCATGGAGACAGAGAGATAGACTATTTAGCTTGTATTCAGTTCCAATGGCAAACAAAGGACCTCAGATATTGTCCAAATCTAGCAGGGATATTGTTTGCGTTCGAATTGTGTTTTAGCAGCCCGAAGTACACAAGCGTTTCTCCGACAGATGATTTGCCTAATGCCACAGTCGCAACCTATTTATGCAAATTAAGTGTGTTACATCCTGTAGGCTGGATTTTGTCAGTTTAATATGTGTTTGTGGGTGTTTCATGTTCAGAAACCTTTTTATTAGAATGTGCATTTATACTAGTTTCTGTGAAATAGCATGGAGGAAATAGACCTTAGCATATCAAGTTCCAGCTCTTTGGTAATTTGCCATGCATGTGTAGATAAGGTGTGTGCGCATGCTCCACTTGCCCTTGCCCAAGGTTAATCTGTCACTTTTAGTGTATATTTACATTCATTCTTATCAGCTTCTCGCCACTCATCTGTCCGTGTGAATCCAAGCCTCACACCAAATCGCTTTCCTTTAAAATACACAAGCGTCCTCCCACTCAGACACTTCTCACTGTCTATCCAACACACACACACACACACACACACACACACACACACACACACACACACACACACACACACACACACACACACACACACACACACACACACACACACACACACACACACACACACACACACACAACACACACACACACACACACACACACACACACACACACACACACACACACAAACAGACAAACACACAAACACACACTTTACCTCTCATCTTGCCTCTCATGGTCTGTCCTGGCACAATGATATTTGGTTGACTACTTTTACACACTTTTTTCTATCACCCTGTCCCCTAATCAGAGGAGAAATTTGTAAGAGAGATAAAGAGAATGAGAGCATAAACCAAGAGAAAAATATTTCTGTTTGTGTTTTATTCTTCGTTCAGGCTGCATGGGTTGGTAACTGTATGTGTATAGCTTTAGGCACTCACAGAATCTTCCACCTCCACTGACCGCTGTTTTTGCAGATCAGAGAGAAGCAAATAACATTTAACACACTTTTACTTATTCATCGTATAATTTAAGCTATGTTTGTGTACATGCTTTTAGGGGCCTTTTGATGATACTGTGAATATGGAATGCATGCACATTTTGGTCTGTTTCGCTGAAATAAGTCAATAAGGGCCCAAAAGCGGTATGTAACTTGTTTTTTTTTTTTATTATTTTTTTATGTTTGCTCCCAACATAATGTCCAAATAATTTTTTTTAGATAGTTATCAGATTATCTAACGACAGTTACTTAACTAGAACATTTGGAATGACTTCATTTTTGAGGGGTCTTAGAGGTCTTTGATATATGATTGGCTGAAACAGTCTGGGAGCAAACAGAAAGAATGCACAACAATTGCAGATGACAGATAACTCATCACTGTCTTTTCTATAATTTTTTTTATATAAAAATGCCTCTTGCACTTAAGGCTCTTTTTTTGCAGTTTATTGATTTTGACCATATAGATACAAATGGTTTTGCTTTTAAAGAGGAATATAGCATGCAATTTATCTATGATTTGTGACTAAGTGCATTGATTGACATGCTCCTGAAACAATATATTTGAGTATTCAGACTTGTCCAAATGTTGAGCTAAGGAGACCAAATTTCAGGGATATCACTATCATTGAATAATGTTTCAATTCCTAGTGTTTTCTATTATGAATGTACTTTAATACTCTGTCATACTATTCTAAATCACATTTAGTCCATTAAGACTGTTACCAAAATTATGAAAAAATATATATGTTTGCTAACTGACAGTGTTATCATTAAGCATTTAAAACCATGTGTGGGACTGACAGTTACTACATACAATCTGTATGTAAAGCAACTTAATGAAATCAGTATTAAAGTAAATAAGTAATATATGTATAGCCTTTGTTTTCAATATCTGTCCATCCTATTTTCCTGTTTGTGTAGCTTGGCAGACAGCTAACACTGTTAATTAACGTTTTAAATTGTCTACTGTTTAGTGAGTTTCTTTTCCTTTAATTAAAAAAAACTAAAAATAAAGATGATATTGAATGGTATACATATTTACAAGCATGTGCAATATCTAACACATTAGCTATACACTCTGCTGGGTGTTTTGAAGGCACAGTTAAAAACAGGGACATCTGGTCACCTTATGGAAATGTCCACACCATATCATGATGGCTGTTTTTTTTGTTGTTTTTTTAGTAGACGTTGAATATTCTGGTTATTTATGATCATACTGATAAAGAAAATCATGTTTTTCTACACTGCGTGTGGCATATTTATTTTGTTGTGCAATGTGGTGCAAGTATAAATAGAAATGCCCTTCAAGAGTGTCGAAGCCTCCCACAGCTCTCTTTCATTATACAATTCAAAGAAAACACACGATATCTAGAATTAAATATATGAGACCTTAGTCGAGTGCCACTTTAAAGCTCAAATATGAGTTCCTGCTGGTGTTACCAATGGGAAACAACAAAACTTTGTCAGGAGACAAAACTGGATTCTAGCAAAAGTCACTACTCAATTTTGGCAAGTAGAAAGAAGAGGACCACTGCTAACATTACATGACTAGCCTATTACATGCTTTGCTGCACTTTTTGTGCCAAAATCTCTGGATCGAAGCAAATCTTGCTAATCTCTCTCTGTGCTCATGGCGATGCCAGGACCCCTCAGGTAACCACTGAGAATTCAAACAAGCTTATTTGGAACACAAGTTGGACAGCTTTCAGTTTGAATACAGTAGATAACTGGCCATCCTCCAAAACTGGAATTATGTTAATGTTTTTTTCTAATAATAATATGTAGACCACTACAAAAGTTTGACGTTTGATGGAGAGTTTTTTCTCCTTATGCTGAAGGCCAAATTGGAACTGCCTCAACTCTTTGACAAATTTTGGCATATCTTACATACACACTAATGAAAAGATTCAAAAGTCAGTATTTAAAAAAGAAAAAAAAGAAAAAAAAAAGAAATCAATAACATATGTTTTTGAGCATATTCGAATTTCTGAAGGATCATGTGACACTGAAGACTAGAGTAATGACTGCTGAAAATTCAGCATTGCTATATGGAATATATTACATTTAATATATATTCTAATATATTCAAATGATTGTTTATGAATGTAAGCAATAAGTAAGATATAGATAAACTTTTATGATTGATGCAGGGTTTTTATTTTAAGTATAAAACAGGATAAAGGAATTCTCTATACATGTATATGTGGTTGTATAAACATATAGAGATATTATTATGATTTTTCTTATTTTTTGGAACTTTTATTGATAGGGCAGTTGTAACTTGAACCACCTTCACACCAACATGTTTTAGTGCTTACTGTTTTTGTAAAAGCTATTCTCTGATCTTTGTAAAGCCACTGTCTCAAATTTAATACATTGTTAATATGAAATATCTGCAAGTATACGTGAGTTTAAATAAAGACATTTATAAAGTTTTTTTTTTTTCTTTCTCATGTGGATGTCTTAAGGTGATGATATACAGGGCAACTTTTTGAGCAATGTTGCTGGGCAATGTTGCCGTAAACGGCAACCAGATGAGACACAGGGCCCACGACCCATCTAAATTATTCAGATAAAAATGTATTGCCCATTTTCAATGGGAAAGTGCCCTGGCAACAATCGCTAGGCAAGATTGCCCAGCAACATTGCTCAAAAAGTTGCCCTGTGTATCATCACCTTTACAGTGAGAGCTGTTATGACCTTATTATGACAATTAGTGAGAGGTTTGTCAAGCAGTAGCCAATGCACAGCTATTGTCTATGTAAAAATGCAAATCAAAAGTACTCAACATAATATGTATTTCAGTCTAATGACAGAGAATTGTATTAGTCAGTTGAAAATAATTACTTTTTGTGTGAGACAATGCATTTCAAGAATATCTTGTTCTCTTGGGAGCTGGCAGGTAAATTTTTTTTTTTGTTTTTTTGTAAAGTTCATGCCTCATATGCCCTCGGTCGTACAGTATGTGCACCTCTGCATAAACTCTTGGGTTTTTGTCGGTCATGTAGTGCACACTTGGCATTACAGAACCGTATTCCGCATAGCCTACATACAGTACAAAGAGCCATTGATTCATCTCTGTATCTTAATTTGACACCTTGGTCTCATTACAAGTGTATTCATCTAAGGTTCAGCTACCAGGGGAGAGTGCAAGTGTGTGTTGATCCATTTTAATGCTGCCTTGATCGTTATCCCACATGTCTGTCAATTGACTTTTAAGGCATATCCTTTAGGGAAAATTCGGTTTCCTTGATTAGAGCCCAATCACACATGCAAAGGGGTATCTGAGGAAACATGCAGTCTTGTCAGGAGAGGAAAGATAATTGGGGCTTCAGGTACAGGTTGTCCTTTTTAAGCTGTTCTCAGGCCAGTTTAGTCAGCCCTCATTACTCAGACAAATGCAGTTACTGCCGTCACAGCTGATCTGAGAGCAACAAATTGACCACCAGTGTAGTAGCACAAATGACCCTCTCCTCTTCTTCATTAACACAATATGGCTTTAATGAGTCCATATTCAGATGGTATTAATGAGCTGAAACTGTTGAACTTGGTTGAGGATGGCAGAAAAAGTTGTGTTGCCAAAGTCATTCTGCTGCAATTACTAAAGTTTAGATTTAGAAAATTTTTGCATTTAAAGAGAGATATAGCATAAGGCAAGCATGTTATTTAACCTGCAAGTCAGCCATACATTAGGGATGTGCAATTGTTAAGCTATTTAAAATCATATTTATGCACAGTCATTTTGTTAAAAAATCCATAATTTTTTTAAGTTGTAAATAAAATGAAGAATATTTACTATTTACTATTAAACTGATGTTTCTACTGTTTAAACTGTATATTATATTCCCCAAACCTAAGCTAAAACCTACCCATCACAGAAAACTTTCCGCATTTTTACATTTTCAAAAAAACATCATAAAAGGCCCTGTCCCACATGGCACCCTAAACACTGACGGTCTTCCTATGAGTCCACGCTTTCGTGAAGTAACACCGCTTTGACAGTCGGGAAGAAGTCTGCTGCGGCCTAGTCGCCTTTTTGAAACCTAAAATGACAAATAGGATACCCTACGGTCTCGCGGACCTCACGGACACGCGCACATGGCAGCCATTGTAAGTCCTCAAGACCTTAAGTGCATATAAAGTGTGCCATTTGGAACAGAGCCTTAGTATGATGTATAAGCTGTTTTCCTCATGGGGACCAAAAATGACCTCTGGAGACATTGGTTTACCAGGACCACACACACACACACACACACACACACACACACACACACACACACACACACACACACACACACACACACACACACACACACACACACACACACACACACACACACACACACACACACACACACACACGCACACGCACACACACACACACACACACAATCTCTCCATCTCCATCTCTCTGCCGTAGGTTCTCATACATGAGACAGTGTTGTTGTCCAACAGGGGGCACTGTGGGTATGTTTTTATCTCCAGGGAGAGCCAGACCTCAGTGTGGCCACTCAGCCAGCCAGTGGGGAGGGCAGTTATTGGCAACAAATAGTTCTGCAGAGGTTTTTTTCTCTGCAACTCATTTTTACACCGCCTGTCTCTCTCTCTCTCTGATTTTTACTTTGATGTATATAGTGAAAACATTGAACAGCTAAAAATGATTGCATTTGAGAAATGCAAGGAGAGAGACTGAGAGAAAGGCAGACTGAGTGAACATTAGAAAAGTTTAAAAAATAAATAGAGAAAAAGAGCAAGAAATAAAGCTAAAATGTAAAATACTTATCCTAACAGACCCTGAACCGATGCCATTAGTTAGCCTTTTAAAGCTCCAAAAAAAGGAGAGACAAACAGATCAAGCTAAATGGGAGGAATTTAATATATTTATAAAATGCATTATTATATATAATATAACAATGCCTATTATTATGGATGTGTACATATGTAAAGCTGTGTGCTATAATTGTGCTGTTTGATATCTCTTGCATGCAAAAGTTATGTGAACATTTTTATATCGAGTTGTTTGTTTCAGACTGTTTGGTCTGTTTTTTTATATTTGCTTCTGCCAAAAAAAAGCTGTTCCAAAAAAGTCAAATAATCGAGCTTTGTGTGTCACTAAGCAACACTGAGTCTAGAACCGAGTATGTTAGTTCAGTGACAACAGTTTCTCCTCTCTGCCCAAATTCTTCTGTAGGACTCTGCTCCAGCTCCACCCCGGGTTTTCCATTTCCACTCCCTACCTGCTGCACATTCACTCCACCTGCACTGTGGTCCACACTTACTGATGAAGGACTGTCAAGGTTCTGTCCTTAAGTGTGCTCTTATGATAACCCAACACACACACACGCACGCACGCACACACGCACGCACACACACACGCACGCACACACACACACACACACACACACACACACACACACACACACACACACACACACACACACACACACACACACACACACACACACACACACACACACACGCACACACACACACCATGCCAGCACTATGTCATGTCGCAAGAGTACAAGGGTCTTCTATCACTTCTGCACAAACACTCTCACAGAGTCATAGCAAGAGTGAGGTTTGACACATAAATGTCAAACAAATTAGCCTAACCTTCATCTCGCCCAACAATACTACGATGGCATGCAGTCAAGCACATCAGCCCACCATACTCACCTCCTAGAAGAGCTGTAGACCTAATTAAATATCCTCAACTGTTGAGCTCTATACACATGACAGGTAATGTCAAGACATTGGAGTAACCTACTTACGTGTAGCATAAAATCCTGGTAACATGAATAACAGGGAGACATTTATGGTTAAATGTCACTGAAAGTACTTATTTGTAGAGGTTGAGAGCTGAGAATTAAAAAAATAAAAAATTTGGTTGAAGTTTCCTGAACTAGTTGTTCAGCAGGACTGCAGTACTGCTCACCGTGACCATTGTAGTCCAATTCTCGAACAAATTTCTCTTTTGACTTTTTTTCAGGGATCAAAAACATTCAGTTTAAAGTTAACTGACAATGAACTTACTGACTGGTTGTTCATATGGCAGTGTGTAATTAAGGATTCACATCATGCATTTTGTTAGTACTTTATAAGTAAGGGATAATATACAATATGTTACCACGTTCCAAACCTGTAAGATTTCCATTCGTCTTTGGAACACGAATTAAGATGTTTTTTTATATTCTCTCATAATTTTTGTCCAGTCATTGAAAATCCATGCAACCAAAACGTTTATGTATCAATAAGTACAAAAGAAATGACATACGTAATCTATGTGTTAAATCCAGAAACTCAACCAGCTTGCTTGACTTGCTTTTCATCAAGTGTCAAGGAAACACGGATGAGTTTCCGTGTTTTTATTATGTGAGTTTTCAATGGACGGACAAAAAGGATGATAGAATATTGAAAATATATTAATTAGTGTCCTGAGATGAACAAAAGTGCAATGACATGAGTTAAATATGACAAAATTGTCATTTTTGAGTGAAGGAACACTAATCATCCAATGCTTTACAATGTCCATCTTCACTTGCACGTAGTCCCACGTGGATACCCGACCTGCATCGGATATACTGTAGCTTCTTCTTTTCTTTTCTTTTTTTACCAAATATAATACTTTTCATGCATTTGTATTGCATGTTTATGTTCAGCCATGAAGCCATGAGGAGACTTCAACCTTTCAAATGCATTTTGTTCTCATTTATCTTCCTTGCATGCCAAACACAAACATTAATCTGATATAATACTGTATAAATGTGCATTCTTTATTCTCCGAGCGCAGTAACTCTTTTAAACATGTCCTTCACAGGGCCCACCTGGCATATAACCCTGACAGACTGTCTATGTAAAAAGGCATGCCTCTACATCTTCTATATCCCCTTCTTTCATCCCACTCTTTTTCACTTCTCTATTCCATCTAATCCCTCCTTTGCTGAGCTGCGGCTCTTTCACCTCCTGCTCTATTTCTTGTCCCCCTCCCGTCATGCCTCCTCCCTATTGATGACAGTGTTCTCACATAGCACCAGATTAAAATGACTACAGAAGAATGTTTTAGAAATATTTACCATTCCTCTCATTTTACGGGGTGTATACTGCTGAGCTCAAGTGCAAGCCTTGGCTAGAATATAGATCTTTAATTCTTAAAATAAGATATTAATATTCTTAAAATATTTGACATTTTAACACATATCAGTCAGTATTATGGCTTGAAAATTGGTTAAGATCTTGTTTGACTAAAACACATTTTTTTACTAGACTTCTCATTTTGAGGAACACAGGTTCTGTTTGACTTTCAAAATCAATTAGCACTTTAGACAGTAAGCTATTTATGCTCAAAATTATGTCTTTGTCAAATGGGCAAAGTGAATATCAAAGGCTTCCCTCATCTGTGGCAGACAAATTTGTTTGCACTTTTATCTGAAACATTTTCAGCAGAGTGTTTATTTCTTGTTGATTGGGGTTTAGAGAAACTGGCAAACTTCCATTTGCTAACATGCCTCAATGCTATCAGTTCTGTCCAGATTCTGGAGTTATTTTCTGTCACTTCCTCAACATGTTGGAATGGGGCAGTGGCACAAACCATTTAAACATATGTCTGGTATGGAAGGATAAACTAGACACTAAAGTGGAGGAGAATTGTGAGAAGAGGAAATCAGAGAGAGATGATTGGGCTGGGTGACATTACACAGGTTGCATTAACTGTCCATGTCCTTGTTTTAACAACATAAATCACATTAGGGTTTGGCACAGGAATACATGTAATTCACCTTATTTGTCAATTTATTTATTTTACTTTTTTTTTTTTTTTTTTTTTTGATATATTAGGATATTCAAATAAAACAAAAGCAATTCATACAGACAATGACTTAAATAAACCTTTTCTATGATGACCATGTTTCTGAAAATCCATATTTTGCTGGCCTGGAATCTCATTGAAAGGCTGACATTCTTGGATAACAGAATCAACTTTTGCATAGAAGTTCAAAAGTTTGGGGTCAGCATGATATTTTATATATATATTTTTAAGAGAAGAGTCTTATGCTCAGCAAGGCTGCATTTATTTGATCAGAACAGTAATATGATATATTAGTACAATGTAATATTATGTTTTAATCATTTTCATTTCATTTTTTTTTCTGTGATGGCAAAGCTGAATCTTCAGCAGTCATTACAGTCTGCAAAGTCACATGATTCTTCAGAAATCATTCTGAAATGCTGATTTGGTACACAAGAAACATTTCTTATTCTTCTTAATATTTGTATTATTTGAAAATGGTTGTGCTGCTTAATGAAGTGCAGACACAAGTTGATTTGTTGAACATAGCTGAAGTTGAACATTTAATTGAAATATAAATTAGATTTTGTAATTATAAGTGTGTGACATACAGGGAAATACAGTATGTCTAAACTTTTTTTTCCAACAATACTTGAAATCAATATAAATGCAAAGATGAAGATGACATTTCTAAGAGCTTGGCAGATGTAGATTTAATTGTTTTCCCCTCCTTCGTTTTTTCTTTTCATTCTTTTTTTCTTCTCTCTTTTTCATCATTTCAGACATCCTGATTTGCCTTTGACCCAACTGCACTGAAAAATGCAGGCTGGAAAGCTTTGTTATAGCAGCAGAATGTCTATCCCCAAATAGAATACACAACAGAACTGTGAAATGCAATAACATAGCAAACAAACCTTGATTACCCAATATCTCATCAATATTGTGAATATCGCCGTCCTTTATGAAACGGCTTAGAGTTTGCATCTCCATCTCGCTCTAATTCTGTGTTGATTGCAGCACAATCTCTCCACACCCCTGGTTTGCACGGTTATTCCTCTCAATGGCACCTGCTGTCATCCCATAAATACAGTTGAATGGGCTATTGAGAGAGCTGGGCTGCTGAGGGTTTGCCACGGTGGATGGCGATGAGCCCCCATAAAGCAGACGCCTGCGTTATTTATCCTGCCTCTATGAACTCTGGGAAATGAAATGTTTACCACAAATGGGCCTCTCAAAAGCCCACACCCGACTTTTAGTATTGATTCAATGAGTCTGATTTGTAAATAAATGCGGAAATATGAAGTCTCAATTCAAGCCAGAGATGTGGTGTCTGGTAAACATGCTGGTATTATGAAGAAAAATACAGGCAAATGTGTTGACAAATAATGAATGTAGTTAATTACTGTGGTAAGATTTGAAGACTTCTCGCATCCTGTTCTCCATGCTTCAAATGGTTTTGTCAATTATGAATGATTTTGCTTTACGTTCATGGCATTTATTTGTATCTTGACGTTCGAGAGTCTGCATTGACACAGTAGATGTATATAATTTAAAATAATTATTCTTACTTTCGCTCTCTTTTCATCCAAACACATAGGAGAGACTGGGGCTTGTTGTCACATTTGTTGCAAGGTCTATTTTCTCTAGCAGTGGTTTTGCTCTACTGTATGTTCAAACACCTAGTATAAAACTCTTAAATTGATTTTAACTATACAATAGGCTGTTCAATGGCAGTCCTTATTGTGTCAGCCTACTCCATATACTGTAGTGTGTACATTCATTGAGCTGAAACTCTTTTCCTTCGCAATAATGATGGAAATATTCAATATCTTTTTTTTGTAACCACTTTGAGGTACGTTCTTGTATAGAACTTTTAAATCTAAATCTACCCTGAAACATATTTACCAGAATTGTAAAAGTAACTCTGCTATAAGCATCCCTTTGTCCAACATTTCTGCCTCTATGTAGACAACATGTTTTTAAGGAATTCCATCATAAACTAACCTTTAGATGTAAATCACCTGATTTAAAGTGACAGTCTTGCACGATGTGCTGTTAGCACTTGTAAGCTACAGTTTTGACAGCTGATAAAGGTCATATCTTGTTGTGTAGTTGGACTCTTCAGTTCTTTAATATGCAGTCGTGAATATTACTGCTGTCATCCTTGTCGTCTCTCTTTCCTCGGGAAGACGATCTCTGAAAGAGCAAGAGTAGAATCCATTTCAAATTTTAATTAGCTGGCTTTGTGTCTCACACAGACACAAGTTCAGTCCAACATTATCCCCTCAAAGCTTTAATTATCAACCGCTTCTTGGATTCAAAACATCAAAAGGATGTGTAAGAGTGAGTGAGTGAGTGAGTGAGTGAGTGAATGAAAATTAGTGTGTGTGCGTGTATGCACATATTTGAAAGAGTATGTGGGTGGATGTGTTTTTGGGTTAGCTAAAGTCATTGTGACTCCACACTCAGCATTAAAAAGTATTGTGATTTTCTTCAAGTCACTCCTCCATAGGAGACATGGGGGGTCTTACAAATCACTGTAAATCTCTCTACTGTTTGATGTCCTTTTTCCTCAAGCCTCTTGTGGATAATTGCCCATGAGTTGTCAGAGTGGGACAGAGTAAAGAGGAATGATCGAACATTAGCGGATTACTGACTAAACTGGCTATAGAGCTGTTCGTTTAAACGCAACTGATGCACATTGAGCACAGTTGTATCTATCAAACTAACAGATTGATATGTCTTATATGATTAAAACACCAAAGACGAGCAGTAGACTACGTTTTCACTCCAAGAGGCCTATGTACCTTGGCAGTTTATAAGCTATCCTATGGTCTAATTTTGCATCAGAAATTTCAATCATGTCATATTTACCTCTGTGATTACTAACAGCCAGCCTTGTCCAGATAATAACCCAAGAAGTTCTTGAGGATTTTTATCTTCCTTTTTGTGTAGTTTATCTTATTTTCAAAACTTCTGCTTACTCAGTATTACTTGAACGACTTGTGCTTTGATGATAGATTTTGATGACCGTCTTAAAATGGGAAGTCAATTCGAGTTGGAAACAAGATATATACACTACCGTTCAAAAGTTTGAGGTCAGTAATATATATTTTTTTAAATTACTGTCAAATGTGACAGTAAATTGTTACTGTACATTGGATTGTTACTGTACAGAGAAATGTTGTAACAACATTGTTACAACATTTCTATTTAAAATAAATGTTGTTCTTCTGAACTTTCTATTCATCAAAGAATCCTGAAAAAATGTATGGTTTCACTTTATTTTCATGGTAACTTACACAATCTGTTGTCTATAAGTAACATTGCACCTTCATGTCTACTAACTCTGATTAGAGTATTAGTAGTGTATTAGTAGACTGGTAGGGTTAGGGTTAGAATAAGAGTTTGCAGATATGAAGCAGATAGTCCACTAATACTCTAATGAGAGTTAGTTGACATGTAGTTGCAAAGTTACTTATAGTTAATAGAATGTTCAAAAGGGACCATCAAAATAAAGTGTTACCAAATGTATCTGCAAAAAAAGGTTTTCAATCTTGATAATACTAATAAATGTTTCTTGAGCATCAAATCAGCATATTATAACAATTTCTGAAGGTACATTGAAGAATGGAGTAAAGGCTGCTGAAAATTCAGCTTTGTTATCAAAGGGATAAATTATATTTTCAAGTATATTAAAATAGAAAACAGTTATTTTGAATTGTTATACTATTTCTGTTACACTTATTAAGTTGTTTGTTTTATTTTTATTTTTTTAATGGACTTTTAGTTTGTTTTTATTAGTCACGTGTTCCTTTGTTTGAGTTTCCCACCACTCATCATCATCATCATCATCATCACAGCTGTTCTTCATTTAGGTTATCACCATGTGAATTTAAGTTCCTCACCTTCACTCAGTGTTTGTCCAGTCTCTTTTTTGTATTTGTGTCTGTATTACATATTGGATTTTTATTAAACTCTGCATTTGAACTTTATTCCTGATCATCATCTGTCTGTCTGCACCTGGCTAACAATTTCACAATATTACTGATTTTATTGTATATTTTAACAAATAAATGCAACCTTGGTGAACTTGGTGACTTAAAAATAAAAAAAATAAAAACATTCAAAAAGTAGTGTATGTATGTGTAATATATTTTCTTGATGTTCTGAAATGCCCTTTATCTATATTACACATTAATAGTGTATTGATAAACGCTTGCAAAAAAAAAAAAAAAAAAAAAAAAAATCAAATCTGTAGTGGAATGCGCTCACCTACAGTTGTCAGACTGGAAGCGAGTCGGATTTCATACTTTTCAGGGATGGCAATCACAAGGTAACTGAAGTTATTGTATACTGAGTCAAACAATCCCAGTACAGAGATAACAGGTTAGGGTGCAAGTATCAAGAAAGAGCTATGTCTGGGTAATGGAATGGTTTGAATTAAGTCTAAATGGAAAAGAAAATGGGGCCTGGTGGTGCCATACCTTGGCTAATTAAATACACAATAATGCTATTTAGTACTCTAGACATACATTTGGTGGCCTAAAGGTGTTTTTTAAACAATGGTGTAAGCAAAGCAGGTATTTATTAATACAGCCAAAGAGAAAAACACATTAAAATAACTAATTGCAGTATTGTATCTTTTGAAACTATTGATTGTGTCAGGGTGTGGTTTTTAAGGAGATGAGGCGAGGACTCGAGTGCAGGAAACAAGGGCTTTTTTTTATTATTAATAATAAAAGTAAAACAAAATACAAACAAAAACTACTCCGAGGGGGGACAACAACACATACTTGACTTGAAAACACACAGGAGTTACGAAGCACATACGACAATGAACCAGCACAGGACTGAAAACACAAGGAGAATAAATAGGGAGAGCAAACAAAAGCAGGTAACGAGGGAGGACAGGTGGGGCAAATTAATCAATAATCATGTAACAAGATGGGAGGGGCTAGACAATCAACAGGAGAGCACATGGCAAGGAAACATACATCACAAGCCATGTGCTCACACCAAACATGACTAGAACGTAAGCACATGGCCAGTAAAACAAATCACAATGTGCTCACGCAAAATGAGACATGAACACTCATAAGCCACATGTTCACACAAAACATGACAACATGAAAGCACACAGCCAGTGTAAAACACAACCTACACAGAACACAACAATACTCACGGACAGAAGAGCGTACGGGCCGAGTGAAATTGGAAACCGCACGCTCACATGACAAAACACACGGAGCATCAACGTCCGAATCCCGACACAGAGCTGAAGCCAAACTAGACCAAAGTGCCGGGATCCAAACACCACACCCCGCACATGAAACAATGTACACAGACAAGAGAGCGCACGGCTCGAGCACGCTCGAAACCGCGTGCTCAGACGAAGACAAGACAAAAACAGGAGTGTCAGAGCTCTGTCACAAAACCAAGAAATGAACTAGACAGAAGTGACAGAACTCTGACAATTTGTTTAATGGAAGTACTTTTTTGGAGAAGAAGAAGAAGAAGAACTGTGCATGAGTTTCCAATTAGACTGCTTTCAGCTTCAGTCTGAAGTTTTCCATTTTTTAAGTGTCTTTCTTTTCTCTCCTAATTTAATTCTTTCCGCAATAGAAACTTTATTTTCTTTAATCTTCAAAAACTGCTTTCTAGATGAACTTGACTGAAGATGATGATGGACTTAACTAAGGTATTATGGCCTGCAGGTTGGAGCAGGTCTGTTTTAGAAGCTTAGGGAACAGTGAAGATCTGAAAGGAACGTCTATCTGGAGGATTAAAGTTCTGAGGGTTATCTACTGGCTGCAGGTCAGCGGGCAACAGCTTAATGAACACATTCTCTTCAGCCATTGCTGTGGAGCAGAGGAGGTGACACTCAACACTAATTACCAAATTCCCTAACTGCTTGGGTCAAAGGCCCACTTCCTTCATGATTAAATTCAAGGAGTGAGTGAAAGAGTAAAGGGTAAACTTTGAAGTCTTGTTATGGAACATAAAAATAAAAATCTTTCAAAATTTTCCATAATTCCTGGCTGGTTAATTCCTTTATTCAGTTTTAATAAAGTCTGCATTTTACTTTTAAACTTGTCTTTGTCTGGCAACTTTCCGCTTAAACTTGCCATAGAAAATTCAACCTGTGATTAATTGTGCAGTGAAATGTACTACAGCACAATTCCAGCTCCACTGCAGTGCACAAAATGAGAAACACATTCATTTGACATAAAAATGTATGCTAATTCTAGGGAAGCTCATGCTCATTGCCTCTGATTCATCTTAAACATGCAGGTGGCCTATCACTATGGAAACCATTAACACAATCAAAGTGATGTTTGCTATAGTTGGCTATGTTTCAAGGTGGGTGTGCCAACTGAGTCTTTTGAGATACATGACTATAGCAAAATACTCTGTTAGAGTTGTTAGATTATAAGAGGTTACATTTCTAAATATGTCACAACTCTCTGTCTGTATGTGAAGGCAAAAGCTGGTTGTAATATGTAATGTGGATATTTTGTTCTCCCTCAATGGATTTCAGACTGTTGGTGCCTCTAAAATCTCACAAAATTTCAATCTGCAGACCACTAGTTGACCTCAATGACTGTTCTCTGCATCTGAAGGATGCATATTTTCAGATTCAGATAGTACCCCGTCACAGGCAATTTTTGAGATTCGCCTTAGACGGTCAGGTATATCAATACACCGTCCTGCCGTTCGGCCTGTCCCTGGCACCCCGTACATTTACAAAGTGCATGGACGCGGCGCTCGCCCCCCCTGAGAAGTCAGGGGCTGCGTATAATGAACTATCTGGACGATTGGCTGATATTGGCACAGTCAGAGACAGAACTTCTATCTCACAGAACAGTGCTACTCAGTCATCTGGAAAGCTTGGGTCTCACGGTCAACTGGACCAAGAGCTCACTACTACCCAGCCAGTCAATTTCCTTCTTAGGAATAGAACTGGACTCGGTAACCATGACGGCTCGTTTGTCGACACAGCGTGCGCGCCGTGTTCGCCACTTAGCCGCTTCTTTCCAGAAGGGCAGCTTCCTCCCTTTGAAAACTTTTCAGAGGATGTTGGGCTGTATGGCATCAGCTGCAGCGGTGCTCCAGCTGGGCCTACTGCGCATGCGCCCGCTCCAACGCTGGCTGAATGCTTGCGTGCCCCCCCGAGCCTGGGTATCTGGCGGTCGGAAAATCAGAGTGACTCAGACCTGCATAGCAGCTCTGCAGCCCTGGTTAGCGGCCAGCTGGTTCCAGCAGGGAGTAACGATGGGAACCGTCTCTTACCGGAAAGTCATCTCAACAGACGCGTCCAACTCAGGTTGGGGAGCGCTGTTCGAGGGCAGACCGGCCTTTGGCCAGTGGTCAGACCGGGAGAAGGAGTTTCACATAAACTGTCTGGAAATGATGGCGGTCGAGAACGCACTGCAGTGCTTCCTCCCGTTCATACAGGGCCAGCATGTTCTTGTCCGTTCGGACAACACATCTGTGGTTTCCTATATAAACCGTCAGGGCGGTGTCAGATCCAGAAAACTCTGCAATCTGACGGAACGCCTCCTTATTTGGTCTCAGACACACCTGCGCTCGCTGAGGGCGACGCATGTGCCTGGCCATCTGAACGACGGCCCAGACAGACTCTCCAGAGACAATGTTCCCCCAGGGGAGTGGTCCTTACACCCCCAAACGGTCCAGAAACTGTGGCGCCTATTCGGCAGAGCGGAAGTCGACCTATTTGCGTCAAAAGACAACGCTCAATGCCCAATGTTCTTCTCGAAGGACGAGGACGCGCTGGCCCAAGTTTGGCCCAGCCTCCCGCTATATGCTTTCCCTCCGGTCTCTATGTTACCACAGGTGATCAAGAGAATCAGTGAAACGCGCCACTCGGTGCTCCTCATAGCCCCGCGTTGGGAGAATCAGATTTGGTTCCCGGAACTAGCACAGCTGTCGCTTACAGCTCCGTGGCCGATTCCGGTGAGGGCAGATCTCCTCTCTCAAGCTCGCGGCACGATCTGGCATCCCCATCCAGAGCGCTGGTCGCTGCATGCATGGCTGATCAACGGGTACTCGTTACCCTGCCAGAAGGAGTGATGAACACGATCACACAGTCTAGAGCCCCTTCCACGAGAAGGCTCTACGCGTCTAAATGGTCGGTGTTCTCTGGCTGGTGCACCGACAGAGGTCTGGACCCGCGGACATGCGGGGTGGCGCATCTGCTCACTTTCCTACAAGAGCTGTTGGATAAGGGAAGGTCCCCTTCCACGCTCAAAGTGTACGTGGCGGCCGTAGCAGCGTTTGCAGAACCAACGCACGGCCAGCCGCTGGGGAAACATGAGTTGGTCATCCGCTTCCTTAGAGGAGCTAGAAGGATGAATCCGCCGCGCCCCCCGTCGGTTCCTATGTGGGATCTTTCACTGGTCCTCGAGGCCCTGAAAGCTTTTCCCTTCGAACCACTGGACTCCGTGGGGTTGAAATATCTATCACTGAAAACGTTTTTTCTGACTGCGCTGTCATCAGTAAAACGCGTAGGGGATCTACACGCGCTGTCTGTCTTGAGTTTGGACCAAATGACTCTAAAGTTATTCTCAGACCTAGACACGGCTATGTCCCTAAAGTGATGGGCACTCCATTTAGAGCGCAAGTTATTTCACTATCTGCTCTCGCAGTGTCTGACAGTGAAAGCGATGTAAACCTCCTCTGCCCCGTCAGAGTGCTGAGGAGCTACATTACGCGCACCGCCTCCTTCAGGCGCTCGGAACAGCTTTTTGTTTCGTTTGGAGGGCGCACCAAGGGTTTCGCCTCCTCGAAACAGAGCCTGTCCAGATGGATAGTAGACGCTATAGCGACCGCTTATGCGTCAAAGGATCTGCAATGCCCTCTGGGCATCAGGGCTCATTCCACGAGAGGCGTCGCCTCTTCGTGGGCATGGTCCAGCGGGATTTCTATCCACGACATATGTGTAGCGGCGGGCTGGAGCTCCCCGTCTATTTTTGTCAGGTTCTATAACCTAGAAGTTCCCGCCTTGCAGGCTAAACTACTGTCAGTCTAAACGAGAGATGTATTCTGCCCAGATCCCCTGCTCAGATCACTCTCACATGACTTAGCTCTCCTGGTTGAGCTGCACTAAAGGGGTTATGCCATGTGCCTATACAGACCCACGCCCGCGCTGCTCTGTATTCCCTATGTGTGCTTATGTACAAGTGATGGCCCGCGAAACGGCCGGCCACCTTATTTTTTCCACTTATGGGGTTCCCCCCTAAGTTCGGGGTCTCATGTGGATGCTTGGCGCGCACGGCGTTGACAAAGTGTTCCCGTAGCGTAAGCTAAACTTACGCATTACGAGAGAACCTCTCGTAAGAGAACGATACTCGGTTACTAACGTAACCTCGGTTCTCTCTAGAAGAGGGAACGAGTATTGCGTAACCGGCCGTGCTCGCGCCACGAGCGACTTCGCTTCAGTCGACAAAAACCAGGGAAGCAGCCTACAGCCCATTCCTTTATAGGCTGAAGCCACGCCCATTCTGGCGGGCTGTGACGCCATGAAGGCGCGGGCGCCCTTCATTGGGCGTGATGTCACGCCCTGCTCACTGGTAGGCTGCAGCAGTTGCCTGCAGAGCAGCCAATGAGCACGCAAGATAGCCTGCTCTAGGTCTGCTAGCTGCTGTACTGCGTTGACAAGGTATACAAAAATGAAGGATAATTTTTTGGCTTCAGTATCTCGAGAAGATGAATCTTTCCCGTAGCGTAAGCTAAACTTACGCAATACTCGTTCCCTCTTCTAGAGAGAACCGAGGTTACGTCAGTAACTGAGTATCGTTTTCAGCCGTTTCTTCATTGTCAGGGATTCGGCTGTCCGTCAAGGGTTAGTAAGATCATTCCACCTTCATAAGACACTGAACAAAAGCTTTCTAGAAAGTGATTTTGTGCCTCTCTGTTATCAAGATTAAAAAACAACAAATCTGAACATGGATGAGTTGTCCACAATAAGATCAATAAAAAGCATTTAAAAAAAAAAGATAGGGTGAATTTCCATTTCATACCGACTTCAACTCTCAATAATAGGTTTTGCTATTGTGCAGACATCTAACTTGTGCTTGTTGCTTGTATCCGCTTTTCCCATTGGGAAAGAGGAGAACAGGATAAAATAAATTAACAAGGCCCAAAAAAGCAGCAGTGATGGGAGAAGGTTAAAAAAAATCTGAATAGCTGTGCCAAGTGTTTGAACCCCATTCCAAGTTGGACTTGGCTGAAGGATGGGTCAGTGCTCAGGATGTGCTTGGTTACACTCTCCTAAACCCTAATCCCAATCTCCCCCTCTCTCTGCTCATTCTGTGCTTTAAGTTCTCCCCCACTGATTTGTTTCAATTAATCTTTTATCTCCTAAGCCTGTGGCTGCATGGGCCATTCTCTTCTGCCAAACATGGGATTGCACATCAGTCTCAGAAAACCAGGACAGGGTAGAACTGTGGGCTTCTCAAGCATTGTTCTGGCAATTTTGGAACCTGTATTGATGTGACAGTGAGTGGATGGTGCCAAGTTTTAGCTTTGGGAGAAAGGGATCCGACGCCTGCTATCTGCTACCTCTTATGGAGGAATTATCCTCTGGTATGGAGAGACTGCTTTACAGACATGCTCTGCTGCTATGGATGGAGGGTTCTGGGTCTCAGAGGCTTTCAGATGTCCTCCTCCTCAATGTCAGAGAAGGGGAATGGCAGATTGGATTAACAGAATTTGGATAATGTATGCAGTGCATTTATGAATGGGGAAAAAGGGCAGCGTAGATAGATGCGTAAGGCTGCGGTTGATATTGAATGAATATCATCTCTAGATTTTCTGTTTATCAAGGCTTGAATAGTCCTTTGGTTTGTACAAACACTAATTGAAGCTTTTTAGAGCACAATGTCAATGTAAAGTTTAACCCATTAATTAATGGCCTGTATGGCAAAATATCCCTTCCAGCCATCCATAAACTGGAAGAGATGTTGGGGGGTAGCATTTCTCTGCTGCTCATCTTATATATGAGGAATGTTGCAATCCCAACAAGTGTCTGGATGAGTCTCACAGGAAGTGAAGGATGTGAGGCAGGGTTAGGCAGCAGGAACGGGGGTTTTTGCGTCTGTTTGCTTCGAGCGATCCTCCCTCGTTAGCCTCCTTCCCTGGCAGACGATGCAATGATTGGATTTGACAGGACAGTCTTTTTCAGCCCTATCTGACTGAAAAAAAAAATGTCTTCAGAAGCTGCATACGTAGAAGTGAGTTGTAGGAGGAGAAAAATAATATTCCAATGGCTAACTTTTGAGATGTGAGCCATTTCTATGTGGCGCCATTTATCAATGCTTGAATAAATACTCAATATATATATATATAAATATAAGACCACTAGCTGTAAAGACATTACTGTTTATCATTATTATTATTTTATGTGGTAATCTTATTTATCATTTAGTTACAGCACAATTTTGTTCAGTGTGAATCAACTTGGGTCAATGACAAATAAGAGGGTGCGCAATAAAGAAAAAAAAAACTATTTTTTAAATCTTGTTTAAAATAAATGTTCTTTAAAAAAAACTGTGTAAAAAGTTACAAGTCATAATGCAACATATTTTCCTTACACCTTGAATACCTTTGAGTATACTTATCTTAATTATTATTTTCAAGGCAAAAACAACTTGCAATATATATTTTTGTGTAGTATTTTTGTCAAGACCTTTCACAACCTGAACTAACTTTGCTATGTCATAAAAGGTCAAATTATCTGATATTTTCAGAGACGTATTGACCTTGACACACAGTCATGAGGGTCTGCAGGGGGCCTCTCTATAATGTCATTTTCTGTCCTTTTTTCTGCATGTTGGTTGCATCAAATCACTTGCCTATTGTTTTCTTCCAAATAATAATCAGCAGTGAAGAAGTTTATCTAATGCCATTATGTTTTTTTCATGCTTGTTTACTTATGTCAGTTGTATCACTGTGATTTTTTTTAATTAATTTGAATTCAGAAATTAAATGTATTTTGAAATAAATTAATAGATCTAGAAAAAAAAAACGCATCATGTCATTGACCCATATATGATACTTGACCCAATGAGATACAAATAATCCCCACATGCACAGTACATTGTGGATACTGTAGTTTCTACGTCTCTGGGCACTTGCCCGTCAGATTGATTAATAAGCAGATATGCATGGCGGGCCCCCAACGGCTGATGAAAGATGAGATTACAATGAAAAGAGTGATAAGAAGAGTAAAGACCAAGGGGTAGATCAGATAATGGTGTAATAGAGCAGATCTCTCCTCTACTAAAATAGGGAGAGGGTAGGGGTTAGGTAATTCTGGCAATGTGACTGTGAATGATCAGAAAGGCAGACACTGGCAGACTGCCCAAAGAACAATGTAGCTTTCAGTGTTGGGCTAAGATATGATATGCTACAAAAAAATAGCTAAAATAAGCTAAAGTATCTAGTTACAGCAGACAGAGGAGATGGCGTGAGAATAGGACACCAGTGGATGAAGAGAAAGAAAAATGTACTGTAGCCAAGGCTGGTGATGTACCTTTTACACACTTAACAATTTTTTTCTTCTCCCATATCCAATATGCATTCTCTCAGTTATTACAGGAGTCAGTACAGGGTTGTGGAAGGAAGTTCTGAGGGATTGATCTGGTATTCCAATCAGGTCAGCTTTGGAATCAATTGTGTTGTTTGACAGAAGAGGGGTTGACTCAGAGTCCTAGAGGGAGAGTTTGGCTGGCTGTTTGTTTAGAATCAAATGGAGCCATTGGCATGCATGAGGCAATCTTGAGCAAGTTTATAAACGCAAGAACAAGGTAGGCACACGCCATGGTCCAGGGCTAAAAATCTCAATCATGAGCGCTTGTGATTAGGGAAGGCGACTATCGATCTGTTTAGACACTTTCGTTCGTATTCAGCCGCTGACCATTTAGATGCAGCCATTTCTCAGAAAGAATAAGCATTTCGATTGATTGTTGTCCCCCGAAAATAATTTTTGGAAATCAGCCAAGGTAATGCTGCTTCTCGGATTTTCACATAAAATAAAACCATCCGTGTATCTGTAAATTCATCTGACCTGCTCTTGTTTGAGATGAACCTTAATCAGAATAGCTGATAGAGAGTCGAAGATAAATCACTGTGATCACTGGGAGGTCAGACACCTCCTGAAGCGTGCACATTAAGATAATGACACACTATGCTGTGACAAACATCTGACACACAGGGGGTATTTACACTTGGTCGTGTCATGCATCTTTAGTGATCTGATAGCTATCCCATCATGAAAAGACCCAGGGTAAATTCCATCTGAGACCTATCGGAAATGCATAATAGGCTGAGTAGGAGATACACAGAACATTTCAGCATTGTGCCAGCATTGCCATCAGTGCACTCTTAAAAATATAGGTTCCAAAAGGAGGAGTTCAAAGCGATGCCATAACATATACTTTAACAAATTTCTGTAGTTTTTACAGCAAAATTGTACAGAATATTACTGCTTAAACATTTGACAAGATGTCAAGTCAAGTCAAATATATTTATATAGCGCTTTTCACAATACAGATTGTATCAAAGCTGCTTCACAGTATCAATCAAAACAACTTAACAATGTTTGTTTATTACTGGAAAAAAGACATCCAAGTTTGGTAGAGCTGATCAATGGTATGATTGGTTAATTAATTTGAATATCCCCAACTGAGCAAGCCAAAGGCAACAGTGGCAAGGAACCGAAAAACTCCATCCAGTGACCTAATGGTGTCCTAACACCCCATCAGATGACCCAATGGAGAAAAAAAACCTTGGGAGAACCCAGGCTCAGTCGGGGGCCAGTTCTCCTCTGGCGTTTATGAACTAGAGGCCGAATTTACAGTAACTGTAAGATAAAAAATTTAAATGAATGCCTGGCTAAATAGATGCGTCTTCAGTCTAGTTTTAAACTGGGAGAGCGAGTCTGAGCTACGAACAATATCAGGAAGGCTATTCCAGAGCTTCGGAGCTAAATGTGAAAATGCTCTGCCTCCTTTGGTGGATCTGGATATCCTAGGAATGACCAGAAGCCTCAAATTTAGTGATCTTAAAGAGCGCGATGGATTGTAAGGCGATAGAAGATCCGTTAAATAGACTGGAGCTAAACCATTTAGAGCTTTATAAGTCAAAAGCAATACCTTGTATTTAATACGGAACTTTATAGGTAACCAATGAAGTGATGATAAAATCTGTGTTATATGATCATATTTTCTTGATCTAGTAAGAACTCTAGCGGCTGCATTTTGGACTAACTGTAGCTTGTTTATTGAAGATGCAGGACAACCAGCTAATTAAGCATTACATTAATCTAGTCTCGAGGTCATGAATGCATGAACTAACTTTTCTGCATCAGAGACTGATAGCATATTACGTAGCTTAGCAATGTTTCTAAGGTGGAAAAAGGCAGTTTTTGTAACATACGAAATATGCTTTTCAAAAGACAGGTTGCAGTCTAATGTAACACCCAGGTCTTTTACTGTAGCGGATAAAGTAACAGGGCATCCTACTATGTTAAAGTCGTGCTGTGAAAGGTTTTGTGGACGGTTTTTAGAACCGTTAAGTATTACCTCTGTCTTGTCTGGATTTAATAAAAGAAAATTACGCGTCAACCAATCTTATATATCTTTAACACAATCTGTCAATTTGGATAATTTAGCGTATTCATCTGGCAGTGATGAAATATATATTTGAGTGTCATCAGCAAAACAATGGAAACTAATTCCATGTTTCCTTAGAATATTACCAAGTGGCAGCATATATATTGAGAAAAATAAAGGGCCTAACACAGATCCCTGCAGAACTCCATAGTTTGCCGAAGTTATAATCGATTTTTCTCCATTTAAGTAGACGAAATGGTAGCGGTCAGATAAGTATGACCTGAACCAGCTTAATGCTTGTCCTTGAACACCAGTGTAATTTTGTAGTCGATCTAAGAGTATTGTGTGATCTATAGTATCGAACGCAGCACTAAGATCAAGTAAAACTAGTACTGAGATACAGCCTTGGTCCGAAGCTAAAAGTAAATAATTTGTGATTCTAACAAGCGCAGTTTCATTGCTATGATGTGGCCTGAATCCAGACTGAAACTTTTCATAGATGTCGTTTTCTTGCAAGAAAGAGCCGAGTTGAGCGGACACAACTTTTTCTAATATTTTTGACATAAATGGAAGATTCGAAATGGGTCTGTAATTTGCTAGGTTATTTGGATCTAATTGTGGTTTCTTAATAAGAGGTTTTATAACTGCCAGCTTGAACGTTCTTGGAACATGACCTAAAGATAAAGATGAGTTAATAATATTGAGAAGAGGCTCTTCCACTATAGGTAACACTTCTTTTAGTAGTTCAGTTGGTATAGGATCTAATAAACATGTTGTTGTTTTAGATGAAGTGATACGTTTATTTAACTATTTTTGTTCTATGGTTGTAAAGCATTGTAATTGTTCTTGCGGGGTGATAATTGCGGCCGAATTATAAGGTGTGAGCAAAGATCGAACGTTTACGTTCAATTTTCTCGGTGAAGAAGTTCATGAAATCATTACTAACTGTACCAACTGTAACGAGGTATTTTGTTCAGACGACGTCTGTTTATTTGTTAGTCTAGCCACGGTATTAAATAAAAACCTTGGATTATTTCGGTTGGTTTCTATTAATTTGCTGAGGTGCTCAGCCCTGGCCGTTTTAAATGCCTTTTTATAAAGTGACATACTGTCTTTCCACGCGATTCTAAAGACCTCTAAATTCGTTTTTTTTCCATTTACGCTCTAAATTACGGGTTTCTCTCTTTAAAACATACGTAGTATTATTGTACCATGGTGCTATACTTTTTTCTCTGACCTTTTTTAATCTAATGGGTGCAACAATATCCAATGATCTAGAGAGAATGGTGCTCATAGTGCTAGTTAGTTCGTCTAATTCATCTGTTTGTTTGGGTTCAGGCAGCAGCTGAGACAGATCAGATAAGCTATTTGAGAAATGATCTATGGTGGATGGACGAATTGTTCTACCTGGTCGATAACGTGGCGCAGCATGACATATTACAGCAGTGCGTAATATGCAAGTTACCAAGTAGTGGTCAGTGACATCATCACTTTGTGGAATGATATCTATATCGTTTGGATCGGTTCCATATGATATAATTAAATCGAGTGTATGATTAAGACGATAAGTTGGTCCGGTGACGTTTTGCTTGACCCCGAAGGAGTTTAATAAATCTGTAAACGCAGCCCCTAACGCATCATTTAAATTATCTACGTGTATGTTAAAATCTCCAACAATTAATGCTTTATCGACGTTGACCAAAAGATCTGATAGAAAGTCAGCAAACTCTTTTAGGAAATTGGTGTAAGGCCCTGGAGGTCTATATACGGTAGCCAATGCTAGAGATAATAGGGATTTTTTTCTTACATCTAAGAGCGTAACATTTAGCACAAGCACTTCAAACGAATTAAACCTATGACGAGTTTTCTGAGTAACATTAAGGATATCTCTGTAGATTGTTGCAACACCGCCGCCACGACCGATCAGACGGGACTCATGCTTATAACAGTATCCTGGCGGAGTAGACTCATTTAGACCGAAATAATCATTTGGTTTAAGCCAGGTTTCAGTAAGGCACAGAACATCGAAATTATTATCTGTGACCATTTCATTTACAATAACCGCCTTAGGTGTGAGCGATCTAATGTTTAGAAGACCTAGTTTTAGAAATTGTTTTTGTTCACTAATAGCGAGATTTTTTGTTTTAATAACAATTAGATTTTTTCTAGATCCCGCAGTAGATTTATTATTTGATCTTAGTAAACGAGGAATAGACACAGTTTCTATGCAATGTTCTACACTAGTATTAATATCAATTAAATTGGTGCAGTAGAGACTGTGATTTGGATTTTTGGTTACTAGTCAAATGGTATTTAACATGTTGGAGATGTTATCCGACAGAAGCTCTGCCCCGATTCTACTTGGGTGTAAGCCATCAGCGCGGAAGAGCCTTGGTCGCTCCCAAAACAGATTCCAATTATTTACAAAAATCAGTTTCTGCTCATTGCACCATGACAATAACCATTCATTTAGCGCGAATAATCTACTGAACTTTTCATGCCCTCGTCGGTACGTAGGAAGCGGTCCAGACACAATAATCGATGTTTCAGGCGATGTGCTGCGTACCATATCGATAAGGCTCCTGAAGTCTTTCTTCAGAACCTCCGTCTGTCGCAGCCTAATGTCGTTAGCTCCCGCGTGCAGCACAACAGTTCCGATGCGCTCGTCACCGTTCAAGATCTCAGTTAACCGCGCAGTGATATCGAGAACACGAGCACCAGGAAAGCAGTGACTGTGCACCTTACTTTTACCTAACGTAGCGTGGACATGTCGGACGGTTGAATCGCCGATGATCACAGCATCGCGTTCCGTTTCGCGAAGAGGGGAGAAGCGGTTCTGAGTGGAGATCTCAAAAACCGGGAGGGGCGAAAAGATTCTTGTCCTGGCTCGCGGCTTCCGTGGAACCACCCAGGCTTAGTGGTGGTGTGTTGGAGCCGGAATGAATGAAATCATGGCTGATCGTGACCTGGACGCTTGGGACCAATGCTGAGAAACGCACGGAGTAGACGAGGTCAGCGTCAGCGGGTTACTAACGTTAATCACTGATCCGTGTGCATCAGCGCGTGATGTTTCAAGAGCTAAACGCCGGTCTCTCAGCTCAGCTTGTCTCTCTAGAAGGTCACGGATCTGCTTTTCTACAGCTTCTAATTCAGACTGCACCGCTAGCAATTCAGATTTGTTCTCATCTGCACCAAAAGGTAGATAACATACACCTGATATATTCGCCATTTTAACAGATGGACAGTAAGTTAGCAATGATGCAACCAGTGATGCTATTAATATTTATACTAATTTATGACTCAAGTCTTGGGTAAAAACCGTCTTTTTAGTGGTATGGGTGTAATGTAGACGCACGATAGACGGGAAAACAAACAAACTCACAGCAGGCAACGAGGCTGACAAAAGCAGTCGATCGCAGGGCGAACACCAGTGAAGCGGTGTCTCGCTCTACGACCAACAACCAATGTTCAAACCGTATTTGCGCAAACAAACAAACGCAAACAAACAATCTCACAGCGGGCAACGAGGCTGAAAAAAGCAGTCGATCGCAGGGCGAACAGCAGTGAAGCGGTGTCTCGCTCTACGACCAACAACCAATGTTCAAACCGTATTTGCGCAAACAAACAAACACAAACAAACAAACTCACAGCGGGCAACGAGGCTGACAAAAGCAGTCGATCGCAGGGCGAACAGCAGTGAAGCGGTGTCTCGCTCTACGACCAACAACCAATGTTCCAACCGTATTTGCGGTTCCAGTCGTATAATGGCTTGAGACGCGTCTGGCCAACAGTCCGAGTTGTAATTATGAGTTAAATGATGGTTCAGAACAGAATAAAGAGAGAAATACTGAAAAACAGAAGGAAATACGAAGCTAATACGAGGCTTAGACAGCCACGACGCAAACAAACTCACAGCTCACAGCAGGCAGCAAGGCGGACAAAAGATGAAGATGTAGCTGTATGGATTATGGGTCAAACAAAGTTCTACAGTTGTTAACTGTATATTTCAATGTCAACAGTAATTAATTTACAGGAAGGAGGTGTTGTTAATGTAGCTTGTGCATTTTCACAATAAGTCACTGTCGTGTGGCATTATGGGATTGCCCGGGCTTCGCTCAAATTTGAAATCCATTGACTGGAGCAATGCGAGAATGACTGAAGATTAGAGGCATTATTCATAATTCCTGTTAAGTTCACTTAATTAAACTTTAGAAATAAATTATTTTATATAATATAAATATATTATTTTATATTATTAATATTTTACAAGGTAAAAGCAACAACGAAAAGCGTCATATATAATAATTTTAACATGGATGAATGTTGAAGTTTGTTGCGGTTTTATTTCGCTTTGCATTCCATTAATTTTCTAATTTAGAGAACTTTCTGTAGAGAGAGCATTCATTCGCGTTTTTCACGGACATGGCTTGTTAAAAATGTATGTGTGGTAAGCTTTGGCTGACAAAAAAACATCAGAAAATGTGATCATAGCATGGTTAAATGCTGCATTTTTTTTCATTTCGTCAGTTTAGTTTTCTTATTGAGAGCATGTAAAGTAGCGTTTAACTAAATTTTAAAATTAAGCCAAATGCAAATGATTGTTATGGCATCTTTTGAAATAACTGACAAACAGCAAAATATGTGACATTTCTACTTATTTGTTAACTTGTGTTCAACTGTCCCACATATAAATCTCTTACTATAATTAGATCCTACATGTAAATGAGAAATTGTGTCTGCACGAGAGCAATGACATTCTTTGCTTTATAGCCACTGTAGCTGTACTGTATATTAAGCATGTATTAGAGTTTATTTAAAAAAAAAAAATATATGCATTTTATGGGAGTCTATTGTGATCTAATATATGTAAATGAATAATAAAAAAAAATCACAAGATCTTTTTCTTTATTTCTTGTGCAAAGAATAGCAGCTGATATAGATGAAAGTTCTCTTACGAGAATATCTCTCGTACTGCGTAATATCTTACGCTATGGAGAAAACCTCTTTTCCACGAGATATTGAAGCAAAAAATTATCCTTAATTTTGAATTAATGTAAAACGCTGTGCAGCAGCATGCAGATATAGGCAGGACGGCTCGCGCGCCTATTGGCTGCCCTGCGGCAAACAGCAGCAGCCTATCGAGAGAGGTGCTGCGTGACATAATCCTATGGGGGCATTTCGTGCCCATTTCGTCACGTCCCGCCAGAAAAGGGCGCAATTTCACCCTATAAATATAGCTCGATAAGGCTGGTACACTGATTTTTCATCTCTTCAGCGAAGCATCACGCATCGCTGGATCTGGAGTGAGAAGCCACGCCGTCTGAGAAAAAGCACACAGCCATTGAGTTTGAAGTCGACGGCGGATGCCCTCACTGTGAGCTACTGCCTATGGTGACTCTGAGGACTCACCTGGCATCCTTCTCAGAGCCTGCACTTCCGCCGTGCTCAGCGCGCTCCCGAGCCTTCTCCTGCCCGCCAAAGCTCGCCGGTTCGCCTGCCAGTTTCGCCGGCATCGCTCGAGACCCTCACCGATGGACAGCGGCCGCCGTCTGCCGCCGCTTCCTCCATTGAGGTCGACGAAATAGCCCCGAGCCTTCTCTAGCCCGTGATAGCTCGCTGGTTCGCCCGCCAGCTTCACCAGCTTCACTCGAGTCGCTCGCTGACGGACAACGGCCGCCGCGCGCCGCGCGCCGCCGCTTCCGCCATTAATGACGACGAGATAGCTGCATCTGTAGAGAAGGCCAGCTTCAAAACTGCGGCTAGCTTTCTTTACGTTATAAGAAAGCTACCCCACCCCCCGTGGGCATGCGTCACCGGCGAAATGAGGAAAGAGTGTGTTTTTAGTCCCGCCGAGGCCGGGCCAATCTCCATTTCTCAAACATTTCTCAGCTCCTCTTGGTTTGAGCGGCTGAAAATGTCAATATTGCAGCAATGAGCCTGTTGTATTACACGCACGCCTGCAAACAAACGCCGACGCACACAAAACTGTGATGACGCTCTTTATCCGCTCGGGCTATTTTAAGCTTTTGTTGTTTCCCCCTGTGGCTCAGTGGCGAAACCCAAAGCCTTCGCACGGGAGACCCATGTTCGAGCCCAGCTCTCGCAGCGGATAAAAATCGCCGCAGCCAGACTTACACCCAAACTTTTCACTCGTTCAGTTCTGAGAAAATGCGACTGTTCCAGTGTATTTTGCAGTAAACAAGCCGGTAACATGGCCCGCTTGTCTGCACACAAATGCCGTTTCCACGGCGACCCAGAAAAATCATGTAAGCAGTGTATTTTCTGGTATTCCGGCCACAGCCAATGGTGTTATGAGTGTATTAAAAATGCCACAGCCCAGTGTTCATTTCTACACACAAACACAGCCCGCCAAAGTGCAGGGCTCGCACAAATGAGTTCGACTCATGTCAATTGTGCATTAATTATAGTGAATGTGCCCACAACCCAGTGCCCACAAACACTACACACTGCATGTGCCACGTTTTCTGTAAAAGAAACCAACACACATACAGTCAGCTAAGGCCCACGGTGTTTAAGTCTCGCCGCGGCCAGACTCTACCGAAACTTCTCGCTCGTTCAGTTCCAAACAATGTGACTGTTCCAGTGTATTTTGCAGTAAACAAGCTAGTATCACAGCCCGCTTGCCTGCACACAAACGCCAGCTTTAAGGCGACCCAGATAAATCCCAAAAAGAGTGTATTTTTTCTGGAATTCCGGCCACGGCCGATGGTGTTATGAGTGTTGTAAGAATGCCCACGTCTCAGTGCCCATTCCCACACGTAGACACAGCCCGCCACAATACAGGGCTAGCAAAAAAAAAAAAAAAAATCGACTCATGTCGATTGTGCAATAAATGTAGTGTACGTGCCCACAACACAGTGCCCACAAACACTACATGGAGCATGTCCCACGGTTTCTGTAAAAACGAAACCAACACATTTTCAGTTGGCGCGAGCCGACAGTGTTCTCAGTGCAGCGAGTGTGCCCGCTATCCCGCGCCCACATTCCCTCACAGACATGCCGAACCCCACGGGGCTCGCCCCGCTTGCCTTCTCTCCACATCCCGTCAGAGAGAAGCCGAGCGCGGTCAGGCTGCCCGCTGTGATCAGCGCACCCCCCGCCTCGCACACTATAAACACAGTGTCTATTTCTCAGCACACCGGAGCTCTCCGGCCGCCGCTATATCACGGCCAGAGCCCAGATTTCATTCTACCTCTAGCTTTTCATGCAGATGCGTGGGCAAAGCTTCCCGGGGTATCAGAATGGGTGCTGAACACTATATAAAGAGACTATTCGCTGCAGTTCGCTCGACATCCCCGCCGTTGCGCGGCGCGAGTCGAAACGACGGTAAAAAATGAAGTATCTCACCTACTTCGAGCCGAGATAGCGAAACTACTGAGCAAAGGGGCTATAGAACCTTTATCTCAGGCTGAGAGCGAAGGGGGTCTATCCAGCAGGTATTTTCTGGTACCGAGAAAAGACGGGGGTCTCAGACCCATTCTAGATCTGCGACAGCTGAACAGAACGCTCACGAAGCGTCACTTCAGAATGATTACAACCAGGAAAATCCTCGCCCAAGTGCGCCAAGGAGACTGGTTCATGTCGATAGATCTAAAGGAGGCTTATTTTCAAATACAAATAGCGTTACGTCACAAGCAATTCTTGAGATTCGCCTTCGAGGGCCAGGCATACCAATACAAAGTCCTGCCGTTCGGCCTGTCCCTGGCACCCCATACTTTTACGAAGTGCATGGACGCGGCTCTCGCACCCCTGAGACTTCAGGGCATGCGAATTTTGAACTACTTGGACGATTGGCTGATTCTAGCTCGATCACAATCAGAGCTCATAGAACACAGGGCCACATTACTCGAACATCTCGAGAATCTGGGTCTCACAGTCAATTGGGCGAAGAGCTCGCTGTCTCCCAGCCAGAAAATATCTTTTCTGGGAACAGTGCTGAACTCGCTATCTATGACAGCGCATCTGTCGCCAGAGCGCGCACAGGACATTCAGCGCGCCGCGAAATCTTTTCGCCGTGGCTCAACTGTCCAGCTCAAAAGGTTTCAGAAAATGCTGGGTCTCATGGCCTCAGCAGCTTCAGTGCTCCAGTTGGGGCTGCTTCGCATGCTCCCACTGCAGCTATGGCTGAAAGCGCGGGTTCCGCCCAGGGCATGGACCGCTGGTCGGTTTCGCCTCCGGGTCGGTCTGAAATGCGTCTCAGCTTTGGAGCCTTGGAAGAAAACCGACTGGTACCAGTCAGGTGTGAGTCTGGGGACTCCCTCGAGCGTGAAGGTGGTGTCCACGGACGCCTCCACCTCGGGATGGGGAGCGCTGCTCGAGGGCAGACCGTTCTTTGGCCAGTGGTCAGAACGGGAAAAGCTCCTACATATAAACTGTCTGGAAATGATGGCAGTCGACAACGCGCTGCGGCGCTTCTGTCCCCAGATAAGGGGTCACCACGTCTTGGTCCGGTCGGACAACATGTCAGTGGTGGCGTACATAAATCGTCAGGGCGGCATCAAGTCCCGAAACCTTTACAGGCTGACGGAGTGCCTCCTGGTCTGGGCTCAGCACAACCTGCTTTCACTGAGAGCAGCGCACGTGCCTGGTCACCTGAATCTGGGACCAGACAGGCTGTCCAGAGACAATGTCCCAGCAGGGGAATGGTCGCTGCACCCGCAGACGATCCAACTGCTGTGGGAGACATTCGGCAGAGCGCAGGTGGACCTGTTCGCGTCCAACGAGAACGCTCACTGTCCGAAATATTTCTCCAATAGCAAGGACGCGCTGGCCTACGTTTGGCCCCGCTGTCCCCTCTATGCTTTCCCCCCCATCTCGCTCCTGCCTCAAGTGCTGGAACGGATCAGGGAAAATGGATGCCCAGTGCTGCTTGTGGCTCCGCTCTGGACAAACCAGGCTTGGTTTCCAGTCCTGATGCAGCTGACCAGCACTGCCCCGTGGCCAATACCATTGAGGAGAGACCTCCTCTCCCAGGCCAAGGGCTCGATTTGGCATCCTCGCCCCCAGCTATGGTCCCTGCACGCATGGGCCATCAACGGGTACCCGCTATACTCCTGGAGGGAGTGCTAAACACGATCACGCAGGCAAGGGCCCCGTCTACAAGACGGCTCTACTCCTAGAAATGGTCTGTGTTCTCTGCCTGGTGTCAAGCTCAGGGCTTTTCACCCGTAGACTGCGGGGTCACGGAAGTGCTTTCCTTCCTTCAAGAGCTGCTGGATAAGGGCAGAACCCGATCCACGCTCAAAGTGTACGTGGCGGCTATAGCAGCGTTTACAAAACCTGTGTCTGGCCAGTCACTGGGGAAGAACGACCTAGTCGTGTGATTCCTCAAAGGAGCTCGGAGGTTGAACCCTCCTAGACCTCCTTCAGTCCCGGTGTGGGACCTTTCTACAGTTTTGGAAGCCATGAAAGGTGCCCCGTTCGAGCCAATCCATTTGTCAGACATGAATCATCTGTCTTTCAAAACGGTGTTTCTTTTGGCTCTCGCTTCAGTGAAGCGCATAGGGGACTTACAAGCGCTTTCAGTAAGCGCATCATGTATGGAGTTTGGGCCTAATGACTCAAAAGTCATACTCAAACCGAGGCACGGGTACGTGCCCAAATCCCTCAACACACCGTTCAGAGCCCAGGTGATTTCCCTGTGCGCTCTCTCGGTTCAAGATGAGGAGGAGGATGCGAGTCTCCTTTGCCCTGTCAGGGCACTGAAAGCTTATGTGTCCCGCTCGTCTGCCTTCAGGCAGACCGAGCAGCTCTTCGTTTTGTTAGGCGGACGTTCCAAGGGACTGGCCGCATCAAAACAGAGCCTATCCAGATGGATAGTCGATGCCATAGCACTGGCTTACACTTCTAAGGGCCTGCAGTGTCCTTTGGGTGTCAGAGCGCACTCCACGAGAGGCGTGGCCTCATCGTGGGCATGGTATAGTGGTGTTACCTTGCAAGATATCTGTATGGCTGCGGGCTGGGCCTCGCCGTCTACATTTATAAGGTTTTATAACCTAGAGGTTCCCGACTTACAAGCCAAGCTTCTATCTTCTATTCTTCTGAATAGAATTCAGTGTTATCTGCCCCGCTGTGCCGGCCCAGATGCTGAGTTTTGCTTGTGCATCGCTCACTGAGCGATAACACGGCTCGATGGGTGTTGAATAGCCCGTAATCTTAACCAGTTCAGGCTGAACACGTTCACCCTGTCTGTGTGAAACACTATTAACATAACTAGCCCCTATAGGATGCTATTTCATGGGGAATGATGCTTGCAGCCGCTCTTCTCCGACTCTCTGTGAGTCTATGGTGATTATGCACTACATGAGCCCCGGGCTACTGCCCTTGGGACTTTGGTGTCGGATCCCAGTACGCACGGCGTTTTGCATTGTGTTCCCCATAGCGTAAGATATTACGCAGTACGAGAGATACTCTCGTAAGAGAACGTACTCGGTTACTAATGTAACCTCGGTTCTCTCTAGAGAGGGAACGAGTACTGCGTATCTTGCCGTGCATACACAGCTCTGGTTCGCTTCGGCGATGAAAACCAGTGTACCAGCCTTATCGAGCTATATTTATAGGGCGAAATTGCGCCCTTTTCTGGCGGTACTTGACGAAATGGGCGCGAAATGCCCCCATAGGATTATGTCACGCAGCACCTCTCTCGATAGGCTGCTGCTGTTTGCCGCAGGGCAGCCAATAGGCGCGCGAGCCGTCCTGCCTATATCTGCATGCTGCTGCACAGCGTTTTACATTAATTCAAATTAAGGATAATTTTTTGCTTCAATATCTCGTGGAAAAGAGGTTTTCCCCATAGCGTAAGATATTACGCAGTACTCGTTCCCTCTCTAGAGAGAACCGAGGTTACGTTAGTAACCGAGTACGTTTTACGCTTCAAGACTCTCTGAAACTGATTAGAGGTAATTTAATTTGTGAAAAGGGTTACTTAGTTTAATTACTGGTAAATTGAAATGTGTATAATGTATGTTAACAATACTTCATACATTAGTAGTGCAACATATGCTGAATGTATTGTGAAAGTGGCATTTTTACTTTTATTTATCTATTTATTGAGCTAATTTCATTCAATTCGGAACATTATTCTAAACAAGCTTCTGCTTGTATTTTTTGTGTGTTTTGTTGGAATCACAACACTCACTGGAGCCAAGAAAGATACAACAAGCACAGAGGCTAAACAACTGGAAATGTTTCAGAGAAGAGGAACAACAGTCAACCCTTGTGTGGGCTCATCTGAGAAGGTTATGGACTTGAGTGTGTGTGTATACTATGTTGTCTTTTGATGGAATATTCTTAGTTTAAAGGGTTAGTTCACCCAAAAATGAAAATGCTGTCATTAATTACTCATTAATTACCCTCATGCCGTTCCAACCCCGTAAGGCTTTTGTTCAGAACACAAATAAAGATGTTTCTGATTAAATCCGAGAGCATTCTGTCCCTCCATTGACAGCTACGCAACTACCGCTTTCAAGCCACATAAGGTAGTAAAGACATCATTAAAGCAATCCATGTGACTACAGTGGTTTAACCTACATTTTTTAGTAACGTTTATGTTGCCACGTGTAAGTGGAATGTGCAAATCCAGGTGCAAACCTGATCAAGATGCATGAACTAATATGACTAAGTATGACTAGGCTCATAATGTGTAAAAGGCTTCCCTATTACTTTGCGGTTATTTTATTGCAAACATATATGACAGAACAGCCCGGAGGTAATAATGGCAGCTCAACAGTTTGGTGTTAAAGTGTAATATGAGGATCTTGCACTGAACCAACCCTAAGCCATGCTAAAGGGCAATTTGATGAATAACCAATGCTTTTCTCACAAGGTAAAACTTTCAAGACAGGACAAACCATTAATACGCAAGTCTGATTTATGTATAATGAATAATAATTGACCTCACATTAAGGCACTGGATTTATTTTAACTTAAGATAATAGTGTTATGGAGTTTGATTGGCTTTTATTAGTGTTGGATTGACAGCTGTGTGTTACAATAATTAATTCAAAATGAGCAGAAGTACGTATTGCTTCTACTAGACTCCAATAGACAGGTATGTTCAGGATTTTAAAAAGTGTGTGCTGTATTTTGTGAATAGTGAAATATAATTTTAGAGGAAGCACTATGAGAGATTTGTAGAGATAACCAACCCTATAATATATTATAATTTAGCTGCTCCATTTCAACTGTACTCATACAATTGAGCAAAAATGTAATCATGATTCAATAATAATTCCAATCAGACAATTAATTAAATTTAAAATATTTAGGGACCAATAATAAACTATACGTTGAATCAGTTAAACATTGTGAAATATAACGACAGGCAGCTGGGAATATGTTCATAGGCATATCAGGCAAACAAGGCCAATAAGTTTATTCTCTGCTCTCATAGAATGTCGACTAAGAAAAGTTTGGACTTGATGGATACCTAATCTCTTCACAATCACGTGACATGATTTTGATGATTAATACTATTATTAGTTGTTAATAGCGTACAGAACGTTATGGTTGCTTAAAACATTGAGCCTTTACAAGAGCACCCAATTCCAAAAGATGTGTATTACTTTTTCTTCCCTGTGAGCACAAGCTTTTTTTTTTTTTTTTTTTTTTAGATACATAATTAATTCTGCACAGGCTCTTTTGTCTCAGGAGGGAAACTACTCCAGTTTTCATTACCTTTTGCCCTCTGGACCGCTATTAATCTGCCCTCTCTAACCATTTGGTAAACAAAACAGAAATGCAAGGGGAGCAAAAGAGGGTTTGAAAGACAACAGAAGCAAACGTCTACGGTTACGTATGTAACCCTCGTTCCCTGAGTAGGGAACGGAGACGTTACGTCGGATGACGACGAATGGGGTTTCGCTTAGAAAGCCTATCAACTTCGATTATTACAAAACGAGCCAATGGCAAAGAAATGCCATGGGTCTGCGGAATTTGCATGACGTAACTCCGCCCCACCTCGTGGGTATAAAAGTAGGAAGTCTGCAACAGCAGTTTATGTTTCTTCGCTGAGGAGCCAAGACTGAGCTCAGGCGATCCCCGCGGTACAGCGGAAAGTGGCAGGCAGACGTAACGTCTCCGACATACGTAACCGTAGACGTTCCCTTTCGTTGTCACTCCGAGTTACGTCGGATGACGACGAATGGGGTTACCAGTCTAATCACGCCACCTTCTCAGCTGTCTTCCAGTGCCCTGCGTAAACAGAGATCCCTGTCATAGACGGACGAAGGACTCCAATTAACACAGGAATACCAAGGTACACTGGGAAGCATATCCCAAGCTAGGGGAAGTATGCAATTAATGCCAACCCAGAGGGGGGGGACTTACACATATGGGGAATACACATATGACCCGAAGGAAACATATGGAGAACACTGGGGTGTCCAGCCGCAGGTGGAATATTTCAACCCCAGGGGTGGCAAGGTGGCTTGCCAAGGGAAAGACACATGCTCATAGAGGCTTACATTGGAAATACACATGTGGGGGTCGCTCAGGGGAGGGACCATGCACACGGGAGGCACCTAGCCGACGCGCAGGCAAGAGACACTGGCGCCGACGTCAGGAGTGCTGGAGGAGCTCAGGGCTTTCGGGGAAGCTCACCTGAGGAGAATATCGCACGTATCCTGTCCGTGGAGTGGAATGGCGAGCAAGCGAAGACACCTGAGCGGGTCCGGTACTAGCTAGTTGAAGCGAGTACATGAGAGGACACTGGCTCCACTCGGAGATTATAGAATCTGGCGAATGTGTTAGGTGTCGCCCAGCCTGCAGCTCTGCAGATGTCTGTTAGCGAGGCGCCATGCGCTAGAGCCCAAGAGGATGCCAAACTCCGGGTGGATTGGGCCGTCACACCAAGGGGGCACGGTCGGCCTTGCTGCTGGTATGCCAAAGCAATGGCGTCCACTATCCAGTGAGACAACCTTTGCTTGGAGAGAGCCTTTCCCTTCAGCTTCCCACCATAACAGACAAAGAGCTGGTCTGAGGTCCTGAAACACTGCGTCCTGTCTACATAGGCGCGAAGAGCGCGTACTGGACAGAGCAGTGCCAAGGCTGGGTCTGCCTCCCCCGGGGGCAGCGCTTGCAGGTTCACCACCTGGTCCCGAAAGCGAGTGGTAGGAACTTTGGGCACATATCCGGGCCGGGGTCTCAGGATCACGTGAGAGAAAGCCGGTCCGAATTCCAGGCACGCTTCGTCGACGGAGAATGCGTGCAGGTCCCCTACCCTCTTGATGGAGGCCAGTGCAACCAGGAGCGCTGTCATCATAGACAGGAACTTAAGCTCAACTGATTGCAGAGGCTCAAAGGGAGCACTCTTCAGGGCAGTTAGAACCACTGAGAGGTCCCAAGAGGGAACGAGAGGAGGGCGAGGAGGATATAGTCTCCTCGCTCCTCTCAGGAACCTGATGACCAGGTCGTGCTTCCCTACCGACTTACCTTCGACGGGGTCATGATGTGCGGCAATGGCGGCAACATAGACCTTAAGGGTGGAGGGAGACAGCCTTCGCTCCAACCCTTGCTGAAGGAAGGAAAGCACAACGCTGATCGAGCATCTCCGGGGGTCTTCTCGGTGAGAAGAGCACCAGTCGACGAAGAGGTTCCACTTCAACGCATAGACGTGTCTCGTGGACGACGCTCTAGCGGAAGTGATGGTAGCCGCCACCGCTGGTGGAAGGGTACTCAAACCTACCTCGAGCCGTCCAGGAGCCACACGTGGAGGCTCCAGAGATCGGGGCGAGGGTGCCACAGGGTGCCCCGTCCCTGAGAAAGAAGGTCCTTCCTCAGAGGAATGGGCCAGGGAGGTGCTGTCGCGAGGAGTACGAGTTCGGGGAACCAGGTCCGGTGGAGCCAACACGGCGTGACCTGAATGACCTGCTCCTCGTCCTCTCTGACCTTGCGCAAGGTCTGCGCAAGAAGGCTCACTGGGGGAAACGCATATTTGCGGCCCGGCGGCCAGCTGTGCGCCAGTGCATCCGTGCCAAGCGTGCCCTCGGTCAGGGAAAAATACAGGGCGCAATGGGTCGAGTCGTGAGAGGCAAACAGATCTATCTGTGCGTCCCCGAACTGGTCCCAAATCAGCTGGACCGACTGGGGATGGAGTCGCCATTCTCCAGGGAGGGGCTGAAGCCGTGAGAGCTCGTCGGCTGCACATTTCAGCGCTCCGGGAATGAAAATGGCTCGAAGCAACCTCAGATGCTTCTGACTCCATAGGAGGAGGTGGCGGGCGAGTTGTGACATACGGCGGGAGCGTAGACCACCTTGATGGTTGATGTACGCAACAGAGGCGGTATTGTCTGAACGGACTAGCACGTGTTGACCCCGGAGCGGTGCAGGGCAAGATGTACTACCAACAACTCGAGGCAATTGACATGCCATAGCCGCTGGGGTCCTGTCCAGGAGCCCGCAGCAGCATGTCCATTGCACATGGCGCCCCAGCCCGTGGTGGAGGCATCTGTTGAGACAACAACATGCCGGGAAGCTCGTTCCAGGGGGACACCCGCCCTGAGAAAACTGAGGTTCGACCACGGGGTGAAGAACTGACGGCAGGTCAGAGTAACTGGTACTCGGAGCGTGCCTTGTTGCCATTCCCACCTCGGGACTCGGTCGCGAAGCCAAAGCTGAAGCGGTCTCATATGAAGCAATCCGAGCGGCGTGACCACGGCTGCAGATGCCATATGCCCCAGGAGCCTCTGAAAAAGTTTCAGTGGAACCGCACTCTTGCCCTCGAGTTGTCTCAGGCAAGTCAGCAGTGACTGCGCACGCTCGCTCGTAAGCTGCGCGGACATGGCGACCGAGTCGATGTCCATACCGAGAAAAGAGATCCTCTGCACGGGGCAAAGTTTGCTCTTCTCCCAGTCGACCCGAAGGCCCAGACGAGCTAGGTGCCAGAGCACTAGGTCCCTGTGTTCGCAAACCTGATCTCGAGAGTGAGCTAGGATCAGCCAGTCGTCGATATACTCAGGATGCGAACCCCGTGCTCCCGAAGGGGAACAAGGGCAGCCTCAACGACCTTCGTGAAGATGCGAGGAGACAGGGCTAGCCCGAAGGGGAGAACCGCGTACTGGTATGCCTGCCCCTCAAAGCAAACCGTAGGAACGGTCTTTGGCGAGGAAGAATGGAGACATGAAAGTAGGCGTCCTTCAGGTCGATCGCTGCAAACCAATTCTGGGGCCGCACGCATTCGAAAACGCGTTTGGCGGTGAGCACCTTGAACGGCAGCCTGTGAAGGGAGCGGTTCAGCACGCGCAAGTCCAGGATTGGCCGTAACCCACCGGTTTTCTTGGGGACAATGAAGTAGGGGCTGTAGAAGCCGGACCTCATCTCGGCTGGAGGGACAGTCTCGATTGCACCCTTCGCCAGGGGTGCAACCTCTGCTCTCCTGACGGGGGCATTGCCACCGACCAAAGTGCGCCGAGAAGAAGCACTCTGAGGACACATAGCATCGCAACAGAGCGTTCAGCCGGGGGAACCCCAGTGTACCCATGGGCAGCGGCCCCATCGAGGGGAGGAAAGGCGGATGAGATCAGCGAGTGGTCCCTGATCTCATCATGCACGTCCGGGAAGAATGGTATTGGGGTTTGCCGTGGACGAGGGTCGGCGGCCTCACCCAAAAACCAATCGTCCCGGGAAAGCATGGCCGTCATCTCCGGATCAGACTCGACGAGTCGTCACTTCCAGGAAAATCAAACCCACCTAGTGAAGCTGCTACAAACATAATATCATCCTCTGTAGCTTCAAATGAAACACAAGGGCCACCAGAGGGTAGACCCGTGGGAATCACCTGTTCACTAGCGGGCACCGTCATTGAAGAGGGGGGCTGGGGTCGCGGACACATAGTCGGCGCCTTGTTCCAGACCGAAACCCTCAGGTCACCCTGGCCACCAGCCGAAGAACGGGGGGTGGATGAGGGGACTCTCACTCATATGAGTTCACCGAGTCTCGACCTTAATGACGTCATGATGTGCGGCAATGGCGGCAACATAGACCTTAAGGGTGGAGGGAGACAGCCTTCGCTCCAACCCTTGCTGAAGGAAGGAAAGCACAACGCTGATCGAGCATCTCCGGGGGTCTTCTCGGTGAGAAGAGCACCAGTCGACGAAGAGGTTCCACTTCAACGCATAGACGTGTCTCGTGGACGACACTCTAGCGGAAGTGATGGTAGCCGCCACCGCTGGTGGAAGGGTACTCAAACCTACCTCGAGCCGTCCAGGAGCCACACGTGGAGGCTCCAGAGATCGGGGCGAGGGTGCCACAGGGTGCCCCGTCCCTGAGAAAGAAGGTCCTTCCTCAGAGGAATGGGCCAGGGAGGTGCTGTCGCGAGGAGTACGAGTTCGGGGAACCAGGTCCGGTTGGGCCAACACGGCGCGACCAGAATGACCTGCTCCTCGTCCTCCCTGACCTTGCGCAAGGTCTGCGCAAGAAGGCTCACTGGGGGCCAAGTGGAGCGGACTCCCCGGAAGCGGGGAGGAGACCGTGCGAACTGAATCGCATAGCCGAGCCTGCCGGAGCACGCGATCCAGCGGGACAGAGGGGGAAGCTCTAGCCAGGCTCCCAGGGCCTGAACCAGCGGATCAAGCGGACGACAGGCGTCCCCCCGGAGGGACAGCGAAGCGGAGTAACAGGCCCAGACGTGGACGGCATAGCGGTCCGGTGTGGGGCACAGTTAGCAACCGCGCCCTGGCAGAGGGGGCCAGGGGAGGACCAGGCTGGTCGTCCCGCGGGGGCCTGCTCTGCCAGGGGTCTGGCGACAGGGGGGGACAGGGGCGAAGCGGTCCGTGGACGGCACGCCGTGTCAACCACCTCTGGGACAGAGGGGGACGAGGAGAGCACGGCTAGAGGGCGGCGCTCTGTGTCGTCCGAGAACTCTGTGTGCTCAGAGACGGGAGAGTCAGTTCTTTGCGAATAAGGATTATTCCCCGGCCGTCCACCGGGGAAAGGAGTGGTCCTGCTACCAACTCCTGGAAAGAACTGAGTCCCATCTCTGGGGAGCCCCTCTCAAGAGCGCCACCTGACCCGGCGTGTAGCGGGGGGCGGGGCTGGAGAGGGCTGTGGCGTCCGATCGCGGCCTCCAGAGCCGGCCCGGGTGAACGGGCGGGGTGGGAGCCGCGGGGGGGGCGCCCTCGGCGGTGGGCAGACCGAGGGACCTGAGCGGACGGCGGGGCCGTCGGGACAGAGTCAACCTCAGCCTGCTCCATCCCCGAGGAGCCCATCTCAAGAGCGCCGCTTAACTCGGCGTGTAGCGGGGGGCTGGGCTAGAGAGGGCTGTGGCGTCCGCCCACGGCCCCCAGAGCCGGCCCGGGTGAACGGGCAGGGTGGGAGCCGCGGGAGGGCGCCTTCGGCGGTGGGCAGACCGAGGGATCTGAGCGGACGGCGGGGCCGTCGGGACAGAATCAACGTCAGTCTGCTCATGGGCGGCTGAGAGCTGTTGGGCCAGCCCTCAACCGCACCGCCGAAGAGGCCGACGTGGGATATGGGAATGTCGGACAGACGGGTCCGCGCGACATCCAGCACATCAAACAGGTACAGCCACCGAACGGTGAGCATCACCTGACCCAGGGAGCGTGCGGCCACTTTCGTCGCTCGGAGAGCAAGGTTAGTGGCGGTGCGCAGCTCAGTGAAGAGCCCTGGGTCAGTCCCGCCCTCGTGCAGGACCATGAGCATCTGGGTCAGGTAGACCAGCAGAATGACCATGGCATGCAGTGAGGCGGCTGCCAGTCCCGTGGCGCTACAGGATCTCGTCACAAGCGTAGACGAAAAACTACAGGCCACGGGCGGGTGCTTAGGATTGCGCAGAGAAGAAGCACTCTGAGGACACATAGCATTGCAACAGAGCGTTCAGCCGGGGGAACCCCAGTGTACCCATGGGCAGCGGCCCCATCGAGGGGAGGAAAGGCGGATGAGATCAGCGAGTGGTCCCTGATCTCATCATGCACGTCCGGGAAGAATGGTATTGGGGTTTGCCGTGGACGAGGGTCGGCGGCCTCACCCAAAAACCAATCGTCCCGGGAAAGCATGGCCGTCATCTCCGGATCAGACTCGACGAGTCGTCACTTCCAGGAAAATCAAACCCACCTAGTGAAGCTGCTACAAACATAATATCATCCTCTGTAGCTTCAAATGAAACACACGGGCCAACAGAGGGTAGACCCGTGGGAATCACCTGTTCACTAGCGGGCACCGTCATTGAAGAGGGGGGCTGGGGTCGCGGACACATAGTCGGCGCCTTGTTCCAGACCATAACCCTCAGGTCACCCTGGCCACCAGCCGAAGAACGGGGGGTGGATGAGGGGACTCTCACTCATGTGAGTTCACCGAGACTCGACCTTAATGACGCGATGATCATGTTTCCACGGAGAAAACATGAGTCATCCACGAGCGCTGCTCTAGCATGATCAAGCCCAAACATACTAGACAACGCTCGTGCCCATCAGAGTCCGATACCAAGCTGCCGCACCATTCATTTTTTTTTTTTTTTAAATGCACGGGCGAGCCGTCTTTAAAAAGACGTGCCGCGTGCGAGCTCTTTTATTGAGAGAAAACTCAAGTGTTGAAGCACCCGGGGAGACACGCACCGACTGGCAGACCACTGCAACAGATCAGCAGGAAGCACGCGCTCGCCGTAGATCGCCGTCACACCAACACTCGAGGTACTCGTTTGTAAAGCTG